>JAJSME010000033.1:0-172720 GCA_021235465.1 Umbelopsis sp. PMI_123 | reverse complement strand
GTATTTGCGCTTTCGTTCTGGTTAACGACAGTTGCTACTGTCATTCCTCAGAACTGTGAGCTATATATTGAATTAGAAATGACAAATAAGAAAGACACCAGCAAGAAGGGTGGTTGTCGGTATTGAAAAAAAAATGAACAAGTATGTACAAAATGTCTGAATAGAGCAAGTGACCATGAGTATCATTGCATCATGGCAAGTTGACTAAATTAGTAGATCCATTCAGATGTCATATCCTTAATAGACAATAGAAATAATCGGTTAAAGTATAGATGGTCAATTCAGATATTACAGTATTATATCGTGGAAACATAAGCGATAATTATGGTGTACATACGCGAAAGACATTCTTAGACTGTGTCAAAATCAATAATTTCGCAAGCTAGTGGTTATAATTTTCAGGAACAAGGCGCAATGAAATTTCCCTGCAAATTTTTAAGCTACAGACACAATTGAAGGGATGGAATTTATTTATCACCAAACGCAAGGCAATTTTTATATCAGAAATGGAGAGTGGATGTTATCATGATACCATACAAATATCGCTTGGCATCTGAGTTATGCAGTGGGGGTAGGTAAAATCACAGTTGTAGCTGATATCGAGATAGTTGAGTCCTCGGGACACCATGGCGGATACAGATTTGGGCATGGTGCTCCTACAGGACGCAGACAAGAATCTGGACATTTCTCTGGGCTAAATATAATACCACTTTTAAGACAAAGCTTTGTTGCGTGCTGAAATCGTGATTACTTACCAAGGTATGATTATCGCTGGACAGAGTGTTGGATTTGCTGGGTCTACGGTTAGAGCAATGGTTGGCTTACAAATTGGCTTGACAGCATTATGACACGGAACATTCTTTGGCCGGACACAGCCAGCTTCTTCAGTCGGGCATTCTTTGGGACTTGAGTTGAAATTGATGGTGTCAACAGGAGTAGTCCTAGAAAAAAGGGAAGTATGGAATATATAAGTTGCTCACCAAGGAAGCTCATGTTCAGGAAAAGCTACTGTATCCTTCCCTTCTCTTTTTCCTCTCCAATAGTTAAGCCGCTTGTTGTAGCGTTTGTAATTTCTTGTCTTGGGAGTGGGAGGTGGAGTTGGTGAACCGGACAGGGTTTCACTATGCGAAGGACTGACAGCACTAGTACTTGTTCGAGTATGAGATGGACTAGGGGCGGGATCAAGGCATTTTGGTAGCCCGCCTGGGTGCCAAATGGTGATATTACGATTTCGCTTCTAACCAATTTGTGACGTAGGAAAAAAGCACTCACTGAAAGGACAACAACCATCCCCAGCCGTCCAGGAACAGCGTTTACAACCTTGAGAACACGGTTGTTGGATTGGACAAAGAGATTGTATGCCTCTTTTTGGATCATTGGTGAATTATCTTGTGACTTGGCAAAGATAGATTAATTGGTGGTATACCAGGGAGGATACATTCGGCAGTGCCGACTATAACAAAAACTGAATGAGCATTCATTACACTATTCTTCTTTTTAAATTTATTACTATCATTACATCCTGGGCAGCATTTGGTACTCTGTGGCCAAATACAGAATACACAACCTCGAGGACATGGCTTAGGCTCAGGACAAACCTCTTTACAGTCAGTATTCTTTAAAGGGGCGTTAGCGCCTTTGTTGCCTAATTGATCTGAAATAAAATGAAAAAAAAATTCGTGATAACAAGAAGAATCAAATAGCTGATACGTGGAACTTGATTTGAATGGATACGCACCAGCATTTGTTGCTAAGAAGCACTGGCCAATGCCAGAAGACACAAAACTATTGTGGCAGCATTGTGCAAAACTCTGTGAACCAACAATTTAAATTTGATATAGTTTTATATTTATTATGGCTAGCTGTCATCGGTTACATATCCAGCACAATTATCAGCAGGTGAGATGGTACTCTATTGCTGGCCTGACGATTACGTTAACGAAGTATGCGTGACTCTGACGACGGTCACATTTTTTCATAAAAATTTGACTTTCTTAGGCAAGCCGACAGACGCGCCTTTTCCTTGCTAAATGGTAATGATAATTAGCTAAGTCCCAGCACCTAGCTGAGAGAACATCACAGCATTGTCCAGTTTGAACAACTGCAGAATTACTAACTGCATTGTTTCCGTCTATAGTCGTTCGTCGTGGATCTCAATCCTTCGGCTTTGAAGAATGTATCACGCGAGCTTTATGCACTTGAGCGCGCACCGCTTGATGATATTCAAATAATTATCAATGAGACTAACCTGGCAGATGTTCAAGCTTGGATTCGTGGCCCAGGTACAATCAAGGATTGATGTCAAAATGCCTACTCAGTATACCGTTAAACATTAACATACCATCCACCATGTATTCTGTACCAGACGGAACACCTTATGAAAACGGATATTTCAAAGTAAAATTACTACTTACCAAGGAATTCCCGCAAATAGCACCAAAGGGTAAGAAAGTTTAAACGTGACGCTGTAGTTGATACATATACCATGGCTAATACAAATGTGCTTTAGGGCTGTTTGTCACAAAAATGTTCCATCCGAATGTAGCTTCAAATGGGGAGATATGTGTAAATACTTTGAAAAAGGACTGGAAACCTGATTTGGGTATCGGACATATACTACTGGTAATGATTTCATGCTTTTTGTCATTACAATGGTCAACGACTATCTCTCAACCTTATAACATAACGCACAGACAATTAAATGCCTGTTGATCGCACCAAATCCAGACTCAGCCTTGAATGAAGAAGCTGGCAAAATGCTTTTGGAGGCTTATGAAGATTATGCCAAGCGAGCTCGACTACATACATCCATTCACGCACAGAGCGGCAAATCAGAATACTGGCGGTTAACGGAATCCAGAAAAGCTAAACGGCCAGCGTTACCCCAAGTGGAAACGTCTTTTAAACCAGTCGATAAACCAGAAGCAAAGGCAAGATCTAACCCTGAAAAATCTTCAGATACGAAGGTACAGACACCTCCAAAACCGGGGTCCAATGTTTTGACAGCTTGTGCAGTCAACAATGTTACCCAAAAAAGATCGGCCTCAGAAGCAAATCTTGAACAAAAGTCTAATACCAAGACTCAAAAGATATCACCCACTAATACTGCAAATGTCGACAAGAAAAAGCGTAATTTAAAAAGGCTTTAATAATACAGCTTTTCGTTTTAGGATAAATCCTCCATCTAGTAGTTATGTACAGCCTCTATCCTAGTATAGTGAACTTCTTTTCCTCTTCCACTATTTAGATATCGCAATATATATATAAAACCGCGATCGTTATAATTCGCTATAAGATGGTGTAGTTACCATTTCCCCACCCACTACCAGATGTATCAACCACAACAAGGCCATCTGATACTGTTACCCGGCTTCCTCCTCCCAAGTCCCATGTTTGTGGTTGCAATCCTTGAGGATACCAGCTTTGTAATTGTCTATTTGGTGGAATCATCAAGATGCCAGGTGGACCAGATTGCATCATAGGTTGAAACATAGGGTTCATCATTTGTTGTTGCATCTGCATTTGCATCTGTATTTGTTGTTGTTGCATCTGCTGTTGCTCTATTTGCTGTTGTTCCATCTGCTGTTGCTCCATCTGCTGCTCCATCTGCTGCTCCATCTGTTGCTGTTGTTGTATTTCTTCTTCTTGTTGTTGTTGCATCATGGTAGCAGGACTTCCTTGGATCATCGGGGTTGCACTGATATTATATGACAGATTCATATCATGGAACTTAATATTGATGTAGTATGAAGCATATTATCCATACCTTGGCATCATCATCTGTGGAGGAGGTGGTTGTTCTACCATTTGTGGCGGGCCCATATAGGGCTGAGTTTGATATGGTTGATTACGACGAAACCGCCTCAAGTATGAGTTTTGGTTGCCCATATGTTTGAAGAAATTGTTATAATTAAACGCGAGTTTGTAAATCTGCCAAGAAAAGAAAGAAGGTGAAGTAAAGAAGAGGTGACCAAAAAAAAAGGGGGACAGGTACCGCAAAGTGGTCATGAGCAAAGGATACCAGTATCTGGTGGCGCTGGGAATCAAATGATATGTGCGATGCCAGAAATGGGCATGCGACAAATCTGTTGTTGTTATGATTGCAAGCTCTAAAGTGTAACTTGTTGGGAGCCTTTGAGAACGTTGTACTAAATGAACTGATTCAATTATGCTATTTATTCTCACAGGTCATCCATCAAATTACGCGCGCTCAGATAAAACTTGGGAAATCATTAACAGGTGCTTATATCAACGTCTATAGCTACAGCTCAAAGATTTTCGTCAACAAGGCTATTATCAGAATGCAAAACTATAATTGAAATCAATCCAGAAACAGTTATATATTCTGTGCGATTCGATCTGCTCGCTATCTTCCTTGAGTGTAAATTATCTCGCAGTATCCAACACCTTCGGTACCAGCCAACATCACACGTAAGGCTAGAATTTCCAAAATGTATATCAATGCATATTATTTTTGACAAGATCTGTTCGGAGGCTTTGCTTAGATTTAAGCGTCTGCTGCAGTATCACGCACCATTATGCAGGATGGTAAGAATAATATTGGTGATCCTTTGTATGGCCATAGAGGAAGCTATGCAGGCCATTCAAACGAGGAAGACATTACGAAGATTGTTTAACAGCATTCCTTTATCCACCACGCAACCTTATAAATTCAATATAATGAATTAACCAAGGTAAGTATAACAAGTAGACTTCAGGTCTTACCTTAAGCAATATCCGGCTTTTTCGCTCTATAGTAGGTGTAGTACCCAGCAGAAAGCTACTGCGTATTCTGAATAGTGATTATCTGATATACACTGAATTTCCCGGCTGTATCTCTTCACATCATGCATGTTGCAAAGTAACAAACCAGCTCATACTTGATAATTAGTAACGCACAATGTGTAGAAAATATAGATTACTGATATGTTCAAAAATCATATATAACAGCTTCCAGCATAATAAATATGGAATTGAAATCTAAACCGGTAATACTGTATCTTATACTAACAGTTGACGAGGCACTGACCACGCTCAAGCTCGAAACCAATACCATAAAATTCTCGTACATCCGTCCGGAGTACGGGGACTATGTGTGGTGGAAAATGTTAATTGTAAAGAATCATTTTCCCCAGTCACGCAATCTACCAGATTTCCAAAAAAGTTCTGCGCAGGCCGTCAAATTTATTTACGCCGCCGTGAGCTAGATTTCGCATCAGCATGTTGTTGTATTTTTCGCCGGTCGGCTCCAAGCGTAAATTAGAGTTTTGCAGAAAATTGAATATGTGCGATAAGAAAACGACCATTAAAGTGAGCACACAGCAGGAGACACAATAATATTATGGCAAGTGAACATGTGTGATGTGGCGACATCGGTCGATGAAGTTGATGTAAGCCAACCGATGGACATGCAGGAGGAGGGAGCAGTCATTTACACTTGCCTTGTACCGTTGAGAGCTCTCATGGATATTGATATTGTCGTATCGCGACATGTGCCACCAACGGAAGTTGTTACACTCACTGTAACCAGTAAGACCTCCAAAGAGAAGTTGCCTCAACGGGAAGCAAGAGGACCTTACAGACGTACACTGCGCATCAAATCGAACAATTGTTTGACTACGTGATTGAGCAGGGTAAGACTGCGAAATAGGCCGCGCTTTTGACAGGGATTAACATCAGGACAGCGCAATATTACATCAAAAGGTACAATAATGACGAGGAGCGACGTTTACCGGTAAGTGGCAGAAAGCTGGGAACAGGACGTCAAGCCAAGCTAACAGAGGCGCATTCCCGGTTCCTAGTAGACTATGTTGATGAGCAACCAACAGCCGTGTTATCGGACATCAGAAGAAATTTATGCGAAGCGTTCCGCGGGTTATCGATATCAATATCCGCGTTACATAGGCACTTGGTTGAAAAGTGCAAATTGATGCTCAAAAATCTACAAAATTACCAGCTGCAAGAAGTATTGACCGTGTCCTCAAACAGCGAAAGGAAAGAATTGAAGAATGGGAAGCGATTCCAGAACTGGATTATGGTAGGAACTGCGTATATATCGATGTGGCAGCATTCAATCTCCGTACTCAACGGAATTATGGCCATTCTCGAAAAGGGACACCAGCCAAGAGCATCGTGCCGACGACCAAAGGTATAACAATCACCATTTTGGGCGCAATATCACAAGCGGGGGTTACAGATATATCTTTGAGGAAACCGTAAGCTGTATCAACATCCAATAAGAGAAAGGCAAATGATGAAAAGGCGACAGTGGTAAGTGGTCGCGTTGGAACAAGAACGAGCATTTTCCCGCCTACATATCCAACAACAACTGTGGATTAATTGAATCTAACGTTGACTATTATGCTTTGATATCCTGGATGCTACATCTTGAGACCATAATCGTACACAAATTTCTCTAAAGTCATTGAATCGCTAGTCACAAAGACAAAAATGATGCCGACAACAAAATGTTGTCAGACACCGTTTTGAGCATTGATACCGATCAATCACGCTGATCAGTAGCTGTTCGAATCTCTCTTCTTTCTTCACCTTCGTCCATTTGTATACTTTACGCCCTTTATATTTCTCCCCTCATCACTTAAGCTTTTCATATGGGTGTAAAAGGAACACGTTTATTCCTAAAGAAAAGAGGACTGACCCCGTCATTTGTCGAAAACATTGATTCTTTAAGCTCTCTGTTTAAAGATCCCATCACAATTCATGTGGACCTCTTAGGCTCATTTTACCCAACGTTCCTTACCAACTTCTTCCAACATGATATCTCCATGGCAGCCAAACGTTTAATAAATCATCTTAATGCCACCTTACCGAAAAACATTTCGTCGTTGTATATTGATAGTAGAAGAACCAAAGAGAAGAAATGTACGTCCGAAAAACGTCAACAGACAAAAGAAAAGGATCAGAAAACAACAGAGAGATTATTGCGAATAGCCAAGGGAAAAGCGGCTCAAGGAAGACGAATATCTGGAAGTCATATAGACGCAATTTTCCGTTCAGCTCGTCGTGCCTTCGAACTCACACCCAACATGATGCAAGAAATATTCGAAACTGCTAAAGAAGATGGCTGGCCCATTGTTCAATGTGATGGTGAGGCTGATGTTCATATCGGTAGCCTTGACTTAACAGCAAACGCAGTTGTTGTCAGCGGTGATTCAGAATCTGCTCTTTTACGAAAATATTCACCACATCTTAAGACCGGCTAAGCAAGGGTATTTGTTTTATAAGAAATCACATATACTGGAGCTTTTGAACATGACATCGCCACGATGGACCTGTGTTGGCGTTGTCAGTGGCAACGATTATGACCCAAACATCACAGGGCTTGGAATAGCAACCAACTGTACCCTAGTAAAAAATATTATGCAAGACACCGTCAAAGATATTCTGACTTGCTATCTTGAGCTTGATCGTGTGAAGGCAAAGAATCAGGAAAAGGCTGCCTTTTCCAAGGCCTACAAGATTTTCGGCACTAAAAAGCAAGAACTTGTAGATGCCGTTGTCGAAACCTCTGAAAAGCAACCATTGTTCCATCAAAATACCATGAAATCAAAGTTGCTCAAAATAAAGAAGTTGCAACAACAACAACAACAAAAGTCCGCAAAGGATGCCAAAGGGTAAGAAAACAGATATAACATCAGGTAATCTCCTGAATTATATTAACCAAGGTTTATGATAGTTGCACCACCGACATACGCTTTCAGCGTAAATGGCAATTCAACAAATGTCGGCCACTAGAACGGAAGAGGATAAACGCTGATGGAATCGCAATCCATCCTAATAAGGATGGGTTACGATGTACGTTCAAAGAGTTCTCAGAGTTTAAGAAAGCATCGCAAATACCATCTGCTTATAAAATGTACAAGGCCAAGCCCGATGCTCTGGGAAATAAGAAGCGCAAGAAGGAGAAGAAGAAGAAGAAGAAGGCGAAGGCTGAGCCATCCGGCCGTTCAAAGCGCAAGCTGGACAATGCGCCAGGTTTGTCAGAAGAAGATATGGTGGAGGAACCAGTGAAAAAGCGAAAGATGAATGAATCGCGCAAGCTTGCACTTGATTTGAAAAGGAAACATCCCACTGTCACACTAAATGTCGGGAATGTCGCCACCAATATTCGCTGCGCGATACCCAACAGCAAAATACAAGAGAAGGTACTAAATACAATACAGTCAATGGCGGAAATAATGAACGAATCCAAGAAATTAGCACAAATGGCAACAAGTTTGTTAATAGCTTACGTGATGGAATGCTACCCTTACTTGGATTATCTGTGCAACAAGGCTCTTACGATACTTCTTACTTCCTTAGTCTACGGTAAAGATGGCGGAAAGGTCTATTTTCAGAATCTCCTCCGTTGTATTCTGAGTGGAAACAAGGAATCAATGGCCTTTGACCAAATCATCTGCAATCTATTACAAGTTGCCAAGGTGGATTCTGATACCGCAATACAAGTGGCGAAAATTGCTTTTCAATTGTTGATGCGATGCTACGAAGCCAAAAAACTCGAGTATCAGAACCTTGACACCGTATTTGGAAAACTCACACTCGGCAGAACACTAGCAATGCTCAGTCAAGTTGTTGATACGGAACTAGCTTCGCATTTCAAAGGACGCTTGCCACAGTTGGAGGAAAAGGTAATTTGATGTTCACTTTCTGTATCGCCTTAAATGGCAGCAACTGACGGCTTCTGTAATTTAAGGCCCTAGAGTATGGAACAGATATCAAATTACCATTCTGTAACTCTGAAAGGATGGATGATATATCCAGATTTTATTTCACCAGCAAATTACTACCTGAGTCAGCTCGTTTTGCACTGACCCCATTGTCGGGTTCCAAGGACAGTTTCATTTGACATCACCGAGGAAGGTCTACTGGAAGCCCGCTAACTATTTTGCAAATTTTTCAGTACCACCCGGCTGACATAAGAAACAGCATTGCTTATAAAAACCTCGATGCCTACCAAAACTTTGGACCTTTTATCTCTCCCCGCCTAAAACCGCTCAATGGCCAAGATAGAAGAAACTCCTTTCCCAACCTCATTCCCGGAACCTACGTTTTCATACGATGTCCACATATACTTTAATGAGAATGATGAGAATGACGTACGTTCTGCTTCCGAATTACGAGAAGAAATTATAGAGAAGTTTGGACACCTCGCAGATCTTCGAGTCTACAAGCTGCATACCAAGCCTATAGGTACATAGAATGAATGTTGGTCAATTATTGGACAGTGAGTTGATTTTTATACTTGTGTAGGCCCTCACCCTACTGGTATGTTTGAATGTGATCTGAAGCAACCTGCAACGTTTGCGACGTAAGTGAAATGTGGTTTTAGCCCTCGAAAACTTGAAGCATATCGTTATATAATTACAACGTCAATATAGATTTATTCCATGGATTCAGCTTCACCGAAAGACACACAGGTAAATTGTATTAATAGTGTTAGCGGTACCACAACAGAGTGTGGAAGTATTGATTTGAAAACAGTGTCCTAGTTCACCCACGCCACGGAAATGCTCTCAAGGAACACACAACTGATGCAATTTGGATTGGAGAGAAGCAACCTTTACTGTTGGATATTTTGAAGAATGAATAGGTTTCTATAACTTTCACACGAATAAAAAGCTTAAAGCTTACGTGATTTTCTGGGTCAATGACTGTTTATTTGATCAGCAGTGAATTGCGGACTATGTCCAATTGTGTCTGAGCCATGTCCATTACAACCGACGAGTTTCGTAAGGCGGGATGGAATTTAACAGAGGAGGGTATCACCTTGTTGAAGGAATGGACCGAATTAGATAACCCAACTTTTGATGAATGCCTCTCTGTAGCCTTAAATGTAGGTGCCGTTTCCCTCCAGCTGATCGCAGAAACTGGGATGCAACTAACCAACCAATCTAGAACGACATGCGTCAGTTCTGCAAAGGTGAAATCGGAAAGGAAATGCCTCAAATGATCAAGGCACCTCTTATATTACAGCTACAGGAAGTAGTCAACATCGCTACTCCTATACAGCACCAAATGGAACATCCGCGCATGCTTCGCGCGACATTCACTGACGGTGGAAAGAAAAAGATAAAAGGCGTTGAAATGCGAGGCAAAGTAGACGGATTAAGGTAACTAGCACAATTCCAAACAAATTTCAATGTATTCGAACTTAATATTTATTTCATTGGACCTCTCAACATTTAGATTAAACACGCCTCCTGGCACTAAGTTCGTTGTCACAAACGATATCCCGGTTGAAGAGGACCTGTTGATGTTGGGTCCTGGTGTGCTCAAGAACATTGGTGGGCACGTAGAAGCTATGGTAAATGAATGGAAGGCCAGTAAGGTAAAATTATTTGCAACTGATCAAAGACAGGGAAACGAAGCAACGCCTGATACGAATCATGTATTGCAGCAATTTATTACGAGATCAGCGGGCATGAAAGGGAAGAATAGCTCAGAAGACGATAAAGAGGATGACACACCGCCACCATTCGTTCCATATAAAATAACCAATGCCGTAAGTTGTTCAATTATGGCAGATGCTGGTTGTATAATCATTGTACAGGAAATTCATTTGGATATGATTTTTAGTCAGCAAAACAAGCTTCACAAGCAGCTTCCAAAGATACGAAAATGCATAGCCAGCAGCAGGAATCGATCAAAGAAAAAAGAAGTAACAAAACCGAGTCTAGTAGACCAAATGCGTCGACAACAGGTGAAGGGAAAGCATCTAAGAAGGCGATCAAGGACGTCAACCCCAAAGATTTAGATCAGCATTCAAGTGAAGCAAATAATAGGAAGTATGCTGGTAAAGGAGCGAAAGGCAAAAATAATACAGCCAACGCAGACAATGGTAATCAGACCGAGTTGCAAGGGAAGGAGTCGAAAAAACCTAAAAGTGAACCAAAATCCAAAAACAAGGATAAAACTATGTCGGATCAAAAACCAAAAAAAGATTCCAACAAAGCATCAAAGTCCAGTGACAGCCGTACGAATGGAAATTCTGACGATAAACGGACAAAACTGGAAGCGGCCGACAGGAAGAAAGATACAGCGAGTAAAAAGGCAAACGAGAAGACAAAAGAGCCGTCGACAGCTGCCGAAGAATCGAACAAAGATAGTGTCAATAGTGTACAGAATGCTAAACCTTCAAAACCAAAGAGACCAGAACAGCAGTATTATCAGCCAAAGCCTCGAAGTGCTACCCAGGATGCATCAAATTCTAATAAGCCCAACAATGCATCATCATCATCGTTATCTGCTGAACTGTCAACTACACCGACGTCCAACAAGCAGCAAGCTTTCCAAAATGATAATCTGTCCGAAACAAGTTCAAGTGACCGGGGTCGAGGACGAGGACGAGGGCGTGGTCGAGGGCACTACAATCGAGGACGTGGCCGCGGATTCCATGGTCGTGGTGGTAGTAATAATAGCAATGGCGGCAAGGAGATTCAACCTTCATAACAGATGTATATAATAGTATGCATGATACGACCAATTATAAAGACTAATCTTTATCTTAGAATCTCCAATGGATATTGTAATTGACTTATGATTTTTGTGAAGGGAGAGCTTTTTTATTTGCAATATGTTTTATTCTGTACTATTTGTACTATTATTTTTTGGGGGAATGGAAGAGGGTGTAGATTTCTAGGCTGCGACTTTTCAAAGCGAAATGCAAGATCTCTCGTGCATAAAATTGCAAAATGTAGATGTTGAGGTGCATAGATAAAAAAAAAAAAGGGGGGGGGGGGTTGGGGGAATCAAGATCTTCCAAACTCGAAGAATGGAAATGAAAAGAGCAGCAGCTAAGGGTTTTGTACAATGTTTAAGGTGGCATCAAAGGATGATTTAACCCTTTGACTTTTCGATAAACGACTAATCAAGAGTGAGAGGAGCGGGATGTCAGTAGTTATATAGATAATGCATATAATCATTGATATAGGGTTGCTCTACTGTACCTGAAAATATTTTTTAAAGTCGCGAAGGTTGAGTTGTTGGATAGCTTGGCAGTATTCTTCTGAAATAGCTGGAGGACATTGAATTGATGGAAAGAATACGCTTCGCATGTACTCCAAATATTCCACACTCTGCTTGGTATACATCGTCTTCTGGATGCCACCAATTTCACCAAATACCTATGGTAGGAAAGAGGAGGAAAAAAAGTCAATAAATGCAAAGTATCAATCCAGTCAATTATCACAGGAGCTTACCAATAGCGCTTGGCCATCACCAAGATTGAAAGATATATTCATCGGGACTTCAAAGCAAACAGGCAGAATGCTTTCATATACGTACTGGCTGAAACCTACGACAGCAGTAGTGGTGCCGTTTTGAGCTTCTGGAGAGGCAGAGGGGATCCAAGAATTGATCATCTTGAGGAAAATACCAAAAGCCATCTTTTGTGTGCTCGTGTCCCTGTTGTCTTTTGCAAAGTGAAGGATAGTTTGCATAATCATATTGAGATGGGGAAAGTTTTTGTCGCTGACCAAAACACCTTCGAGTTCGTAGTTGAACAAATTCGTGATAAAATTCAAGTACGATTTTCGTAGGTCCGACAAAAGAAGTGCTTCGTCTGTTCCAGTAGGCGAAGTATTCAAGAAATCGAACACTTTCTTGACTAGAGGCAGCAAGAGTTCATCCAGTACATTGAAAATCATTGGCTTGAACTTGTGAGCAATCAAGGAAATGAATGGCAAGAAATCAACTAACTCATTGACAAGGCATTCGTTCAATAGCGCGTTGATCAGTGAAGGAAGATATGGCAGCATTTCAGCTCCAAGACAGCTGATTAGTCGTGCTGAAGCAAACCTTGCGGCATCACGAATGACGGAGAAACGATTGAGAGTTTGAAGGACATTCAAGATAATTTCGTTGGCTTGCATGAAAACAGCGACCCATGGTTGGGTGCAAGTACCACCTTTAGGAACATCAGGGAAACCTAAAATGAAAACGATGAATACCAGCACACAGAGCAATCCCACATGTCGTAGTAATTGATGACAAACCTTTTGCAACTGCTCCAATGGCCATAATATAGTGATGTAACTGTAGCGTGAAAAGCTCATCATCTGGATTATAGCGCTCGCTAGACATACTACTTTGTATGCCTTTCACCAACGGATCCAATACGATTTCGAGATACTCTTGTTGTTTCACAACAGGTACAGATTCTAGCGATATCAGAATACCAACAGTTTCAAATAGATATTGTTGGCTATCAAAGGTGGAGGCGGCAGGGATCTTTCCGCCATCCGACGTATTGGTTTCTACTGGTATTTCTGCCTCGATAACCAACAAATCACCCATAGAAGATAAAACTTCTTCAACAAAGTTATTCATCTTTGGACGTAACCCCTTTACATATCTATGGAATAGATACCAGCATCTTGATCGCACTTGTTTCGACGGATGATGTAGACCACGAGCGTCAACAAAGGCGGCCAAAACTTGTGGTATACCTTCTGGGCGAACTTCAAAGAATTGATAATAGCGAACTACATTTTCAAAGAACTGAAGTGGGACAGATGGATGAGGGTATGACGAGATGCCTAGAAAATAACACAGAGTTGAGAAAGGCGATAGGAATCACTTCACCATGGTATAAAAAATGACTTACCAGAAGTGACCATTCTGGATACCAGCTCACCAAGGGGAGTGAGATTACGGTCGTTTTGAGGGTCGATAAATATCATGATACTTCTTCCTAGTGACTCGCCAAACAAATACAATGTATATAGACATAATTCCACTTCACGCCAATCTAAGTTGGCGCCAGCCTCGTACTTTTCTAAGGTGCCAAGAACCATTGATCGGATGTATCCAACATAGAGGTCTTCGTTGATACTAGCGATCGAGTCAGCAAATACCTTGAGATTCTAGAAGGAATATATTTGAAGATTACGATATATTCACGGGACTTACAAAACACAATCATCATGCTCAAAGCAAGAAAACCAACCTTTCTCATTTCCATAAATAGAGCTTCTTCTTCCGGTTCGTCGCTTTCATCTGACCAGTCTGTATCTTCATCATACTTCATCTTCATCATAATAACACCAAGCAATGACAGCAAAAAGTCCCACTGAGATTGGATAAACGGAATCCTTACTTTCTTCTGCTTCTTATACTGGAGGAATTTTTCCAATAAACTTAATCACAAGATCATTCCTGTATACACTTTGGTCTAAGATGACTTACCAAGGACAAAGTGTCATTGACGAAATTTAAGACAGCGCAGGATGTATCGTCATATTCATCACCAAGGAACTTGAGCAAGAATGGCCAGGTCTTCTCAATCAAGGCGTATGCAGCAGCTGTAATACAAAGATACCCTTGATCAGAAACAGCAAACCTGTGCTGCAGCACAAAACAACACATTACTCACTCTTTGCCTCTGCTGGTAGAGTAATTTCTGCATAGATTTGACAAAGTTCGCAACCCAAGACGTTGATCAGCTTTGCAACATGTTCCCCAAAATCGGAATCGGACTGTACAAATTGGGAAAGACACGTTGTGTAAATTGAGAACATGTGAGGTGAGAAGCAGAATAGATTGAAGGCAACATACCAAATCCAATTGATTCAGCGTTTCTGTGATATTAAGCATTTGAATCAAGCTCAACTTGTCGAGAGGCTTCATACCTTTTGATACAACCTGAAAAGGAATCAAAACTAGTGAGTGCCATTGGATACTAACGTTTTGCATTTTTCCGAAAAACGCCAGATTTTTACCTCTGCTAAGCATTCACAAGCAGCAACACGCAGTTGTTCTTCTCCCAGCATCTGATACAAGGCTGTCATAACTTGATCATTGACAACGAGCGATATGTCCATCCATGCAACATAACTGCCAATGACTCTGAGAGCCAATTCGGCAATGCTTGGATCGCGGGTTCGATACTCTTGAAGAACTTCAAACCATTTTGCAGCTAATTTGGGAATATCTCGTTCTCGCATAGCATCTTTGAGCAATGTGTTGCGATTAACTTGATCTCGACTGCGCTGAATGTCTTGTCTGGCGATCTCCTCATCAACTGACAGGGATACTCGAAGGAAAAACTCGGTTGCCTGAGCGTTGGTAGGTGTTTTGCTGGGCGTTTCTGACAAAGAAATCAGCTCATCAAAAAATGATGGCCAGACCGTGGGATATACATTGCTGAAGAGTAGCGTAAGAATTTGAGCGGCCTTGTTACGCAAGACTATGTCAAATATGAAGAAAAAGAAGTTTAAAGTTGGTCCTTCAAGCAATATGGAAAGCAAGCGCCAATACGGTATGAGAAAAACTTACATGCTACTTCGGGCTCGCTTGTATTGGACACACTACCATATTCTCGAGCAACATAATCCATCAAGGATCTTCGAATGTATTCCACAGCAGCTTGATCCAATGAATCAAATCTGTTGTATAAATGATCAGTCTCATGTTGCTGTCATTGTGGTGTATTTTTTGAACATGTACAAACCTAGTTTGAAAAGTGAGTTCCAGTACCTGAAGTGCAAAGAAACGGGCTTGCGCGATGCTAAACAAAATAGGTGAGTAAAACCATATGGTGAAACGGATTAGCCAATTACAATGTTGGTCTTACGCCTTGGGTTCCTTTACAAACAGGGAGAGACACATTTGCCAGCCGTCAGGAGAATCCTTGATTTGCTCGCAATACGTATTTGCCTGCAAGTAAGAAATAATTAGCTGCATGTTTCATACCATGACATGATATGTGATTCAAGACAAGAAGAAGTGTTGATGTATGTCATGGTGGCTGATCATGGTGGTATGTATGTTGGGGTGTGTGCATCTTTTTGAGCTTGCGTTACAGCTGTGAGTCAACGTTGCCGCAGACCAAATTGCAATGATTTATGCGATCATGGTCTCATGCGATAAATAATTGTCACATTATTGTTTCAAAACACAACCATGACTAGAGTCGTTGTGGTTGGATTGATCGAGATTTGGTTCAAATGACAGATGTTGGGAATTACTTGCCTGCATCTTCAGGGCTGGATCCACATTTGGGCTGAGAGCACAAAGAACGGCTTGCTCAATCTGGTCCATGAGTTTATATTGCAAAGTGCTTTTCAATGTATGCTAATTACTATAGATTGAACGTTGAGATGGCGGGAAAGAAAGGCTTGCAATCAATAGATTTCACGGCCGAATTCCTTGTCAGCCAGACGAAGAAAAAAAAAATTTGGTGCAGCCAACAGACACGTCCTCAATCCGAAAATGGGAATTCTTAAATTTTGTCATAAAAATAAATTCCCGCTTGAAAATCTCTTTTTGACAATTCTTTGGGATGCATTGTACAACTATTTCGGTGTAAAAGTAATTTCATATAACAGCGCACTCGCAGTGAAATTTATTTATAATTCCCAAGGAGAGTTAGCTAATCCTCCACTCAAAAGTTCAATGCCATTCTTAGTCATCACAACAATGTCTTCCAGTCGAATACCAAATTCGTGGGGTACATAAATACCAGGCTCCACACTGAAGGTCATACCAGGCTTGAGCGATTGAGCAGTGTTACTTTGGACCATGTATGGCTGTTCATGACCTTCCAAACCGATTCCATGACCTAATCTGTGCTTGAAGAAATCTCCATAGTTTGCGTTATTAATGATCTGTCGTGCAATGGTATCCACTTCAGCACAAGGGAGATCTAAGGTGGCTTTCTTTATGACAGCAGACTGGGCTTCTTTGACGGTATGCCATGCTTGATAAATAGTTTCATTGAATTTCTTGGGATTTTCCGAAACAAAGAATGTGCGAGTTATGTCAGACTCGTATCCTACAAGACATGTTGATATTACTGACACGGAATAAATGAAAAAATCACTTTGACAGGAAGGCTTACCTTTGAGTCTGCCTCCAGCATCAATGAGTACAACGCCTTCATCTCCAAGTCTATGATCCCCAGCTTCACCATGGGGAAGAGCAGCACGCTCGTCAATCAAAGCTAAGACCCAAGTTTCGGACAAGCCAGCTGTTTGAAGAGCTCTGTGAGTCATACTGGCAATTTGATTCTCACTAATACCGCTTCCAACATGCTTTTTGACCTCTTTGATTGCAGCAACAGTAGCTTGGTTAGCACATCGCATAATTTCTACTTCTTCATGAGACTTGATCATGCGCAGTATCTGCACTTCAGGTGAAGCCATAATTGTACGGTTGGGAGCTAACTTGCTGATGCCATCAGCCAAGAAGAGGCGGATTGAAATGTCCAATTGTATATCGCCATCCGTGGAGAGGACAGACTCGATTTTCTCATATGGTGAAGAGCTTTCTTCCCACTCTACAACCTTAATATCGAGAGATTTTGGAAGAGCTGCATTTTCTATGTTCTCGTGTGCTCGAAGAGCTTCGAATGCTGGGACCACAAAAGTCAAGCTGACACCAGTTTTGCTAGAAATATCTGGCTTCAAAACCATGACAAAAGGTCGCTCGCTCAAAGCCCAATCTACATTGGTGTAATATTTCATGGTTGCACCGCTTTCTGCAATCAAAGCCGACGCGTTGTTAGCCGTTAAAGTGTGAGCCAGTTCCTGCTGTCTCTCAAGATACTGAATTGCTGGTATTTCGGCCACATGATCGCAGAATCCTTGCAAGCTTGGGAATTCTGGAGAAATTACTTGAGGCTTTTGGTAGGGAAAAAAGAAGATTCCAATTGCGGCGGCGACAACGCCGATAACAGCTAATACCTTTAACTGAAAGTTCTGGTTTAGAAGCGAGACTCAAGGAGTGTAATTTATGATACAAATCAACTTACAGCATATTCTACTTTTCTTCTGCTATTGTCTCGTATACTTGCATCGGATCCGAGCAAAGGACTATTTTCGCCAGCCATTTTACAATGCTGAACTGCAATAAAAGTGACACTAAAGCATCGAAAGCTAGTGCAGCCTTTTGAAGTCCGATGTGCTTGGCACGTGATTTGTGATTTTTCAAAAATGAGCGTGTCTGGACGCGCTGGAAGTATGAACCAATACCTAACACGAACATGAGTTTGTGGGCAGACAAGTACCGACCACAGAGCCTTGACAAGCTAACATACCACAATGACCTTTCAGCTCATTTGAAAAAAATGGTAAGTTCCTTACTTCAAATAATAGCTCGAATCGATCGCTACATGTACCTTACATTTCCTCTCGTGCAGGCCAATTCGGGTGACTTCCCGCACATGCTGTTCTATGGTCCTCCTGGAGCAGGCAAGAAGACAAGAATTGCTGCTGTGTTGAGAGAAATTTATGGCCCTGGTGTTGAAAGAGTACGTATTAGATGAAAATATAGGATTGACTATTTTATGTGGTTGTGAACTAATCAGTCTATGAACATAAGCTCAAAGTCGATCAACGACAGTTCGTCACGCCATCCAACCGAAAGCTAGATCTTAATATAGTATCTAGTAACTACCACATGGAATTGAACCCAAGGTTAGTTTACAGCTGGAATAGCACATTGATCCAACGCAAGATATTTCTTTTTTTTTTTACGTTTGTGCTTAATGCAATTTTATCATCCAGTGATGTTGGCATGTATGATCGTGCTGTCGTTCAAGATCTCATCAAAGAAGTAGCACAAACGCAACAAATTGATGCAAATGCCAAACATCGGTTCAAAATTATCGTCATAAACGAAGCCGATGAGTTGTCCAGAGAAGCTCAAGCTGGTCTGCGTCGTACTATGGAGAAATATATGACCAATCTTAGAATCATCTTATGCTGTAACAGTACAAGCAAAATCATCAGCCCAATTCGTTCCAGATGTCTTCTTGTCCGGGTTGCCCGTCCTAATGAAGAGGAAATTGATGAAGCTTTACAGGCTGTTGCAAAAAAGGAGAACTTTACCCTGCCACACGAATTATGCGTCAAGATTGCTGAAGATTCTGATCGAAATCTTCGGAAAGCACTGTTAACATTGGAAGCTACAAAAGTCCAAGAGTATGTACTATGATGAATGTGAACTTTTCGAGGATAGCTTTCTAACCGATCGCTGTAGACCAAACCTGGCTCAGGTGCAGAAGATTGTCAAAACGGATTGGGAAACTGAGATTGGTAACATTGCAGACCTCATAATAGCCGAACAAAATCCAAATAGGTGAGCAAATTGAAATATGTTATGGAAGGAATAAGTACATGGTTATATCTAACACAAATACTGTCTGCAAGGGTGCTGCTGGTACGAACACGCATGTATGAGCTCATAAGCCGGTGCATACCATCCAGTCTCATTATCAAAGTAAGTGAATTCGTGAGATATTGTTACTGCTTCATACTGGAGGTTTCGTATCTGACTGTGGTGCAAAGAATCTTGCCTTTGATCTTGCCAACAAGGTCGACCGACGATTACGAATTGGGATCATTGAACATGCCGCTATTTATGTAAGTTGTTGTGGTTGAAAATGTATGTTTAATGCTATGCTCCCACATACTAATATTGCGACTCAAGGAACATCGTTTGAGAACTGGTAACAAGGATATATTTCATCTGGAGGCATTCGTTGCTCGGGTGATGAGTATGATCAAGAGGTATGGAAAGTAAAGGTTACAGTGAAATGAAAATGCCTTTTGGAAATAACTTATTCATAATTTTACAGACATCAAATGGAAAAGACCTCATAGAAATTGTAGCAATATTCATTTACAAATACAAGGATAATAAAGGAGAAAAAGAAAAAAAAAAAAAAAAAAACAATTGGTATTACACTAAGAGCAAATTGGTTTGAACACCTTTGCTGACCTTGTCCCAACGGCGCATTTCGACGTCGCGTCGCATATCTCTTACCATTGCTTCAAGGCGCTTTCGTTCGAGAACTTCTCGCATAAGCACCTCATGATGCTCTGATTTCATCTCGCTCATGAGTTTTCGGAATTCCTTCCTCAACGAAGCAGTGGCACCACTCTCATGTCCCTTTTCCTCTACAGCCATAGCTTTAATTTTATAGTCAGCGAGATCGAACTCCATCTTGTGTGAATGATCTTGCAGTTCGTTGTAGCGACGTTCGTGGCTACGTCGCTCACTTTCGAGATCCATGAGGTTACCTGTTATACGCTCGTACTCCTTCATGATGCCTTCAAAGTCATCTTCGAGTCGCTCAGATCTCTTGTACAATGCGTCTTCCATCTCTGAAAATTGTTTTTGCGCACTTTCAAATCGTGATTGCAGTGCATGGAATTGATCTTGTGTAAGATTGAGCTCAGCTTCCATAGTGGTATTCTCCATACGTAGCTGGCTTAATTCGTCCATCATAGCTGACTTTCCTCCCTTGCTGTCAGAAGCTTCAGCTTCCACAAGTCGAACCTTAACTTCTGCAAGTTCCATCTCAAGGCGACCGATTGTGCCTTCTTTACTGTCGAGAGTACGAATCTTTTCTCGAACAAGGTCTTCCAGATCTTTAGACATGGCAGCAAGTTTTTGTTTTTCGCTGTCCAATGCATCCTTTTCACGAAGAGTTTTCTCCAAGAGTGCTGACTGTTCTTTGAGTTGAGCTTCATATTCTTCAACTTGCTCTTGCATCATTTGTTCGTACTGAGCCTTCAGACTGTCACCACCGCCTTGAACAACTTGAAGTACAGATTCTCGTCGCATAGTCTTCTCCCACTTCTCTTTTTGCTCACGAAGGTCAAATGCCTCGGCTCTGAACTGTTGAAGCTCCATTTGCAGGGATCGTTCTCTAGCACTTGCCGCAGTGGCAACCGAGTTGGATGTGTTTGTCTTAACCTCCAATTCCGACATTTTGGTGCGTAGCCTCTGTGATTCTTGAAATAGAGACTCCTTCTCACGTTCTAGCACTTGTTCGCGAACCTTGCTTTCCGACAGTGACTTCTCAAGTCCATTCAACTCTGAGGTCAGCTTATCTGCATTAGACTTGAGATCTTGAATACGACCTTTACATTCATCAATGTCCATGAAGTCTTCAGATACAGGTTCGAACTCCATGATCTCAAACATTAAGGCAGATTGGGCTAGTTTGAGCTTTTCGATGGTTCCACGAGCCTCTGATAAACTACTTTCAAGTTCGGCTTCACGTTCTCTTTGGTGGCGTTCTAATTTCTCAACCTCGGCAGAAAGTTTCAGCAGCTCTTGACTAGATGCACCACTTTGCTCAGCCTCTCGCTTCATAGTTTCTAGCAGCTGAACTTTTTCACTAAGCTCCTTGCATTTAAGTTCGGCTTCATTTCTTGCCTGTCGCTCTGTATCCAACTTGAGCCGCAATGCCTCGTAGCTTGCTTGATCCGGTCGAGATTCGTAGCCCTTGATGGTTTGAAGACTTTCATTCTTTTGTTGCTCCATTTCTTCCAATTCCACCTCAAGCCGGGTAGATTTCTGGCGATAATCGACCAGTCTGGATTCTAAGGCTGACATCATTTTCTCTAGTTGTTGAGAAATAGCGGCAGTATCTTTGATCTGATCGACGGTACTATGAGATTCTTCGATCTCAAGCTTGTTACCTGGGTCAGCTGCGGACAATAAGCTCTCCCTCCGTATTATGAAATCGAGTCTATTGCTGACTTGTTCAAGTTCTGATCGAAGTTCTGAGATTGATCGTTCCCTTTGTTCGATGACTGCTTCCGCAGACTCATCCATATTTTGTGCTCTGAGTTGCATTCTCAATCGTTCTATTTCCCGATCACGATCTGCTATAACCGTCTCTCGCTCCTGCACCTTTCGAGCCATCACAGCCAACTCCTTGTTCATTTGTTGCTGGTCTGGTTGTTGTTTCCCTGCCAATTGAGCTTCAAGCCTCTTGATACCGACACTCAATGCGCCAGCCATATGCTCCAAAAGTTTGCGTTGTGTACTAGACCCAGATTGAGTAAGATTGAAAAGTTCAGAGGCGACATGATCGACCTGACGATTTGCTGCAGCGAGTTGAGTTTGTGCTTCTTGTGCCATTTTTCGATTCGAAGAGTGGAGATGAGTGAGGGATTGTGCGGCTTCCCTCATTTTAGATTCCAAAGTTAGACGAGTAGTAACATTGGCTATTCTTGACGTAAGGCTAACATGATCCTGAAATATTGATTGTTAGGAAAAGGCGACAACAGGGAAGGCAAGATAATTTCTAAAAGAATTCAACCCATCCTACCTTTTTTAACTCTTCGACTTGTTCGAGCGTCAAAACCTCGAAATCCTTCGCATCTATGACTGATTGCTGTACCAGTAGCTGTATCAGATAGTCTTCTGTCGAATCCAAAGGTGGTTGCTGTGGACTGTCATCCTCCTTCATGACAGTCTCCCGCATAGATTTCCATAGAGGTGGGATGTCTAATGATGACCTCTCGTGTCCTGTCCTTGCTGTTGAAACTTCCTTGTCCAAGGGTACTGGTGATAATGGCTTGTCTCTCTCATAGTCAATGCTTGCTCTGCTACGAGAAGGTGGAGTGATGGGAAGATTGTGCTCGTTTCCTGGTGTGGGTTCAATGACAGTAGCGTAAGAGAAGCCAATCTGTGATGCTGCATTGGGATCTCGAGGAATGGTGGGACCTAAAGTGCTGGGAGGTGCCCGGCTTGTTGTATTGCTTCGAGGAGGGCCAGACTGAGGGAATGTACCTCGAGTTGGAGAAATCTGAGATCGGCTCGACGTTAGAGGCCGAGCATTTGAATTAGATGTCTCTATCCTAGAGAACTGTGAATTCATATATCAGCAATTACGTAAGTAGGTGTAAAAGTAAAGGAGATTTATTTTAAACATCTAGTATGCTACAGCCGCTCTGATCTTATATCGGTTGTTAAACGTAGTGGGTCTGAATGTCACGTTATGAAAGCGGCGTACCGCACGCCAAGCATCCGATTCTGAGGGAAATCTAATAAAAAACTTGCTAACTAGGGCTTGCTGCTTACTATTTCAATGGATACAAACATGTCTGTTAATGTTTGTTCGCAATTCCCCCATAACTTTCAATAGTTTGACTTACGTCTGGACCTGAATAATGGCATTTTCTTCTTCATCTTCAGGGTAGTAGCCTTTTGAGTGTAGCCATTTTGACACATGGAATGTCTTGGTCTGTAGAGGAAATCCACTCAGAACTACAGTGCGACCTGCTGCAGAATTTCCGTTGCTAGAGTACATTTCAGACTTTCGAAAGCTCTGCAGTACTTCATACGGCTTTGATCCCTTGGTATCCACCTGAGACAAAATTTACCCAAAAATAAGCAATCTGGCTCCTAGCAAAATCCAAAAATAACTCCCAAGCAAATCAACGGATCAGATCAACTCACCCTGCTCAACCTAAGTTGATTTCCTCCAACTACAGCACGGTCGTTGAACAGTTGGAAATGCCGGGCCTCACCAGCATTCTTGAAGAGCACAAGCACTCGACCTTGAAATTGCAATTCCTGACTGCGGACGAATAAAACTTTTGTTGAAAGGGTGATAAGCCGCCGGGTCCCTTCAGCAATTAACTATAAAACAGCACTCACTGTCTTGTATCACGCTGTCAACGTCATGGAAAGCTAATCGAGCCAACCGTAATATATCCTCCTTTGTTGCTGTATTTGGTAAATTGTGTATAGATAGCAGGCGTGACGCTGGCTCTTTTGAAATAGACACATCGACGTTGGGCAATGGCTTTAAGTTTTCACCAGTTGGTGCCTTGATCTTTTGTGATAAATTAGGTGAACTCATGTCGATCTTTTGCTGCTGCTCCAGCGTGATGGCAGTGCTTCTAAATGCTGCCCGTTGGATCGTGAATGACTGAGTAACAGTCTTGCATGCAGCTGATCGCAGCAGGAAATGCCTTATTGAAAACATTTCAAGAATGTTTTCTTTCTTGAAAATGGGCCTGAGTATTCTGTGGTAAATTCTACGTTTGTTCAAAAAAAAAAAAAAAAACAAAGGAACGTCGGACTTTTCAGCCAATATGTTGACTGGCATCATAGGACTGTTCTGCCCAAATAACAACACTTCACGAATACACTAAGTAAGCACTCATATATTGCATCGCCACAGCCATAATCTACAGCCCATATATGACCAATCTTTTTCCCATTTCCTATCACAGTAAAGTAAAGGCTAACATGGCTAAAGGAAGTTCGTACACATGAAAAATAGCTTCAATTACAGTGATTTTACCCTACGGAAGGTGTAACTACGATACAGACAACTGGGGTAAAAATGAAAGTGGCGGAAAATTGTCAGCTGACACGTTTACTACACTCGAAAATTTTGCTTACGCTGTCGGAAGGCAAAATCACTTGCCGACTCCTTTACTGCCCTTAAGTATATCGTCGTTCCCGGATGGTGATACTTTCTTCCAGTACATCCTATTCATCCATTCCATTCCATTCCAATACTTTTCTGAATAGATACTAGTCCACCTTTTGTGAGATCCATAGATTCAGTTTGAAGAAACGTGGCTGAACATTTTGATAAAGTGTCAAACTAAATTACAGATGTTAAATAACTATGACGCTCCGCTGATCCGCTATGACAATATTCAGCTAGTGTCAAAATCAAGTATGGCTCTTCATAGCACGCTATCATAATCGGATAGTTTTCATGTGCACATTAGGTCTCAGCTGGGAGCCTCACGCCCAACAAACATGCAGGTGAAATATAATACAAATCCAATCATCGCCCACTATTGGAGTTCCGATGCCTGCAAAGTATTTAAAGCGAAGGCACTCCCTCGCCCAAATCACTCTATCATCCCATTCACACAGTTATGAGCTTCAATATCTTCCATCATCACAAAAAGGACTCTCGCCCCGGTTCTCCTAAGGTTGGGTCTACCGAAGACGTTCACCATCACAATGTTGCTCCCAATACAGGACACTCAAGCACTCTCAGAAGTGAGAGCCCAAGCCGTAGCAACCCTCCAAGCAGAAGTGAGAGCCCGTCCAACAGATCGCTATCCAAGTTTCTTGCCGATCCCATGCGAAGCAGCCCCAAACCAGAACATGTCGGCGAATATGTAGATCCAATGGGTGGGTCTATCAACCAAGTTAATGAAAGCGACCCTATGAACACTGGCGCATAAACTATGAAATAGTAAGAACTTGATTTTATCTAAATATAGTTTATCATATTTCCCAACGATATTGTACAGTTCAATGTATGTTGGTCTGTGTGTCGAGTAGCAATGATGGTTCATACGTTATGTACCCCATGCTTATACTTTTTTAAGTTAATAAATGAAAGTGTCAAGATATGTACCTTACTCATTCGGAAGAGGAAACGAGTTGAGAAACAGATAACGGGGCAGTTCACATTACTAGCAAAGTTAATAAATGAAAGTGTCAGAATATGTACCTTACTCATTCGAAAGAGGAAACGAGTTGAGAAACAGATAACGGGGCAGTTCACACTACTAGCAATGTGGATTCTTCTGAAACAGATCCTTGAATGCATCAGTCTAGGCGTTGGTTATTTTCTCGCTGTGGGCTCCTATTTCTCATGGTAGTCATCTATGGATAGAGCTTACTTGTAAATTCCCAAGGTTGTCAGTATTTTTAATTTTTATGTACGTTATTTTCAATTTGATCAAGCAATAGCCAAAGTTGATAACCGCCGTTTGGCTACACAGGCCACATCACTAATAATAAAAACCTGATGGCAAATACATTTATGCTTTCCTTTAGTAGAAGATCTCTATGGAAAAATAATAAACAATTTATTGCCAATTCATGTCAAGTCGATGGTTGATAGAAAAAGTGTTAAACCTTAGTAGAAGAACTATCTTATAGGTATGAGAAAAATTATTGGCAGCTGAAATCCCTGATATCGTGGAGCGATTCAAAACAAAAAAAATTCTGGTCTTGGTGGGCAAACAGCACGCAAAGCTTCAAGTCTGTTGGAAACCAAGTTGAGCACCCATGTCAGAACCAGATCCATGGGACGACTGGGAGACTGCCGCCGACGCACAAGTATGTTTCTCTGCCTCTATGCTTGAATTACCACGCAACAATTGCAAATGATAACATGTTACAGCTCAACGATTACCACCCACCCCCACCGAACGATGACCATGAAAAAAACAAGAAAATCTGGACAGAGGCGTAAGTTGCTGGAGCTTTCCTTTCTTTTTATAGTTCTTTCTAATATCAAAGTCGTTCTTTAGCAATGCTTTTGCTGTACCGCAAATTATCAGACAAGACACGGCCAAAAGTTCTTATTCACCAGAGGTAATACATTTAACCATTGTATGCCAATTTCCGCTGATTTCCCTTAAACTAACCTCATAATAGATAAAAATTCTCAAAAGACCAACAAATCCAGGATCTACAACTGCAACTCCACCCTCAGCAATATCGAAAAAGGATGTTAAAACGCTTGAAGAAAGGGAAGCGTCCTACCAGGCTACTCGACGAAAGATCTTTGGAGATGATACTCCGAGCCGTGATACACAGAACACTCAAAAGCGGCTTGATGGAGGTCGTCAGTCTGAGTCTCCCCAGCCAGTGGCATCCCATGTTCGACAACCAATTGCACCTTCGAGCGAAAATGCTCGAGGTTTTGGTAGTCAAACATCTCGACCACCCAGGAGGCTATGAAGGCTAAATGTTGGAGGTTTTGGATGAATGACTGGAGTATCGGTATAGATGAAGCATATAACTTCGAGCATATGCTAAACCACATCAATGTACACATTTTTGTATTGCTTGAGATGCCAATAATGATTATTTATACGTTTGCATTTATTCGCATTTATTCAATTTTATTATTCTCGATTTATGAAACATTGTTACAATTAGAAGATGCCTAGTTTGGTTTTGCCGTCTTTCATCCTGGGAGTGATATGGCTACCGAACAAATCAAATAATGGACCATTGACGGCATCGTTCTCAAAAATATCTAACCGCTTTGCATTTTTCTCGGTGTCCACTACAAGCAATTCTAATCGATCAAGTTTTAAGTGACCTGTTGGGATTTGCAATTCGTCAGTAAAACATCTCATATGAGTAGCTACACTTTTTATCATTGCCTACCCAAATCAATCAATTCCTTCACACGGTGTGGTGTTCCAACTGCAAAATGTAACCGGCTTTCAGCCAAAAAACGAGCTTGTTCTTCAACTTTGAGATGTTTTGCAAATAATTTAGCCACCTTTGCTGCCTTGTCGAATTCTTTCAGCCCGCGTACCAAGTCGGTAGCTCGGATTGCGGAGTGGGTAATAATGATAATGGCAGGTGCTGCAACAGCTTCTGCTGGTGGTTCCTTTAACAACTTTTTGTGTCCAGCGGCACCTATCCAATGTATTAGAGCAGGTAATAACCTACTAATTTGTATAAATCATATTCAGTACTCACCAAATTTAACAAACGATGGAAGGAATTCCAGAGTGTGTGGCGATGTAAATTTTTGGCTGTCAAGGAATGCAGTGATCACAGGTGCTTGTTCATCATGCTCTATTGCCGACCAATTGCTCTTCGCTCGCTTTTGTCGATTTAATATGTATTCATACTGTTCCTCAACAGGTTTGGATGACACATCGACACCATAAAATGGATCACTGTTCTAATAAAAACGATATGGTAAGTTAACATGCATATGCTATTTATTAAAACATACTTTCTCCTAACCTTCTTTGGCTTCTTCTTCTTCTTCTTCTTTGTTGGCTCCTCGGTTGTGTCCTCAACTACTTTGCGTTTTAAGGATGCTGATCCTTGATCTTTAGCGACATTCTCTTCAAAGTCATCCTCTTCTATTCCTTGAGTATCTCCTTCTTCTATAATATCTTCAACAAAGTAGTCGTCTTCTAGAGCATCGGCCGAAACTGCCGCTTCCCGTTTAACCATGAGGAATCACTAGTCAGCAGGAGATTCAGCTCAAAAAAAAAAAACTCAGTGGTGAAAAATGCCATTTCGACGGCGAACACAGTCACAGTACAGTCACTGAAGAACTGTATGCTGATGCTGACGGTACAAGGACGTCCTCTAAACGAGTTTTATTAAACAAACTTATTTACAATGAATGGTTAAATAGTTAAAACGTTTCATTAATATTACAACTTTAAATAAGAATGGACATAATTCCAGATCTATTGCGATCTTGAATGATCAGCTGTTCCTTTCTGAAAATTTGAATGAGCAAATGATATATGCAGGGTCTTGGATGCTAATGTTTTCCCATTCATTTCCGATATCAACTTGTTCGCATCTTGTATCGATTTTACCGTGACAAATCCATACGTCTTTGGCGAATCGTGCTGCAGATGCAAACGTGTAAGGGTCATGCTTTATGATCCGGATGCATAAAAGCTTAGTGTAACATACCTTTCTCTGTTTGACTATGCGAACTTGCTCTACTTTCACAAAAGCCTCAAACTCCTTTTTAATTGTACGTTCATCTAGGGTTGCATCAATGTTGCGTATGTACAATTCCCGCTTTTCCTGACAAGCATCGTGTTTGAAAACTGATTTCTTTAGGCTAGTACCATTCACTTGGTCTCCAGTGTCCTTGTCGGTAGTTGAACCCTGTTTGGACCTCCTGCCGCATGCTTCTTGATCCTGCTTCTGTGTTGAGTCCATCTTTTCATCTTCCCTTATATTATTTACAATGCTAGACCCGTTCGATTCATCATTAGTAATATCTAACCATGACGAAAGCTTGTTAACAGTTCGTGGAGGCAAAATATTTCGATCACGTTCACTAGATCCAGAATCTGGACTTCTATTTCGAGAAGTGCCTCGTATCGTTCTCGCTAGGATTTCCTTCTCTTCGGTCTGCTCAAGGCTTGCAGTACTTAATGGCAATGCTGATGTTAATGAGGGGCTGGCAGCAGCACAATCGAGAACCAGTCGTAAATGTACTTACATTTGTTCTCCATTCCATAGGCACTCATTAATAAATTTTATTGCTTTTTTTGCTGCTTCTTGAGTATCGAACGTTATTGATGCTGTACCACCCGATCCAAAGTCTGGTAGGAGTGTACAAGAAATTACGGATCCAAATGCTGAAAATGTGTCCCGTAAAGTCTTCTCTCCAATAGATTTATCCAAGTTTGCTAAATATACTACAGTTTCGCTTTCGTTTGGTATCTGTGTTCGGCGAAGTGACCACATCACTTTCACCGATTTGCCATTTATTGGTATTTCTTCTAACAGTCGCACTGAAGTAGATAAGATATTAGTTCGACAATAACCGGTTAACCATAGAGTATGAACATAAACTTTGAAAGTAACTTGCCTGATTGACTTGGTTCGTATTCGACAAAGCCATATCCAAGGTTAGCTCCCGTTATAGCATCTCGAGAAATCCGAAGAGATGATACCTTCCCGAGATGGTTTAGAGCTGGCAGCAAATCCGATTCGACCGTGGTTGAATCGAGTTCTCCAATGTATGCTTTCATGGCGAATGCGCTTGTAGTCTTACAAGAGCTTCTAGTTGGTCGGTCAACGGCTATTGGGTCCTCATTGGTTGCTTGGTGCATCAAAATGTTTTGACATGAAAAAGTGTGACTTTTCTGGTCAGTCGGTGTAGCAATACTTATGAACTTTTCCTTGCTTTCCTCCCTTCAGCAACCCAATGCAGAGTAAGAAAGTGACCATCACATGTAAGAATTTTCAACACTTAAATATGTCGATTTAATATAGCCGAGGCATTAACTTTCGAACATTGCAGACTATGATGAGTATGGAGTATGGCCACACTTGGCAGATGAGCTTTCATCACGATTGCCTCTCCGCAACCTACACTGGAATCCATCAGTTCAGCGGCCACTGCGAACAATACAAAGCTTAGATGTAGACATGAAACGATTTACCTACGATTCAGCTCCACAACCACTACTGTCAGTACAGACGCCGTATCTGAACTTGTACTTTGTCGCGTGCGATGTGAGTAGAACTAGTATATCAATACACCATATAGATACGTAGATACTAACAATGCTCTGAATATCTTTTAAAGGACAACGATTCTTATCGCATGTCTGTAAAAAAACAGATCAAAGCTTGGATGGACGTTATTACTACCAAGAAAAATCAAGAATGGTTACTTGTGTATCTTGCAGGGCAGGATACCCGCAAAGGCGCAAGCTATCTCGGACTCAAAACTTCTGTGTACGATAAAATTAAGAACGATTTTAACGTTGGAAAAAGAGACAGGTATTTCATTTAATGTAGATGGTTTTGATAGTATATCAAGGTATTAATCCAGTCTGGAGTAGATGCGTGTATTTGAGATCAGCTAGTTCTGAACACGCTGATTCAGAGGATTGGGTAGATTTTATCAACAAAATGAAAGATGGTATTATGATGAGCTTCGATGCACAAGTTCAACAATATCAAGATGATACCCGCAGGCTGGATCTTCAGCGGCAGATGCCAGGATGGAACTATTGTACATTCTTCATTCTCAAGGTATCTATTGATTCACTATCTACCATGTCACAAGACCTCCCAATTACTGAACCGTATTTTAGGAAGGACTAGCTCATACATTTGAGACCATGACATTGTATGAAGAAGCTCTAATTCAATATGATGAACTGGAAGCGTCTTTCTTCCAAGTTTTGAGAGGTATTATGTATATTAATGTGATTTCAAAAGATGTATCAGGATATTGACTGTTGGAAACGTAGACAAAGCTTTGGCCTGGTTTGGACATGTTGGTGGTACTTCTCCAGGAGACGATAGTTCCAATGTGCTTGATTTCAAAAAGAAGCCGTATCGCGAACTCATCAACAAAAACACAATATCCGTGTTCGACTTTCGAAGCTATTTGTTTGCACGACAATGCTTTTTGCTACTTAAATTACAACGACCAATTGAAACATATGCAAGAGCTCAACTATTTATCTCAAATATGACTGTCACGCTTAAGGAAAACGATGTAAGTTGTTGGAATTTGCAAAACATGAAGGGAGTAATCATATCAAGCATTTCTGATGTGAATGTGCAGATGCCTGTCGAGGACTACCTTGAATCGTGGATATTTTCTGCCTGTACCAATATCGTCAACGAATGCGAGCCGGTTGCAAATCACATTGGAATTAGCAATCCTGAGATATTACCCATCTACAATGCTGCCAAAGCTGACCTTTTAATTTTGGCTCGCAAACAAGTAAGTGGAGTGAAATTACCAAAAGCTAAGGCCGCGCAATAGATGTACTTACTCATTTTGTTCATTGATCCAGCTGGACAAACTTGGTGTCAAGCACAGTCATTTACCGGACACAACGCCATTCAATATGCATAGTGATAAGGGCGCTAACACAAAAAAGCGCTTTTCCTCTGGCGTTGAAGGTGCTCAGAAAGAGCCAATGACAAACCAAAAGTTAAGAGAGGCCGTAGTATCGCGAGATGTTTTTGACAAAATGTACATGGTGAGTAGATTACAATGTTTGAGCAACCCTTCAAGTTCCCCTTTCAAGGTCGCAAGAAATACTGACTATAATATAAAACTTCAGGCACTGAGCACAAGAGCGATCAAAGGCTATGATCAAAGTAATAGAGTACGATCCGCACTTTGTGCTCATGGTGATATAGCTGCCTTCAAGTTGTAAGTACAGTCATACGCTAAATCCAATGCCGATAGAGGTCACTCATCCATGTAAAAACAGCGCTAGAGAAAAATACGATGAAGCTGCTCGTATCCTCGATTCGATGACTTGGAGATACGGTGATCAGCATTGGAGTTATATCGAAAACGCTCTTTTGAGGAAGTGTGCTGAAGCTCAGAAACGACTGGGAAACACCAGACAATTCTTAGAATGCGTCTTGACTCTACTGAAAAATGCATCTGACCTTTCCAGCGACGAGGCCGAATTTTATACCAACGAACTACTCGATAACGTACAAAATATGGACGAAGAGATTCATCGCCAATTCTCTCCGATATTTGTGGTGTCAGATGTTGTTATTGTGGATGATTTTGAAACTGTGGATCAGACCAACATCCGAATAACTGTGGACAATAAGCTACCGAAGGTAGATTCCAAACCTTATATTTCTTCAACAGTTGTAAACAACACCTTCATGATTTTATTTTAGGCGCTACACTTTGACAACTTGTCTTTAAATCTTGTTGGGAATGAACCTGAACATATCGTTTATGAAATTAGCGACAAAACATTGAATGCTGGTTTGAATGTTTTCAACCTCTCTAGCCAAGTGAGTACCAGTCCTCTCTATCTGTTTTATACTTCAGAGGTTGTCATGACTAAATGCATAATATAGACTTCTGCAGCTGGGGAATACGTGGTTGAAACCTGCCATGTTCACTTTGGGAAACTATCATTTTCTCACAACTTCCTGCATGAAGATCACGAGAAACATATTCTTCGCCTGAACCATGACATGCAGAAGCTTTTTGTCGACGTTGAACAACCGGAGAATGGTAAGCATAAATTTGAGGTTCGATCATAGCAAAAATTATCATTGAAACTTAACAATAGTGGCACTTGAATTATTATAGTGACACTAGGAGAGAAGCAAAATTTTGCTGTCAGCATCTACAGCGGTAATGAAAATATCAAGGAAGGAACATTCTCACTTGCCTCTCTTACAGAGGGGTTGGATATCTCTCTGTCTTCCGAATATACAGCGACTTTGAAAGGCACTAGCAGTGGTAAGGTTAAAGTTTATATCCTGTATCATAGGTACACGGCTTCCACTAGCTAACGGTATCTAGAAATGAGTCAATCCATTGTTTTGCAAACAACTGAAAGCGGTCAAATCAAGCTTCCAGAAATGACTGCCGATCAAGTAATTGAATTCTTGATTCCATATGATGGACCATGGAATGAAAATCAATTCAGAGTAAGCCAGCCATACTGAAAACTGCATGTTACGTTAGACGTATCAATCTGATAACCTATGCATATATACAGGTTCAAAGTAAAGCAGATTATTTGACAGCTGACGGCATAAGTCGTACTTTCCATGCTGCTGACTTTGTGGATATCTTGATACCACTGACTGTCACTGAATCAAGCATATTTGGAGAAAACTGGTACGGACAGCTATCGCTTTGGTGTAGTCAGAAAGTATAGAATACTCACGGTGTATTTCATTCATCGTTCCAGTATATATTTGAAAGTTGAAGCATCATGCAATGGGAACATTCCAGCTCGTGTTCTTGGATCTTGTTTAGAACCTTCATCTACCTACGAGATTGAAAATCAATCTGTGAATGAAAATTGGGATTTGGTAGGTGTTGAATACTTTGGAAAACGACTATATTCAATAATGCTAAATGTATTATCGGCAGACATTGTTCCCCCGGCAAGTATCCACCTTTGTGTACAAACTCAAAAAGCAGGAAGGGTCTGCAGGTTTGTGCTCATCTTCTCTCTTGTCCACGTAATTATAGTTTCTGATTTGGACATTGCTCTTTCTTCAAACAGGCTCTCTACAGTCAAAAGAACATTTTGTTGTCAAGTACCGAACGCTGCAAAGTGGTATGCGTTGATTTGATAACTGTTCAACTTGATTATATGACCGATTAAAGTTCCTTTTTCTGTAGAGGTTGAGGCAGGGATTAAAGCAAAACTGAATACCAAGCTTAAGGAACACAATCTAGGCCAACATCTGAATCACATTTGGAAGCACGTCCGCAAGGAGTTCTTGTCGCACATTGATTATAATGATTATGGACTCACTGAGACTGTTCGAGTTAAATACTTTGATGCGGAAGTTTGCGAATCTTTCCTCTTGCACCGTGACCTTAAGACGAAAGTAGAGTTACTGGATTTGATTGAAGAATTCTTTGAGGTATGGCTTATTCTACTCTCTTTATCTTTCTTCACCTAGTTTGGTTATGTACTCACAAATTGGCCACAACCTCAGAAAAATGCTATCATTTCTCAAGCTGATATTCGAAAGGAGCAACCCGGTTTATTAGAGAGAACCTTGTCGTTTCCACTGGATGTCCCAAGATCGCGAGTGTTACATAACGTGGAACTTATATTGCCGAACGATACGTTTATGCATGTAAATGAACCTTGTGAATGCACATTAAGAATCAAACAATCACCCTATTGGGCGTCAGAAGAGACTGCAAAAGATGTGTCGTCATTCTTTGTATATGAAATAGAAGCGGATTACGACAACTGGCTGCTTTCTGGAAAGAGAAAGCTAAAGTTCGCTTCAAAGGTACGTCTAGCGAATCATGGTAGGATTTTAACCAATAATATGTTGCTAATGGAAACATCCCAATTAGGTTGGGGAAGTTTATGAATTCCCAATCACTTTGATTGCTCTGAAAACCGGTCAAATACCATTACCTCCGGTCAAGGTCCTCTCAGTCTTGCCCAGCACTTTTGCTTCGACATTGTACATTAACAGCGCGCAGCAGATTTTAGTTCGACCAAAAAGCAGAACTGCCACATTTTTTGTAGAACAGCAACAACGCTTCGTACAACAAAGAACTGGTGCCGTTCAGACTCCATATTCCGAAACAAACCATCAACGAGGAGCCTTGGGTACAGTTGGCGAAGTCGTTGGAAGTTAGAACTTATTTAATCGAAAGTGTTTGTTTATTGTAAGTGACGAAACCATCACATGTACTCTATCCAGTATGTTACAAAATGGTATATCAAACAAAGAATGAAAGAAAGAAAAAGATAAATATCACATATTATTTAATCAAATATACTGCCATTGCCGTTTCTTGCGTGCTTGATAATGTCCTTGTTCTTTCTCTTTTCCTTTCCTTTGATGAGGTTTCGTCGTGAATGATGCTTACCAGACTGCCTGTTCTCCTGGCTCTTCAGAGCTCGAGTAACTCTGTCCTTGATAACATTTTCATCCAATTCTCCCTTCGATTTTGGTTTTTTGGCTTTCTCACTTGCTTTACTGGTGTCTCTGTATGCCTTGAAGTCTCTGTTGCCGGTTGGTGCAAGCAAATCGTCACCAATGGACGAATGCTTCAGTTCATCCTCATTATCACTTTCTTCCTGCTCATAGTCGCTTCCAATGTCAGAGCTCTCTTCTTCTGATTCTTCACTTTCAGTCTCGGGCATATCGTTGCCCAATCTCAAATTTTTTAATCGCTCTTCAGCTTTCTGTACAAGTGGTGAAAAGTTAGCGCAGGTTCAAGATATGGCGCAATTCACAAAACACATACCTCCTCCTCTGTCATTTCCTTGCGCTGAACCTCAGCAGTTTCCGGTTCCTCGTCTGAGTCTTTATCACTGTCTACATCTTCATCACTATCCGACCCATCTTCATCACCATTTTCGCCCAAAGCTTCTCGGTACTGTAAAAGTTGGTCAGGACCCATAAATAGCATGGACCTTATACGGTAACCTTTAGGCTTACCTCTTCCAACTCCTGCTGATGCTTCTTGGTAAATCCACTGGCAGCAACTTGAACATCTAAATCAAACTCCTTTTCGATATGCTTTGTAAATTTTGGGTACAGAAGAGATTCGTAGCCGAATCGTCGCTTGAAGAAAACACGGATACACTCAACGTCACGATTAAAGTAGCTAATGTGGATAGTCAGTACAGAAATAACAGTTGGGGGGTTTGTAGGGTAAATTAAATTAAAAAAAAAACTCACTATTCAGCATTGGGATGCGATGTCGAAACCATTTGTGGAAAATCAATAAGGATAGGCTTTCCACTGTCTTTGATCAAAATATTGAATTCGTTGAAATCACCGTGAATAAGACCATGTTGAGCCAATTTGACAATCAAATCCATCAAGTCACTATATAACTGCGCAGGGTTGGCTACTTCATCAACTTGTCGACTGAAATGCACAATGGTAGATGAGATATGTTTTATCCATTTTCGATTTACTGGAACTGATCGCAAACAACACTTACAGTGGGAAGGCATCAATAAGTTCCATAACTACGCAATGTCTGCTCATATCAATAGGTTCAGGAACAGGAAATCCGTTTTCGTACAAGACTTTCATGAAAGCATATTCTTTCATGGCGGCTAAGCGGGACATGTACATCCATGATGCTGACTTGCGCTTTTGCAAATAATCTCTCTTTGATTTGATGGTACGGAAAGAAACTCGACCAAGTCGCTGAAGTTTAAGTACTAGCTGCTTATCATCTTCATTCGCAACAATATAAATGTCTACAATGTCAATACATATTAGCTGCCATCCCAGTCAAAAATTGCTCCATCCCAAGACAGGGTAAAATACGTACCTGACTCTTTGCCTACACCAATCTGGTTTCCTACGGAAAAGACTGATCCTCTCTTTGAGAATGTCTTTAATGCAAGGTAATCGTAACCGCCATATGTCAGCCGATAGCCATCATCTTAGGTGAAAGGAAAAAAGGGTTAGTCACAGTTTTCAAGAACAATGAACTTATGAACCTTCAGCTTACATTTTGCATTTTGAACTCTTGCAATCAAATTTCGCTTGGCAAGCTCTCCAACAATTTTATGGCTGCCTCCGTGCCTCAATGAGGCGATCTGGGCAATCAAAGACGTAGGAACGACCTCATGGTTTTTTGAGCCCATTTCAACCTTTGTAAAACAGGTACTTTAGATGTCGACTCGTTGTGTATTTCAAAGCTAATTACATATTATACTTACAGACGTCAAGACTCTGAAATCTTCTGAGGACATGTATCGCAAAGCTTTTGCATCCAACTTCATTTTCGAATGGTCTTTCTTTCAGTGATCTGTAGCGAATTGAAAAAGTGCTCGAAATTTTGAATCGCAAAAAAAAGTACAGACTCCGCCATGACTGCTTTTTTGATTGACGAAGTGGTTGGGACCAAAGGACGGGCGGGATGTAAGCTCCTGTTACTGGTACACGGTATTCCATGACCCATATTACTGTACTCTGTCTGTTTTTATTTAATTGAAACGTCTATATTTTGAAAATTTTATTTTTCTGGAGATTTTCGTTATCAGTTCTTTCAAATATTATTATAACAGTACGTTTCGTCAAGAAACCACCCCACCGACATTCGCATATATACACATATTGTAAAATCCGACAATACCTAACTGCTTGCATGTCTTCTCTGTGGTCAATCGCTGCCCGGCGAGGTCTCCAAATTAGAGCCACCCCGGCTGTCATAACCTTTCCATTCACTCACCGATTACCAAGACTACCTCCCTCTCGGCCATTCAGCTGGACCCCAAAGCATAATTTGCCGTATCAAATACAGCCTAGAATCGTCAGACCGCAATACCAACGCTTTAGTCAAAATAAGTTACCATTCTACCAATCAAAGCGCTTCTGGGTAACCACTGCAACAGGAACTGTGCTGTTTGGTGGTTATTATGTTACTCATTTGGAGACTGTGCCAATCAGCGGAAGAACTCGGTTTATGGACATTACCCCCCGACAGGAAGAAGGTATGTGTCATATGTTCCTTGTGTCATGCTCGCCACTGACCCAAACTAACCATCATTTGATATAGCTATGGCAAAGCAGGCATATGCAGAAATTATGAGTCAATATGGAAATCGAATACTGCCTCCTAACCACAGACTATCCATCTTCGTTGCCAATGTTGCTAGACGTATTGTACAAGTTTCTGGCATGGATGACCTAAAGTGGGAGTTTCATGTCATAGAGTCTCCAGAGAAAAAGTAAGAATTAGTTCACTCCCCCCTCCCTAATTTTGAGGTCGTTCCTAACATGAAATTTCATCCTTTAGTGCATTTGTCCTTCCCGGTGGTAAAGTGTTCGTCTTTACTGGCATTATACCAATTGTCCAAAATGAAGGTAACAGAAATTGTAATGATGCGATTCAATAGGCAAAATGAATGAGAAGCTGATGAATTGAGCATTGTAGACGGAATGGCTGCTGTTCTTGGCCACGAAATAGCACATCAGCTCGCAAGACATAGCGGCGAAAAGCTATCATTCGTAAAAATCCTGTTCGTCCTACAAGTCACATTATCACTCATCGGCATTGACCCTTCCTTCATTTTCAACCATCTAATGCTGAACTTTGGAATCATGATGCCTTTCTCTCGTAAATGTGAAACGGAAGCAGATAGCATTGGACTGCAACTAATGGCTCAGGCATGTTTTGATCCTCGTGAGGCAACAAGAGTATGGCAAAGGATGGAGGCATCTGGAGGCAAGGAAATCCCACAATTCGCTAGCACTCATCCCAGTAATAAGAATCGTCAGCAAAGACTTGAAAAAGAGGTAAGCTAGCGTGATTTTTCTAAAAAGATTTGAAAGCTGCGATTATTGACTATCAATTATAATAGTTGCCCAAAGCTCTCACTATTCGATCTTCAAGTGACTGCAGCACCGAAATGCGCGATTATGCGGATATGTTTAATCAAATGTGGAGTCGATGGTAGTTAACAGTATATAGAAAGGTCTTTAATAATGGATATTGTCAGTCACATTATATAACATAGCATGAAAGCTGGATTGCATTTTACTATCATAATGTGGATAATGATATCTTCGGTACTTTATTTTTTTGCCAAACGTTTGCCGACTTCTTCAAATACCTCCAAAAAGGTTTCAGGTTGTTGGGCTCCTGATAGAGTGTACCTTGTATAGAAGAAAAGTTAATAAATGAAATATCTACCTGATCACACGTACTTCTCAATATGACATACTTGCTATCAATTGTGAAGTTGGGTACTCCACTGATACCTTGCATTTGGCTACGCAGAATCTTCTCCTTGACTCCCCGAATTCCCTTATCGGTCTTCAAGTATTCCAAAGCCTTCACCGCAAGTCAATTCCAAATTGTAAACTCAATTACATACATTGAAAAGGAAACAACTTACCTCATCTCTGTTCAAGCCAATCTTTCCCGCCGCATCCGCTAATTCTTCGAGATCGCCAATGTTTCCTTCATCTTCGAAATAAAGTTTAAAGAGTTGTTCGACAATGTCATCTTCCTTTCCTTGCTCTGTTGCCCATTCAATAAGTCTGTGCGAGTCAATTGTGTTGGAAGTTGTGCCTCCATATGAGAAATTAATGCCCTCTCCTTTGCCAGTATTCTTCATGTGCTCAACAATACTCTCGGCTCTTGATGCGCCGAATTTACTGGCATAACGATCAAGCTTATTGACAGGTGTCTTTGTCAACGTTGGATCTAGTTCAAAAGGATGCCATTTGACATCAAAATTTGCATCGGGGTGCGATGCCTGATAGCTTTTCATTGCTTTTTCAAGTCGTCGTTTTCCGATGAAACACCTAAACAAAGCGTACATTAATATTGTTCTAAAGACATATTCAAATTCTTATTAATGTTATTTACCACGGGCAAATGGTGTCACTGACGATGTCAACTTTAATTGTGGTTCCCATTTTGCGAATGAATGGTCGAGTGAAGGACATAGAAGCGCCGAATTTGTCAGCTAGAATTGTACAATTTCCAGACAGTGACTGCCATTGGTAATCAAGTCCCTTTCAGCACATCAATGCATTTTCAAAGATTCTCATATGCGACGACTATATTTAACTATTATTTATCCAAAGACTACTGCATTGTTTCGCAAAGGTATTATATCCTCAAGATGTTCATATCAAGCAGTGTAAACATTTTTCTTTTTGCTCTTATATAGTGTAATGGCATCATTTAATAATATGATAAATAATAAGGTTGGCATTTGGACCGTTGGTAATCCACCAATTGCATCGTCAAGCACAAAGTGCCTGAAACTCTCACAATATGAACAAATAAAAAGTCCAGCGAAAGGACTGGATCCATTGTTTCAATTGCCAGAGCAAACCAATATTTTCGTACGGCTGTACGTATTTGGACCATTAAGGTTATCTTTGACGTACAAATTGCAGAGACGTGTTGACAGTCATGATAATATTAATTTTCAGCTGTGCAAATTTTGTGTCGATGTCCATGCCTCTGCTTCACATTTTTTGGTTAACAAGCAGTATATACTCACCACGGCGATTGTAGACAATATGAAACGGACGTTCTCAAACAATAGTTTCAAAAAGATCGCGAAGAGATTCAAGAAGTATTCCAGTCATATCTTTTAGTTAGAGGAGAGCAAAATTTTCATCAACAGATCCAGATTATAGTGAGATTCATGCTTCCATCCGTATAGCAACAACTGCCTTCAGCAAACCAATATCGCTAATTACGGCAATCCATTGATTCAGGGTGGCTGAGCAAGCGAAAGGACATTAGTTTGTAGCTATTATTTTGATCAAGAATAACTTAAAATTAACGGATAAAACAAACAGTTTTATTGGTTACATACATTGACACTGTATTGGATATCATGATTGTGGTTCAAGATGTACTCTACTACTCAGGCATAGCTGCTTGAGATTATTTCAAATTTAGGGCTGAGTCACCTAGAAAAGGAAATGCGCCTCATCTACGGAGATGGCTGGTGCAGCACATCTCCTTGAATATCTCGGTCTTCTTACTGAAGCTGCCACCAGCCTTTCAGTTACGGGTAGACTCTCAATTCTTTTGAGACCAAGCGTAGATCTGTGTATCAGGTACCACAGTATGACTAAAAACGCCCATAACAATCCTTTTTACCCTCATGACAGACTATTTTCGTCAAACTCGGGCCAAGCTCCGTGAGCTGAGCCTCAGGAGGAAAACTCCATATGCAGGGCTCGAGCTATTCATAAGACTATTCTGCGTCATAGACCGACGCGGCATCACGGTAAGACTTTTTGCAATTTTATTTTTATTTTTGGTCTAGCATTCTATTGAACACGTCATAAAGGTATAAGGAAGGAGGTTGCATAATAATTTCTACTGGACACAAAGAAGGTGGCGAGCATATTTTGGTCACCTGGAACGATATTCACTGGTACACGATCGAGTATCAATCGTAAACAGGAAACAGAAAAGGTCATGGTTTCAAGCCGTTGGCATCCACTGAGCCTCGGCGGCCGCTCTAAACATCCGACAATCGTGATACCAGGCGTTAGCTACATTGCGGAAGATGGAGTTTGATATACAAATTTAGAAAAAAAAGTCCATTAGCCGCTAGCATCGACGTCGTACAACTAAAAGGGGGGCAATCGCTGGCTGTAAACAAGTTGTACAAACCGATGTCCATAGAGGATATGGGGAACTTCCAAGCAAAGGGTTAAGCATTTGGGAAGTAAAGGTATGTTATTTATTATTCATATATATACAGACTAAAACCACAGCTGGAATATGTATTTACAAAAACTGTAGTGATTGTACGTAATAGCATCCATTTGATAAGATGAGAGGGATTATAGTTGAGGCTGATGATCAACTACATTTAGATCATGTAACCTTCAAATTCATCCGTACCCAAGATATCCCTATCGCCTGAGCGATAGCGAATCATCCACTTTCCATTAGGCAAGCGTACATAGAAATTAGAGTAAGGGAACTTGCCATTCCAAGCACCAGTGGGACTGTATGGAGGTATCTTATGAGCAGGCACGGTCTCTTCTCTGTGGACAAGATGTTTTCGCGCATAGCGTCTACCAATTCCACTTTCACTTGAAGTATAGGTTCTAACTGAAGTGTAATTCTCGTCCACGGACGATTCTTCGTTATTGCTGCCGAAAATGCGAGACAATCGATTATAAAATCGACGTTCACTTTGATCGCTATCCTCAGAGGAAGCCGATGATGTGGATTGAGGACGAGCTCGAACTTCTTTTCTCCTACTGAGGAATCTATGACGATTTTTCGTCTTATCTTTCTTATTAGTAATTGATATGTTAAGCATTATAAAATGGTAAAGAAAGAGATGGAATTATGTCGGTACGATCAAAATTTTCAATGTCCTCTTATATAGAGATTGACTTGGTTTAGATTCAGCAGGAAGATAAAACTCCGCATGACCCAAGTTCCTCCAATGGCAATCCAAGGTATGGACCTCACGAGACACCACCCGACTTGCCATAAAATGAATAAGCAGCATGAAAAGCATCCCAAATTCGTTGATTATACTGCAGTTCGAATATCATTTCTTGGTAGTAATAAATCAACAACATTCAACTCTCTCGCTTATTAGTAATTCTGCATTGCAAAACGTTTGCATATCATTACATGTTCATGTTTCGGATTACATCCCAGTTTTTCTTTTATTATCTTTTTTTTCCATCGGTCCGTAGTTTTGGCGCTAACGTCTACCTAAATCTCAACCTCATTAACAATCAACTCCCGTTTCACCTGACATGTTAACATGCCTCAGCCTCATTATCATATTACAGTTAAGTATCATCTCTGCTTTTCACTGAAGCCTCCATTACATTACATTTCTCAAGATCCATACAGTATCATTAGGTGATAAATTTTGTCAAGTAATTAGGATAGGAGCTGCAAGTCGATGCATTGAAAGAAAATTTTTTCTTTGTTATACGGCACAGCACCGCACCGGTAGAAATTGAGCCGAACCTTGCTCACAAATGCTGCGGATGATGAAACCTATGTTCCAGTCTCTTGTCATGTCGCAAAGTACGTCGATTGTCTCGGTTATACCTCAGCTTTACAAATTTTCCAAATATGTAATGATCAACATGAATGTCAAGCCTATGCCAGCCTTCATGGATACACAAGATGTGGGAGTTACTGTCCATTATGCAACTTCAAAAAATAGCATGCCACCTTTCTAAGATTGCTTTTAAACCTGTTCAGCCTCTATGACTTCTCATAACAAACTTTCGAAATTTTTTTTGTGGATTAAAGACGATAGCATGAACGGCCCCTCTTCAGACGTGAGACGAAACAACTCTGTCCATAACAAAGTGGTCCCATCCCAGAACTTGAAACGCCAGGATCATCCACCCGCTTACAGTGAGAGACCTACCACGAAAGCCAACGGTGCTATCATCGTGAAAACGTCAGACTTCCTACCTACCAGTTCACAAGCTGAGCCCACTGTTTTGAAGAAACGTAGCCATATTTCACTACGCTCCGAAGACACTGCCACAAGCGTCCCTATGATCTGCGTTGAGATAGAGAGTGTTTCATCCATAGCAACCGCTGACATGGCTTCAGATGATAAAAAGGAGCCACGGGAAGTTGCCGCAAGCAACCATCTTGACAATGTGGAGCCCGATATCAATCACTCACACCTAGTGCCTGATAACCAAGCTCTCATGAGAGACCTTGATATAGCAAGGCTACAAATCAAGGAAACCCAGAAACGCTGTGACGATGCTCGAAGTCTTGCTGATTCTAGACAGTCTGAAATCGAAAAGTTGAGCGCCTCTATATCCACATTACGCCGCTTGTTGTGCCAACAAAATGCGAATGATGACCAGCAATCCGACAAAGATACCAACACTACTGAATTTGATATCGACCACAACTCCAAAGAGCAAAAGTTTATGGCCCTCATTGATGAAATTGAAACACAACAGAGAAATTTCAATGACTTGTTAGAGAAACATCAACGGTTAACCAACGACTACGGTAAACTGAACCTTCAACAAGTCGAAAACAATGAGATTATTAAGGAGCTTCAACGTGAGATCGCTACATATCAAGAAGATATTGACCAATATGAAGTTGAAAAGGAGCGTATGCAGTCCAGGTTGAACAATTTTTTATGGGAAGTCAACTGGGTCAATAAATAAGTACTCGTATTAAAGGAACATATCAAAATATGCTTTGCGGTTGACGATTGCGCAGCTGAGTTGAAGGGGATGGCTGGTTGCGAAATAGACTACTATCATCATACTATTGATAAGAAGCAAGCATGTGCTCAGTACTGCAACCGAATGTCAGTCGCTTAGGTAGCTACTTTATCTACTTGTTATTCCGTTTTTATCTTGTTAGATTCAAAAACCTGTGCAGAGCCCGTCAATCCAAAATCAAGCAAATCACGAGCCAAGGAAAACGTGATTGACTGTGTGACGCGCACGTTTCATTATGAGGCTCTTCGTCTCTGTTGTTTTAAACTATTAAGCATATTATTAACCCATTACCATGTCAAGTCTATTCAGCTCAAGAGTAGCTAATGAAGACGACGACAAATATGACTTGGATAACTTATCACCACGGCAATCACCGTACTCTTCTACATTCCGAACACAGACGCTTCATTCACCGCCAGGCACAACCCATTCCTACACTACCAATTCATACCCAAGACCTCACACTCGACCTCAAGACATACTGACTGAGCACGATCTGGAACTACCAGAATCCGATGAATCCGATGCCGAAGTCCCACCTTCGTTAATGATCGAAATGCCGCAAGAAGGCTATGTAGAAGATACTGATCAACGACCATTGTTAAGTGAACGCCAGTGGGAAAAGTCACCTATTCGTGAAAACGCTCCTAGACCTCGGCCGCCATCAAATTTAGATAACCTACGACAGCGAATACCAACTCCTCTCCATTCAACTCGCTCCAATATGACTCCGCACGATAGAACCATGTGGCGATGGGCCAATATTGCCAATATGGATCACTTCTTTGAGCGAGTTTATTCATATTATCTTGGCAAAGGCTATTATTGCATACTACTTGCTAGAATCCTTAATTTACTGTAAGTGATCAGTGCGCATGATCTTCAGCTTCCACTTATTGATTAACACGTGTCTCCAGTACACTTGCATTCACTATCATATTTTCAACATTTCTTGTTGGCTGCGTCAATTACTCAGAGATCCCAAGTCACACAAAGCTTTCAGAAGTGCTGGAACCACAATGTCTGTCAAAGTATGTAGCACCTCATCTTGTTTTGCTAGTCTGGAATTTTCTTAACTCATCCATTCACCTGGACTTTCTTGTACAGATTATCCTTTCCCAAAGTCTTCTTTCTGTTAATATTTGTTGCTTGGTGGGTCTGGCAGGCTCTTCAGTTTTGGTGGGATCTGCCTGCCTTGAACGAGATGCACAAGTTCTATGTGTATCTACTGGATATACCTGACGTACGTTATATTTGCATCCCATTTGTTTTGCATAGCACCTCTCTCTCATTCATTACCGTTATAGAAAGATATGGCTACTACGTCGTGGCAAGAAATTTTGGAACGGATAATCAGCATCAGAGAAAGCAACCCCAATATGGCGAGCACAGCACCTATCAAACTTGACGCCCATGATATTGCCAACAGAATAATGCGAAAAGACAATTATCTCATTGCCTTGTTTAATAAGGACATACTGAATATCACTATTCCAGTACCATACCTTCGCAATATGCATGTTTTTACTCGTGACCTCGAATGGAATCTTTCATTCTGTGTCTCAAGTTACGTATTTGATTCGAACGGCCAGATTAGGAAGCGATTCTTGAAGGATAAAAACAGAGCCATTCTTGCCGAAGGGTACGTATAATATTTTATTTTTTCGATGGACAAAAGATAACTTAATCTCATTTTCTCAATGCTATACATGTTTTTATTAGACTTCGTCGAAGATTCATTATCATGGGTTTTCTCAACCTCATATGTGCACCGTTCATCTTGGTCTTTCTGCTAATTTACTTCTTCTTCCGATATTTTGAAGTGAGTGTCGTGTTAGTCATGTTGCAAAAATGCCAATGAATCTATCTCTAAAATCACTCCTTTTTCATATTCTCATTAGGAATATCACAAGAACCCCGGCGCAATTGGATCTCGCAATTACTCTCCTTTCGCAAAATGGAAACTACGCGAATTCAATGAGCTTCCACATTTGTTCAAGCGACGTTTGAATAGTTCACATGAATCAGCAAACAAATACCTTGACCAGTTCCCAAAGGATAAAACGGCACTCATTGCTCGGTATGTATCTTATGATGTCATTACACGCAGTATCTTGCCCTTTATCTCATCAATTCTTCGAAAAGATTTGTTGCATTTATATCTGGATCATTTGCTGGCATTTTAGCTATCATAACGCTATTCGATTCAGAAGCATTGCTGAACTTTGAACTTACTCCAAATGGAACCATACTTTTCTACATTGGATTGTTTGGTGGTATCTTTGCTGTCAGTAGAGGCTTGATACCTGATGACACACTGGTGTTTGAACCTGAGCAAGATATTAGGAAGGTGATCGAAGTCACGCACTACTTTCCAAACGAATGGCGAGGAAAACTTCACACCGATGAAGTTAGAGGACAGTTCAGCCAGATGTTCGACATGAAAATCACATTGTTTCTACTAGAGATTTTGAGCATCTTATTTACGCCTCTGGTATTATGGTATTCTCTGCCACAATGTAGTACGCAAATCATCGACTTCTTTAGAGAATTCACAGTTCATGTCGATGGCCTCGGTTATGTTTGCAGCTTTGCCCTATTCGACTTTAGACGACATGGAAACGTCAAATACGGTGCCCCTGTGGCTGTTGAAGACGAGCATTATGTCAGCAATGGCGGAAAAATGGAGAAGAGCTTTTTGAACTTCAAGGTTGGTTTGTCCAGCAATAATATAACAGGCAAAAAGTGGTTTGATGATATTGACTGGCTTTTTTCTGAATTTATAGGCTAACAATCCAAATTGGATGCCAACTGACCCCGCTGGCTCTATGTATCTTTCACGCATGGCAGAATACAAGGACCATAGAGATCATTCAAGAATTGATGAAGAAGTGGATGACGATAGTCAACTTTCGCATTCTTCGATTGTGAACTCAAGATATTCTTATGCTTCTCCAAAATATGATCAATGGCGAACAAACAAGCATTTGAGTCCTGGTGCAGTTGTGCCTTCTTTTGTTCCTAATAGCTCAGCACCACCTATGGCTCCAGATCTATCGGAGCCAAACTCGCCATTCCAAAGACAGACGACGCACAGGCAACCTGTATCATCGTCTTTTGAGCATGACATACCTAGTGAGCTTGGCGATTTTGCTCCTGCCCGCATGATACACCCAGATGAGTACCAAGATCAAAATGATGAAGATGATGGAAGGATTGATCCTGATAATGACAATAATGTGCTTGAGTTGTTAAATCAAATATATGATCATCGCCCTCCTCAAATAAAGTAAAGTGGTTTTGTGAGACGCGAGAATCGCGCTTCCAAAAATTTTTTTTTTTTTATATATATTTTTTCCTGCACTTGTCAATTCTGGAATCCATACCTTTTTTTCTGTCCCGTCGACGTTGAAAATCAAAATGGATTTGGCTGTATTCGAGACCCTATCCAAGATTTTTGATGCCGATACAAACATTCGTGGCAATGCTGAAAAGCAACTTCAAGCTCTTCAGAGCTCTCCTGGTAGGTCACATTGGTCGATTAAGATCGGAGATGAACAGTTTTTTTTTTTTTTTTTTTTCTAAACAATGTCATGACATAGAATTCCCGATGAGTCTTGCACGACTGTCCTTGTCTCAGGAGCTTGCTATTCCACAACGTCAGCTTGCAGCAGTTACTCTCAAGCAGTATATCGAAACTCACTGGTCCTCCAAGAACGAGAAGTTTGTCGGTCCTGAGCCGCCGGAAGAGGTCATAAATATTATTTTCAGCGCCTTCTTATGCGCAAATCTGACACGTATTAATTTGAGGTTTTCTTATCTAAATGTAGGTCAAGCAAAGTGTTCGAGACCTCTTGCTTAAAGGTCTAACGGATCCAGACACCAAAATTCGTGTCGCCAGTGCTTATGCTGTCTCCAAAATAGCTCATAACGACTGGCCAGAGGATTGGCCAAACTTATTCAATGTTCTTTTGGATTTGATCAAATCTAGCAACCCTAACGACGTTCATGGTGCAATGAGAGTTCTCACCGAACTTGTTTCAAACGACATCACTGTTGAACAATTCCCTCAAATTGCTCCTGTCCTCTGCCCTCAATTGCTTGCTATTCTCACCAATGATGCTGTAAGTGTAAAGCAGCCAAACCACCTATCAAATCTATTTCCCCTATGCCTAATTTTTTTCCGTAAATGCAGCAATACTCTCTTCGTACACGCGGCCGCGCTGTTTCTATTTTCAGAAACTGTTTGGAAATGGTCTTCATGATTAAGGAAGACCATGCAGCTGCTGCTGAACAATTTTTGACCCCTATTATGCCCCAATGGTATGAAGTTTTCCTTGCCATCCTCAAGCATCAGACTCAAGGCGATGAAGAAAGAAGACTTGAAGAATATGGATTGAAACTCGAAATTGTCAAGGTTAGTATAGGAAGGAAAACAGTGGTTTGTATACAGCCTTAAGATGTCTTTGCCTAATCAAAATATGTCTACGGGTTAGTGTATCAACATGATTGTCATTGCTCTGCCCAAGTTCATAAGCCCATTATTGCCACAATTGTTTGAGCCTATCTGGATGGATCTCCTGGATCTCAGATCCCGCTACATTAACGAATTTGTTACCGATGGTGGTGAAGCTAACGGCAGTTTCCAAGATTCCGATGGCGATATTATTGGTTTTGAATCTCTTTTGTATGCACAATTCGAATTCATCGTAGCTGCTTCCAGAAAGAAGTCCATGAAGGCAATCTTCCTTGGTCAAGACGGCAATGCAGACTTCTTGAAGGAAGTGCTTTGGGTTACTATGAGCTACATGCAAATGACTGAAGAACAAGTCGAAATGTGGCTCACTGACGCCAACCAATTTGTAGCTGACGAGGAGGATGATACGTATAGCTACAACGTTAGAGTTGCTGCTGTGGATTTGCTGACTGTAAGTTGGATCATGATCTCGTCTTGATTAAGTTTTATAGGTTAGGTTACCTCATTCCTTATTGATATACCTTTCACAGGCTCTTGAATTGCGTTTTCCCAAAGAATTCTTCCCCGCCCTTGGTCATGCTGTCCAAAGACACTTGGCAGAATCGAACGCTAGCCGCGCTGCCGGAAACTCTGATTGGTAAGAAAGACCACTATAACAATGACTAAGACATTTTCAGTTCAGTTGATTTGTTCATTCATCACCTCTTAATGCGAATAGGTGGAAGATTCAAGAAGCATGTTTGATGGCTGTTGGAAGAACATCCGAAGAGTTGATTCAAGCACTCCAGGATAAGGAAGCACCAGTCAGCTTTGATCTTGCAGGATTGTTTGAGCATGTTGTATTGGAGAACATGAAGCTTACCGGTATTTGTTTGACTCTGCCGGTGTGAAGATATAGTTACATTATCTCACCTACTTTTATGATAGAATTCCCCTTTGCCCAAGGACGTGCCTTCGTATTTGCCAGCGAGTATGCTCAAGTACTTCCTACCAACTTGGCCGAACAATATGTTCGTGCAGCTGTAGAGGCGCTAAAGACTAATGACGGAACCATCCCCGTCAAGATTTCTGCACTGAAGGCCCTTAATAAGTAGGTTTTGATTTTTGTAAATACAGATACGCCATAAGCATTCCGTTACTAATTTGTTTGTCGCAGCTTCTGCAAACATTTAGATCCCCAGTTCATCTCAGCTTACCAGCAACCAATTATGGAAGGCAGTTGCCAATTGCTTCCGTATACTTCAGAGGAATCACTTCTGCTTGTCCTTGACACTTTGACTGCAGCTATTAAGGTTCCTATCTTGTTTTTTCTTTCTGTAGTACAGGAAATATATGCATACACATACTAAATTAATACTAACGCGGCTTCGTATCCCGCCTGACAGATCAACAAGGAGGTCACAGCCAATTACGAATCTGTTCTTGTTCCTTCATTGCTCGAAGTATGGAAGAGCCATCCATCTGACTCTCTTTTGGCCAGCTACGTTCTGGACTTGTTTGATGACCTGGCTAAGAACGAAATCATGTATGTCAGCTTGAGTAGCAAGATCTTGCCTTACATGCGCGAAGTATTGGTCAGTGGCATCCAAGAGATGCCCATGCTTGCTGTATGTATATGCCGACTTTTTTAGTGTGTGCGTGTGCGTGTTTTTGAAACGCTTTGGACATGACACCTTAACCAAAACAATTTTCCATTTGCAGTCTGCAATTGACATGGTCGCTGGCCTGGCACGAGGTGGCCCCTCTCCTTTGTTGCCTGAATTTGTGGATCAATTCTTCCCTCCTTTGATGCATGTTCTTTGGACTGTCAATGACAATGAAGTTCTCCAAAGCGGACAACAGTGTTTGAAAACTTTTATTGGCAAGGATTCTGCTCATCTTGTGCAGTGGCGTGATCAAAGTGGCAAAAGCGGATTACAGTATGTTGTAGAGTTTGTCGCAAACCTATTGACACCGGATCACTCGGAATCTGAGGCACTATTTGTTGGTGACCTTATTGTTAAACTGATTCAGAAGGTAAAAGTTATTTGTCAACATAGACAAACATCGGATCATTTTTGCACAGGAATGCGGTATCTCATCAATTGCACGATGTATAGGCTGGTAACGATATTGGACCTGTTCTTCCTGACCTTTTGAATGTCATTATTGCTCGTTTGGCTGTATCCAAGACCCCATCCTTTATCCAGGTATTTGTTTATTGCATATAGGTAATCTTGACAATGGGTACCGATATCTAACATTTGTGCAGTCATTGATTCTTGTGTTTGCACATCTGATCAATACACAAATGGAGACCGTGGTTCAGTTCCTTGTCAGTGTCAACATCGATGGGCGCAATGGACTTGAGATCCTCCTCCCCGTTTGGTGCGAGAACCATGATTCATTCTCTGGATTTTATGCTCTTAAAGTCAGGTAAGTTAGCTCTGTCCCAATTGTTGTGTTTCCCAGCCGATGGCGTGGCTGGTACATGTCAAGTCAAGTCAAGTAGATTTGAGTCCCTCCGAGTTGACTTGAAAAACTAATGTCGTCCTCTTACCAGCTCCATCGCCCTCTCCAAACTCTTCTTATTGAATGATCCTAGACTTCAGAATATCAATGTCAAGGGCGATATCATTGTTCCTGCTGGTGGACGTAAGTATGAAATCAGCTATTCACCCCTAATAAACGCATCGAAAAATACTAACCTGTCTATAGGCATTGTTACTCGATCTCAATCTAAACAATGTAAGTGAATTATTTTTCTTTTGTCCAACTCACCATCTGTTTTCAATGGCCACGCTGTAACGAACTCCTATTTGCCTAGCGCCTGATCAATACACCACCACTCAAGTGCCTATCAAAATCGTCAAGCTACTGGTATCTGAGCTCAACAATTCGCCAAACGCGGATCAGGGTGGTGACGAAGAATTTGCTGAATCAGGTGATGAGGTAGGTTGAGGAGTACTTTACGCCTTATCTTAAAAGTTCGATCTCTTACATCCGTGATCCGCTTTTATCTCTTCTTTTTATTGTCTTTAATGGATGTAGGAGGATGGAGAATGGGAAGACGAAGATGAATCTCCATTTGTTCCAGCCGATGACTTTGCCTTTTTGTCAGGTACAAGCGATTTCTTTTTATATTGTTCCCATCCTATCAACAAACAAAAATTATTGAACAAGTGTGCACTTTACGACTTGGAATTTTTTGTTTAATATAATAGAGTTCCTTGAGTCCAACGGCTTTGACGAAGACGATGATGATGAAGAAAATGACCCCGATCTCAAGAATGATCCAATATTCCAAACTAATCTCAAGGTAATATTTGCGTACACTGTTCTGTCGTCTGACCTCAAACAACAATATTGTTCGACTACTATTTTCTGATGTTATCTCCGTAAACCACTTCTCTATGCGTTTTCGGTTTTTCTTTTTTGTAGGATTATCTTACAGACTTCTTCCGCAACTGCGCATCCCACAACGTGAACCATTTCATGGATGTCTGTCAGCATCACCTGAATCAGGAGGAGAAGTCCAAGTTGGAACAAGTACTTACTCAATAGAAACATCCGCCGACAACCCCCCTTTTTTTTTTCTTCACCCTTCTTATAATCTAATAACGTCATACCGAATCGAATTAAATTGACTGGAATATTTTTCATAGCAAAAAGTTTGTGCTCAACAGACCACTACTTACAGTCGGCTGGATAGTTCCTTTCCGAGTTGACAAACTTAAGCTGCCCAAATTTCTTTGGTCTATTAGCTAGGATCAAATGTTTCATCATCATTAGTAGCACCTGCCAAAAGGATCCTATTCCCGATCAGTGAGGGGGGAGAGGTTCAACAAAGGCGTGCGTCATGTCATGCAAAGCAAAGCAAAGCTAACCCTGTGACTGTTTAGACTATCCAAAGTTTTGACAGCCAAGTGCTACGATGAGGAAAGGGGAGGAATGGGGTAGGGTGTTGCCAAAATACCCTTTCTTTCAAAAGAATGGAAGAACTATGCGCTGAGCCATGGAGGAGGTTGTGCGATTCTTGGAATCGCTAGTTTTCTCAATTACCTTCCTAGGTTACGCCTTCAGCACAAACAAATCCATCATTACACAGACTTTTTAGGAGGCTCATCACTGTACACTCAATAAACCCCCAATATAATAAATTTTCATTCATAGAAATGAGGTGCCACGGGTGTAGCAAACCAGAAAAGCTAGGGAAATAATTGTATTTTTTATTGTCAGATTCCATAAAAACCAAAAAAATAACAAAGAAAACAAATGAGCTCGCTCATAAAGTCAAACAAATATACACGTTTAAGAAACTAATATCCAAGTATCACCAGATATCATGCTTTGCTGGCATTTATTTGCACTATTAGAAAAAGACAGAACGGTGAGTCAATGTGTGTAGCCACCCCCCACATGGAGGATCTACTAAGTTCATGCCATTACTCACGTGCATGGAATCCTTGTATATCAAACGCCATAGGGCCAGAAGTATCATATGATGTTGAAGGCTGAGGTATTGATGATTGATTCTCAGGTAAACCCACGAATGCTGAGGCGTAGAGACACGAGTTGTTTGCTACAAAATGGGGGGGGAGATCTTGGTGGTCAGGGCGTGCGACACAGTATTTATTCATCATCGGCACAAAATAGATTGTCCCTCACCGATAGCCATTGCTTCATACTCCCAACTTTCCGTGCTTTGATCGTCTTCATCTTCTGCATGTTGTGCGGCAGGTACATCATCCAGTATAAAGTCTGCATCGCCTATATTGGCTGGTAACCCAAATGCTTCAGCATTGAATTGATTGCTTAGTTTATCTCGAATGGTATCTAATTGTGCAATAAGCATTTCGTTCTCTCGTTTGAGATTGGTTATTTGTTTTTGATAGATCTTTTCTTGAACAAACGCTGTTCTGACAAATTCCAATGCTCGTTGAACAATTTGTGATTTGGATGGGCGTCGAACTGTTCGAAGAGTGGGTAAAGCGTACGCTAGCTCCTGAAATTTAGTATTGAGTGTTTCACGACGAACTCGTTCCATTGCGTTGTGGACCATTCGTTTTTCAGAGGCAGGTTCCTTTATTTGTTGCGACGGATTTCTTAGCTCTTCTGGAGATACAGGAGCAAAAGGTGTAGAAGCCATGGAAGATCTAGATCGAATAAAAAAAATTAGAACCAACACGGCAAAACTTGATCCAAAACGAAAGGGAAACGTTTAGCACATACATCGTAGGGACCCATATATTTGTAGTTTCTAGATCAGTACAGTCCGAGGTGCCTAATGATGGTAGTGCTGTATCTGCTATAGAGAAGAATAAAAAAGTAAGAAATCATGGTATCAGATCCTCTAACATGTTAGGTGGGAAACATCAGGTTGGGGGTTCACGAACACGTACTTATTGGAGGTGAGTAGCTATCGCGAGATGTTGAGGTTTGTGAGTAAGTTGAGGTGTTCGCGTTGGTTGACCTCCTCTGTTTCCTATCTGCAGGCATAGTAGAAAAGTAAGCAAAGGGAAAAGGAGGAGAAGGAGGGAAGAAGAAGGGGCTATAAAAAAATAATAATAATAAAAAAGGTTGTCACCACTTCAAGCTTTACAGTAATTGTGGCGGTTGCTTTTGTTGTCACTTTTCATCAGGTTAAAATTTTTTAGAACGGGTTGTCCAATTCTGTTAAGGATTACCTTTGCACTGACTTCAACCAAACATCTGTTTTATTGTTTCCATAGTGCCTCAGCCATTATTGAGTAGCACTTTGTCCTGTCCTGCTAATTATAAAAAGCGGATTTGTTTTCTAGGTCTTTATTTTCTATAAAGCGAAACGAAATAAAAGGAAGGAAGTACTAGATACTGGTATTTACAATTGAGAATAACAAAACATCACTAGCTCTAATCTTCATCCGACTCGGACTGTGTAGCCTCTGCCCGGCGTTTCTTCTTGTTTGGTCCTTGCAGGTCTCGCATGACCGCTCTTTTTCGAACCATACCTTCTTTTGACTTTTCGATGTCCTCTTGCATAACCTGACTTCTCACAAATATATAGGTTTTGGGTTTTTTGTCAGCGATTTCTTCGTTTTCGCGTTTACTTTTACCTTCCTTGAATCCAAGCGTGCGTCTATGAGCATATCCGGGATACATGGATGGCACAAAGGGGAAGGCTGTTTTGGGTCGTAGAAGCTCAGTAGCTTTTGCCATGGTCCTTATCGACCACAAGTCATATGGCTGACCCGATTTGAGGGTAACATGGATTTCACCATCAACATCGTCGTCTAGATTTTTGCTTTGGAGAAAAGGAGCAGCAGATACAAAGAAAGCCTTCAGTAGTTTTTGATTCGATTGTACATTTCTATCTTGATCCTTAATTCCGGCCCCTAGTATTAAACAACCTCGCTTAGATGTTCGTGTTCAAATGGAAGCAGATCATATGGGAAGTCCTAACTTAATCTGCATGCAAAAATAGTGACATACCTGCGTGAGGGAAGTTGAAAACTATCTTTGAGAATTTCAATTTTCGTATGAATTTGCATTTTTCCAGTAGTGTGGCATCCACCTCAAATAGAACAGTTGCACCGAGTTCCTTAATCACATCAATGTTTTCCTTGGCTTCATCTTCGTATTTTTCGTACAGAACTTCCTCGCTATCATAGCACGTTGCCACTACATTTTCTCCACTATGGATTATGTTTTCCACCAAGCTCCGAGCAAACGAAAAGTTGCCTTCACCAACCAACAGGATCTTGTCACTGAATTCATACGGAGGTTTCTGTTGTTGCTTTTGCAATGCTGCTTGTTTCTGTTTCCTTTCTTGCTCTAATTGCTGTGTTCGCTTCTCTTTTTCATTCTTCTTTTGTTTCTCTTTCTGTTTTGAAAGAAGATTAGTCAAGGCAGATTTAAGCTTCTTGGGACTCATATTTGAACGAAACGGGCACAAAAATTTCCATCTCCAAATCGCTAGCCTGCCTTTCCCAGCTGGCTACTCATAAGCCACAATTTTCATGACCGCTGAACAAAAAACTTGGGGTCGATGAAAAAAATAACTAGCTAATTCCTCCATTGAAGTACCCAAAATCATGTGGAGTGGTAGCTATGCACAACAATATGTGAATCCACAAAACCTGGAGATTGCTGAACAGGAAGTAGAAATGTTTATGGATTTGTTCGACCGGTAATTCTATCACTTCAGTAACAAAGCTATTGCTTTTTGAAAGCCAACGCTAATGACAATTGCTCTTTAATTTCAGCATTCGCGCAAATTGCCGGAACAAGTGTATACCCCGAAAATATCATGAACCAGATCTCAGCAAAGGTGAAATGGTATGCATTGATCGATGTGTGGCAAAGTACATCTCCATTCAAAAACTGTTGGGTAAGAAGATGGAAGACAACGCAGATGCCCTGTCCAATATAGGATCCAGTGGTGGTGGCATTCCCAGCACTTTATAATCTAAAATGTGGCTCTCTAGCCATCAAAAGACTCGCAAGGATCTAGTTACTTCATAAATTCATTGTACCATAACTCCAGATAGATATTGCCCAGATTTATTTTTTTCTTTTTGTTGTTGTTATCGTTATAAAGAAAGACATTGTAATTCAATTGCAAACTTCTTCAAAACTTCAGATTGGTCTATAGTATTTGCACCTATATATCGGCGGCAGATACCGGCGTGAAAGCTCCAGCAGCCAGGCACAAATTGCGTTCTGTGAATTGGACTGTGTAAATCGGAGTCTGCTTCGTTGCGAATGAAGCTAGGTGGTCTTTGCTGCGAAACGTTGAAAAAAAAAGTTGAGATAAGTGATATGAAATACAAACGCAGCAGTAAGAAATTAGAATGCAAATCATACCTCTCAGTCACAGACTTCTTGCTATCATCGCCATCTTTTGACTTGTCATCCTTCTTTACAGGTTTGTCTTTTCCATTCAGTTTGGCGTCCTTGTCTAATTTCATGCGCTTGGCCAACGAATCCGAACTTCCACTACCTCTATCAACGCCGTCCATATCCTTAACAGAAAGAGCGTATGGCGTATCTCTCTTAACATCCCAAACTCGTACTGTGCAATCTGCACTTCCAGAAACCAAGACATTTCCATCGCTGCTGAAGTCGAGAGAGTAGACAAAATCGGTATGTCCAGTCATGGTTTTCAATCTCTTTCCAGATCCAAGATCCCAAAGCATGACAGTTTTGTCTTCGCCTGCAGAACAGAATAATGAATATATAATTTCATCGCTACTTTAAATAAAAAACACTTACCAGCTGATGCCATCAATTTACCGTCTGGAGAAACGGCAACTGTCTTGACTGAACCTTGGTGGCCGGCAAACACACGCACCGAAGCACCCCGTTGAACATCCCACAGACGAGCTGTTCGATCACTTGAGCCAGTGACCAAATATTTTGAGTTTGGGTGAAATTTGACAGTGTCAACATCGGATAAATGTCCAGCAAATATCCGCAAAGGATGTATGTGATCACAACTCCATAGTCTTGCCGTTCGGTCGTGGGATGCTGTTGCGAAATAAAATCCATATGGACCAAATTCGACATCCCAAACGGGATAATTATGACCTTTATATACCACAACATTGCTAAACGTCGCTGTGTTCCAAAGACGGGCTAAATAGAATGAAATTCAGTAAGTGAGAGTCCAAGGTCTGGCAGATTTGAAATATTATATCCATAATAATGCTTCCTTACCAGTCTTGTCTTCTGAGCAGGACAGTAAATACTTGTTATCGTGGCTGAAGCTGAGGCCATAGACTGGTCCCGAATGGCCAACAAGTCGTTTTACTGATGATCCATGTCTCTCCTTTTGAACATTCAAATCAGCATCTGCATATTTGGAGAAAAAATAAGCACTTAATTCACAACTGAATTTACCAAACTAAATAATCTTACAATCGTTGACTTTGGCAGGAGTGATGTTGTTCTTGAGAGATCTTAACTTTTCACCCTTCAAACTCCAGATCTTCACATATGATTCTGAGAACCCTCCAGCTATGAGACTGCTGTCCTCTGATATTGATATGCAATTGAGACTAACCCGTTCATCAGTAAGTAAACGCCTTGTTACTTTTAGCTGCTAGACAACACAACTCCTTACCTGTCGTGTGTATTATGAAATGTATAACAGCAAACGCTAGGCAGCGATGTACTGTTGAGGGCTAATCGTTTTTGAATATCTTTGATAGCTTGTACCTCAGCTTGTATATCAGTTCCTCGGCTGTTCAATGTTTGGGTGAATAAAAATTTGGTGAGCATAACCGCATTCATTGCCACTCCTCTCACCACTTCATCACGCTACAACTCATCCATGAAACTTACTACGGGGGCATAGGAATATCACCAAATGCAGGCCCATCGGGTACTTCTTGCTGAGCTTTCTTATATGTTTCTAGTAAGGATACAGAAGGTTCTCCATTCATAGCCTACATAAATTGATGTTTTTGCTCAGTACACCATACGCTAAATAGAAGTTCATCATCACTTTTACTTACTACATCGGCACTAGCACGTTTCGCATCTTCTTCCTTTAACGCCTGCTCGACTTCTTCTTTAAAGTTGCTATCAGTTTGCAATTTGCCAAGCTGAACCTCCTGTTCATTAAATGCGTCTAATTGCTGTGCCGCGTGGCCAACAATTCCAATAACATCATCGGATTCTATAGTGCCTTTACTCTTTCGAAGTTTTCCGTGTGCGACTTGGGGAAAACAAAGGCGTTAAAAATAGCTATGATGCCATAAAGTCATCTTGTCAAGATTCCTCACCTTGAATATTAAGGTATTGGTTCACTATTCGAAGCAAGAGCATAAACTTGTTGTCTTGGAGGTAATTGAGAAAGAGCTCGAAGGGAACCGACGACATTCGCATTATGTATTTGTTTTTACGATATATTTGAGCAAGCTCATTTTCCTGTACATGACTCTCGTTGGTAATGGTCGCTAGTCGATTAATATCGGGGGTATGTAGCTCAAGATGGTCTTGTTTGTATGTATCCATAAAGTGTTTTGCTGTAAATAGATATATTATATTACTATAACATAAATCAATAATGTTTCCATGCCATGATGTTTACCTTGTTCGTATAATTTTTTGGAAATGAGGTCAAGGTACGAATGTACAAAGATAGGAAACAGGACAGATCGTAGTTCGGGCTGTGGTAATATTCATTAGAGCACTGTTTCCAAGCTGCTAAGTAATCTAATCACTTCAACATACCTTGTACCAATCCAATGAATTTTCAATCCAGCCTCGAAGGCTTTTATAACTAATGTCATAAGCATCGGGATTCCCTGCTTCTGCTTCGGAATAGAATAAGACATGATCTGACATGGATGGATCGTCTTGAGGTCGGAATCGGCTGGACATTTCGCTCAGAGGAATAGTTTTGGAGTTAGCTTCTCTTCGAAGCATTGCCTCCGTCTGTGTATAGCCTTTCTTTTGCAAATATTGTGCAACAATGTGATCGAGTTCTTGGGATGAGTGAGTACTGCTCGACTGTTGGGCATTGCTAGTAGCATTCTGTCCTGACTGTGATTGGGATACTTGTTGCTGCCCAGACATTTCCGACTCAGTTTTGACACCGTCTCCTGCAGGCTGACTAGGTGATTTAGACATTTGGTCGATCGATCACTAGAACAAACGGCACTCAGCGCGTTTGGACCTTCGCGGACATACATTTGTTACGTCATATCATTCAGTTAAACTGTAAATTGATCAGTGAAATTTTTTGCCGACTTTTTCTGAGTCAAAATTCAGGGAAAGTTTTCTGAGCGGGAGTACCAAGCGTGTGCAATGGTAAAGATTAATTACCAGGGCAATCCAAAAATCGCACTGATATAAATTTCATTCACAGATCCATTCAAGAACTACATTCAGAATGGTCTGAAACTATAGTCATGCTTCAATTATGCTTTAAAACTTAAATTATAATTTTCTGATAACCCCAACCATCAATAGTTAGCATACACCATGTCCTGTGGTAAATTATATAATTCTGCGTTTTATGTTTTTTGTTTAACATGCCCATAAGCCGTCATTGCTCTGCTTTATTCAGGCAACTTTTTTTTTTCAATGATTTGACATAGTGTAGCGCAAATCCTATGGCTGAAACTGCTATTCAATGAACAACTCGGTGTAATCGGCAGCCACATCGGGACTCTGTTATTGAGGAACAAGTTTCAAAAAGCCTATCGACATATCTCCGAAAATAAGCACAGTATACACCAAAAGCGAAATTCATGATTACCTCGGATAAACGCATTGATATTAGAGAAAAAAAAATGTGAGGACAAGCATTGTTGATATGTGACGCTTACACCTGATTAACTAATCATTGCATAAGGGCGTCGACCTTGACAGCCAATATCGATAAATGGATAAAAACAGAAGAGCCAGTGCTCTTTATCTTGACTTAATAAATAAATGATAGATGTGCTAAAGCTTTTTTTTACACACTGCATACAACCGTTCTATCATGTATATCAACCTTGACCCAGATCCTACTTCTCCTGGTAATGACAGATGGTTACCTAGAAAGCGGGTTCCTATTGAATTCCTCGGATACACTTTCAGTTGTTCAGGTGACCACCTCGTTTTGGTAGTAGGGACTTGTACCTGCAAAGATTCCGTTCAAGGTTTCCAGTTTGTCCGCCAAAGGACAAATGGTGGGAACCCGCTGTCTTGCATTGTTTGATGTTAGAAATCAGCTATCTAGGAGTAAGGTCGTATTCTGACGAGTCTACATCCTTTTCATTGTGGCCACACAGGAAAAAATTCAAAGTAATCATGACGTTGCCGTGTAAGAAGGTAATAATGGCTCTGGGAAACTGTGCAGAGGAGCTAAAATCGTCGCTGAAATCGATCTGGATTTGAATACCCCGCAATTATGGACATGATGTGGGGGCGAAATCGCAGTTAACCAGTAAAGTTTCTGGAATGTGTAGAGTAGGTGGGGATCTTCGATTCACTTACTGAACCTCTAGGCCGTACAGCCATTTTACCAAGCTGAGTTAACAGATGACCAAAATGGTTTTGCTTTCGGGATTTTGGGTTTAGAACACCCCGGATATTGCACTTTCATTTCTAACCACAAGCGTATGTTCTACCAGAAAATTCCTTTTATAGTAGTTAGATTTTGGCACCTATAAAAGCTCCTGTCCTTGAAAACGTACTCCTATACAACTTTTATTTTTGAGTACCCCACTTCCAAATGACAGAACCTAAAACTCTCGAAGCTGGAGAACAATTGTCTGATCCTGGAATCACCGCCAGTATTAAGCGTCTGCTGAAGGGAAGCGAAGGACATGGCACACAATATCTCATTCCAGGAGCTCTTGTCACTCTCCTTTTCTTCTTGTGGGGTTTCTCATATGGCATGTTGGATACTTTGAACAGTCACTTTCAGTCTGTCTTGGGTATTACCAAGTTGCAGTCTACATGGTTGCAAGTAGCATACTTTGGAGCATACTTTGTTATGGGTTTCCCACTGTGGCCACCGTAAGTGACTCTTATTTTTTCGATCTAACCACGACCATCCAATTTTTTTCTCACCACCGGTATTTAGGGCTGGTCATATCATGCATCGATTCGGTTACAAGAGGGGTATCATTTTCGTAAGTAATAGCGAACAATGTGAATCAAACTATACCGCGACGTAATGATAAGCTAATGTTTATATTTCTATTTTATTTATTTTCTTGTATGATTAAAGGGTCTATGCTTGTTCGTCATCGGAGCCATTTGCTTTTACCCTGCTGCCATTTCTTTGAAATATGGTGCTTTCGTTGGATGCCTTTTCGTCATTGCATGCGGTCTTGGTACACTTGAAAATGGTAGGATAATCAAAATACTTACTTTGGTGTAAACGCCATCGCACTGACACGCCACCAAATTGTAGCCGCAAACCCTTATATTACCTCTCTTGGATCTCCCCGATGGGCGTCATTCCGTATCAACGCAGCACAAGCTTTCAACGGTGTTGGAACCTTCATTTCTCCTTTGATTGCTTCAAAGGCTTTCTTCGCCGACAACAATTCTTCAGCCAGTACCGCTGATCAGCTTACCTCTGTCAAATGGGCTTATGTTGGCATTGGATGTGGTACGAATTTATTTTTTTATGTCCCCATTATATATCCCATATGCTGGTCATTAACTTATAATCAACAACTCAGGTGTCTTTGTCATCATGTTGTTGTTCTGCTTGGCTAAAATCCCTGAAATTGATATGGAAGCTGAAATTGTCGAAGATAGTGGTGAAAAGAGGAGAGCTTCCATGGTGTCGCCACATTATCTACTCGGTATTGCTGCTCAATTCTTGTACACTGGTGCACAAGTATCTTTGGCCAGTTTCTTCATCAACTTTGGTACAGACGTTGGTGGTTTCACAAAGGCGGCAAGCTCCAACTATTTGTCCTACGGCCAAATTGCATTCACAGTCGGTCGATTCGTTGGTACCTTTTTGATGCGATTTATGTCTTCATCCAACTTGATGGGTATCTTTGCTGTCATTGTGACGGTTGTCAACATTGTGGTCGTCGCCGTGCCAAACCCCAACATGACCTTCCTTTTGATTGTCATCATGTTCTTTGAGAGTATCATGTTCCCTACGATTTTCGCTTTGGCAACTAAGGACTTTGGACGTAACTACAAAACCGCTAGTTCCAGAGGTACTGTATACTTCACAATCAGTGAAATTCTTTATCTTCCAAAAATGGTTTGCTAATATGGCTATTTATTTTCAGTTGTTGCTTGTGTCTGTGGAGGAGCCGTTATTCCCCCATTGCAAGGTCTCATTGCACAAGAAAGAGGAACTCAGTTCTCTTTCATCCTCTTGATTTTCTGCTACGCTTATGTTGTTTTCTACTCGTTCTTCGGTTGCCACTGGATCAAATATGTGGATGTTGAGGATAGAACCGATTTAGATGAAATCCAGAATGAAGTCCAAGAGAAGCAGCATCATGAACATGAACGTACCCAAGATGATGATGCTGAGGTTCATGAAGACAACGGAAAATATTAACTTAATACCGTATAACTCTGTAACTGCTAGCTATAGCTTGAAAATGCTTGAATGACCTTATGTACATAATACATTGATATGATAATTATAATATGGTGATGATGTTCCATAGGCCTATTTCAAAGGAAAAAGATCATTTCTCTAATATTAAGGAGGAGACCTTTTGCCAATGATAATCTTAATACTTTTTATTACATTTGCGCACTTGTTCGAGCGACTGATCTACCGTATTTGTACATGAGAACTGAATGTAGTTGCTTGATTCTTGCTTCCAATGAAAATTCTGGGAAAAGCTGGAGATACAAGTTCATGGGAGAGGGTAAATTATCATTAACCTTCTTCCTGCTGCTGTTCTTCCTCCTCTGCTACATAATCGTCGTCTCTTGGAAGCACCTGCATAATAATTTCTAAAAGCTCTTCCAATTGCTCGCCAGAGTATCGCTCTTCACATTCCTCTATGAGCTGTTTAAAACAGTTAAATATATATATTGGCCATTTACATGTAGCGATAATAAAAGTAAAGAAAACAAAACGAGTGTAATGAGGACTTACTATATGAAGTTCAACTGGTGTCTTCGGTCGTAAATTCAAGATCTGTAGTTTTTCAGCTTTGGTCAATTGCCACTTTTTCATTGCCTCCAGAAATGCTAAAACTTGTTGCTCGTCTTGCGTGCTACACGCAGATTTGTCCAAAGCTGTCTTGATCTAATGTGAAAACGATTAGCTGCTGCTAATATGATTCGCCAATGCACCGAAGGTAAGCATTTTACCTCAAACTGTATAGTACGAAGATTTTCGGCATATTCAAGATTTGGGTACTCCTTTTGTCTCTGTTTCTGAGATTCCATTCGCTCATTCAGAAGCTGTAGTACTTCAAAATTACTGAGTAATGCGGCCCTAGATTGTACAACTTCCATGGTGATAAGAGTTAGAGAGGTGAACAAAAAAAAATTCTGAGCTGTAATTTCACAGGTACTATTGAATTTCAAGCGGTTCCCAAATAGTACTACTCATCACTGCCCTGACGTTTCACTATGGATTTGATCTGACACAAATTCATAAGGTATCTGACTACATTAACTACTAGTGCTCAATGGAACTTTTAGTTCACGATTTTATTGTTTGTAAATGTTGTATGGTACAGGAGATACTTTAGTTGATCTCTCTTCATTGTTAGGAAATATCATTTCGTTGCCCCCTTTCCACCTTGCTGGCACGAAGGTGATATACCTTGCGCAAGTCACAAAACTGTTTAACAAAGGTATCATGATCCAAGCTTCCATCCAAAAAGCTTTGTGCTACTGACTCGGACAGATCGTCACACTCCAGCGCAGCCGCTCGTAGTCGACTAATAATATTGGCAGTTGAGAATCTCTGTTACAATAAAAAGGATTAATCAAAGATCCAAAGCATTTTAGTAAGAAATATTTACATGGGCTTACATTGAATGCTGCTTGCTGGCGCTGATCATTCTCTTGAAACTGTTGCCAAACCTCCTTCCATTCAGCATCCAGTGCTGATACCTCTTGTTGAAGCTTTTCAAGATCATCTTTAACGGACAAGTTTCGGTCTTCAGGAGAAATTACGGTTACTCAAAGAGCGCACCAATGTATGTCACTATTACTCTATCTATAAAACTTACTGGCAAAAAGCTCGTTACCCCTCCTAAGCTCCTCCTGTACCGTCTTTTGCTCTTGAACTTGGTCCAGATGCTGGAAAAACATTTCGAATGCCGATTCGTTTGACAAAAGCTCCTCTAGCTCTTCATTACTTGTTGGAGTAAAGATATGATTAGCAATATTCTAATTTACCATTCGGAATAATATTACTACATACGACTTTGATTTGATTATATTAGCTTCGATTGCCAGCGTAGAGGATAATGAATCGTGTATGTTGCTCTGAGAAAGTTGTACATTATTGTTGTCCCGAGGTATTGGCGGAGGCGGCCGTGAACTATATCTGTTATTTCAAAAGAAAAAGATCACTTTCATTAATTCCCATAGGCGATGTTAATCTCATATTTGTGTAAAATAACATACGATACTGGACTGGTCACGGCGATCCAGTCATCGTCAATAACGTCTGACTGCGCACCTCTGACCGGAGGAGAACGAATAAACTCTTCTCGAACTTCTTGTAGTATTTTGCCAAGATTACTTTGAGAGTTCCAGTTCTTTACATGTAACTTTTCTGGCCATGTAACGATGTTTGACTCTATCCAGGGATGTCTCAAATCGGTTGGAGTGACGGTGATGATAGGCGGCTCATGAGGAAACTCAGAAGATAAGTTGATAAGTAGACTTATATCTAGACTCCCGGCAGAGAAAGGTAATTCGTATTGCTTTTCGGGTGTGAGTTCCTTGATGTGATCATTGTAGGTGAAAAGGGACGTTATCTGTTTCCGTAACCTAGCAGCTCCTATAATTAACTTGCAATGCTCATATGCTTACGTACATTGTAATCGGTTAAATACTTACTGATCCTGTTGTTGTAATGGATCGGGAGTCTGTGATCTAGAGGACTTTCGCCCTGTCGAGCCCCACATTTTTGTCCAAGTACAAGATGTTAAGCAATCCGGATGCTGGAAGGTGAAGAGACGAGCTTGTGGGATGGCGGACCTTTAATATTTATCCTCCACCTTGGCAATTTCAGTCAGTAGGAGCAGACGTCATGGATTGGCTTTGGTGATTACTTACTACAGTACTTAGACAATGCCTGTCGTGTTTTAATCGTGTTAATAAATCAATTATATTTTTTTTAAATGATAAATTGTATATTCTTCATATTTGATGAAACTTTCACTATGTAGCTGCTCAATCGCTAACGTAACACTGAGTACAGCAGCAGGGCAGGTAATAGCATATTATATGAGTGTATAAGCTACTTACAATTCAACTTTTGTGATACTACACATATCCAATAGACCTAGAAAATAATCACTTTTAAGCGGGTCAAATGTCTACAGTGGATCAAGAAACCCAACGTTGATTTGAGGAAAAGCTTCATGCACGTCCTAAAAGTAGACTATCACGAGTTTCTCGGATCCAAACATTTTGGTTCCTGGAAACTTCCTACCAAACCGAAAAAAAAGACGTACTACTTCTTCTTTTGCGTAATCATAAATTACTGATGGGTCTGAGAGATAAGTTTGATGTGCTGATGCACGGCGGTGTTCAACAACCACCTTCTCATGAACGCAAGAAAAACTATGAACTAGGAGAGATTCTTGGTAGGTGATGTCAAAACCGATAAATGCCAACCTTTATCACAACGCCACCAGCCACCTAATCTTCTTTTGCTCCTAGGAAGTGGATCATACGGATCAGTCAAGCGAGCAACCCGCATTTCAGATGGTCTTGAAGTAGCAGTCAAAATCATTCCAAAGAAGAATGTCACAGGTCATTTCGACATGGTTCTTGGAGAAATTAACGTCCTGAAAGATATTGATCATCCTAACGTGATCCACTTTTATGATTGGTTCGAATCAAGGTAATTACATGAGTAGTAGAGCTTTTGTTATCAATGGAGAATACCGCGCTGATTTATTTTTAATGACAGAGACAAATTCTACCTTGTTTTTGAGTTGTAAGGATCATAAAACTCTTCATGCAAGGAGGGCCAAAATCTTACTGACTGTCTAACAGGGCCACAGGTGGTGAACTCTTTGATCGAATTTGCCAGCGTGGAAAGTTTACGGAAAAAGATGCTGTAGAGGTCATACGAACTGTTCTCTCTGGTATAGAGGACCTCCATGCTCACAACATTGTACACAGAGGTAATGTCAGTTCTTATCTCATTAGGATCGTCAATTGGACTTGACTCAATTGAATTATACAGATCTCAAGCCAGAGAACTTGTTGTATAAGACCGACGATCAGCATAGTCCTCTGGTTATTTGCGACTTTGGGTAGGGCGATTCACATCATCGATTGCCGCTGCGTTATCATTGCCGTATCTCACACATTTTGTCCATCCTAGTATCGCAAAGACTATGGACGACGCCTCTGCAGTAATGACAACTGTTTGTGGATCACCTGGATATGTTGGTAAGACTCTTATAATTATGATGAGTGTGCGGCTGCACATCTCACTCTCACTATCGTTGCATTGCAGCTCCAGAAGTTCTACTCCGTCAAGGATATGGCAAACCTGTCGATATATGGGCTATGGGGTTAGTATGATTGGATGCTGTCTGTCTTCTTACATATGCATAAGCTTACATGTTTTATTCACACAGAGTCATCACATACACTCTGTAAGTATGTTTTAAGATCAAAATAACAGCGATATAATCCTAAACGACGTTTCAGGTTGTGTGGTTATCAACCATTCCAAGGAGACGACCAAGCTGAATTGTTGAACCAAATTACCAGCGCTCATGTCGAATTTCACGATCGTTATTGGAGAAACATCTCGCAAGAAGGTAAGAGAATAGTGACTGATATGTTTTGATTCATACTCTGTTACTGATCCTTTTTTCTGCATAGCCAAAACCTTCATTAGGGAACTCATGAATCCCAGTCCGGAAAAACGTTTGACTGCAGCACAAGCGTTGAAATCGCCATGGATTGCCTCCAACACTCCCAAGGATGATTTTGATCTCATCGATCAAGTGCGTGAGAACTTCAATCCAAGAGCTAAGCTGGCTGGTGCTATCAAGGCTGTTAGGTTGATGAACCGCATGAAATCAGCGACCTCTGATATTCACAAAACTGATGCCCTCAGTGAGGATAGTATTTCCGATAGGATTGCTGAAAATGAAGAGGCTGTTAACTAGTCTATATTTTTTATTTTATTTTTAATTTTTCAATTATATTCTTCTATTATGAACATGTTTTCTCGTTTTTGAAGAGTACTATTTTTTGTTCGTCGTACTTTTTAATCATGGCAATATCTTTATAAATTACGTTTTGGTGTGTAATTTTATATTACTGCAGAAAGTCTGTATCAGTATGTAAGACAATTCTGACTGTTCCTATATGTTTGCTGCATTTCTGTGGCTGCCATGATTTGTGACATTTACAACGCTGTCTGATGTCGTCTTCAAATACTGTTTATTTAAATAAAATGTACGGCAGCATCCAATGCAAGTTGCGGCGAGTTCATTCCAAATTTCGCGCAAGGGATAATAAATATTTGCGGATATAAGTAGCAAAATGTTGTAACGCAATCAGTAAGTAACGAATTCTAGATGATACATGCAAGTCAAACAACCGGAACATACTTACCCTCAAAGGTAATCTCACTATGAAGTGAGGACCAGCGGCGCACCTGTTACCAGTGGCTCGCGGTTTCCGTGTCTTCCAGTTTTGTAGTGACTGGTGCTTCTTTCGAACGGAGGCAAGGTGGATCCCGTGGTCATGCGGCTTATACCGGCCATGGCGATATTCACGGCTGCCTCAACGTCGCGATTTTTGATGTTGCAACCACGTTGGTAGCTTGGACAATCACCATTATAGCAAACGGAACTGCCAGAGACAGATTTAGTCTTCCATTTGCCGTCCACTAAGACACGCTTCTGTGCCCGTACAACCGGATGGAAACAGGTCGAGCACGTTTGCGATGTCATATATTCATTCGTCATACAGACTGTGGCATAGCGGCGATGCCTCGCTCGAACTTTTGCGCCACCATACTTCAGGTGTCCGCCAATTCTGGTTCCGGCCCCCGTACCAGCCATGCCAATGTACATAACTTGAATTTTTCCTCCAACAAACTTGCGTTCATCTCGAGCGAGTTTGTCATATGCCGCTTGCTTTCGTAGATACCTGGTGACCATCTCCTTTTTAGAGCGTTCAGAGTGGTAGAAAGAACGCAGACATTGACGATGCTCTTGTGCGATCTAAGAGAATGAGCGTCAGTACAATTTCATTATACTATGTTTAGTCATGTATATACCTTGTGAGCTTGTAGCACTTGTTCGGCACTTGTTGCCAGTGACATGGCGTTCTTGGATAGGATCTTTTCTGCTTTCTGTACTTCAGGTTGCTTCTCCTACAGAAATAAGGTATTTAATTATATTTTGCCCATACCTGAATCATACAAACCCGATTAATGATGTGGGTACCTTTCTTTTTTCACGGGCTATATTGGTCGGTCGCACAAGTGACATTTGGCTGATTTGCCCTGAGGTTAGTCTGTGGCAGACTTCACGGTCCGGCACGGCCACATGAATATCTGCGCTATCGCTATCCTGACAGTTGTCTTGCAGAAGTTGGAAACGGTTGTACAGGTTCAAATGGGCATTATAGCGCTGCTGTGGCATGCGAATGCTGGTGGATTGGGTAACCACACCATAGTCTGTTCCACTGAAGACAATATCTTTGGCCTCTATGGCCGCTTGATATTGGAGAATACCAATATCCAGGTGTTCTGCGCTATCTTCATAGCCAGGGCGGGCCGTGGTGGGTGGATTTGCAGGAGGTCTTGCTACTTTTGCAGTATACTTGGAGCTGCTGGCAGTAGGCTTCTGCGTATTTCAAACAATATGTTAAAGTCTAGCAATCTAACTACCACATGTTTGTAAATAATACCTTTATGTACAACGTATTGTACTTGATAGCCTTGCAAACCTTGACCTGGTCCTTTAGATTGAAAATCTTACTTTGGAGCCCATTCCTTTGTGTTTTCTTGATTTGAAGCTCCGCGTACAGCGCCTGGCGGTCAACGCCTGCAGGCAAAGATTTTCGCTGTGACTTGAGATCCAGGATATAAGCTTTGGTAGCTTTCAGCTGAGCCGTTACGGGACGTAGAGCGGCTATCAGCTCATTGATTCTACCATTCAAATCTTTCACAGATTGTTTCTCCCTGTCCGTGAGCGTCTTGCTGGCCACACCTTGCTGTTTGCTTGATAGCTTGTACTTTCGCCTTTGCACATACCAAGATGTGGCCGCATGAACACCTTGCTTCAATTCTCCCACCAGAGCAACAGAGTCATCTGATCTGTATGCAAGGCGATGCTGGAAGTCAAGGCCATAATCGTTACATACATTTTTGATCTTTCTGAGATCGAAAAAGGCTGCAAAGGTGGCATCCTTATTTGCAATTGCCCATCTTGTTGAAGATATTGGGACGTCGTGAGCATCCTTGATGGTAAAGTTTTGTTGCTCCGAGTTACTTGCCAGCATCTCGTAGATTGCAACCGCATCAATATCCAATGCATGGATTTTCCCGGCGCTTATGGATGGCGAAATCTCTCGGTTGAACTGTGAATAACCAGAGGCACTCTGTAAAAAGTTGCATAGTATCACTATAGGCAGTTGAAATGCTATCGCTTGTTTTTGGCTGGGTGGCGGTATGAATGGCATTAACACGGAACATATGTGTAAGATAGCATCAAATTCAGCCTTGCTCAATTCATTTGTATCGCTCCATTCTATCTTGATCTTCTCTATCAATGCTCTCTCTGGAGTGCGAGCCAAAAGCTGCGTCTTTGTGAATGCTGTCAACTGAGTAATCTTCTTTGCCGAAGTCTCCTTGGCTTGATTACTCTTTGAATCGATAGTACTGACGTGATCGGCATCGTAGTTGTCCAAGTCCTCGTCTTCAGAATCAGAATCCTCCTCGTATCCGTAGTCTTCTGTAGCGTCCATCATGATAGTGTCCTGGCTATCTTTTGAAACTGAGCGTCCTCTTTTGATAGCCAACTCGTACAGTCGCTGGTTTGACAGTGAAAGCCTATAGCTCCAAAGATCCTGCTGCGCCGAATCTGCGGCAGATGTTATACGGGAAACGCATTTTTTTTGAAACTTCCTCTCTTTTCTCGCCTTTTGCCTATTGGATGACTGGCTAGATTGGTTCCGTTGAGTTTCCTTTGCTTGCGAATCCTGTTCTGCCTTCTTAATCATCATATTCATGTACCTCTGTTCTCTGTTAGGTGCAAGTGTGATCCCTAAAGTAGATTAGGAGTATCCTCTTTAGTGAATAATCGAAAATATTTCCTTGCCACATATTCGAAATATTCGTGCCAATGGTGGCTGCAGCACTGGTTGATGTTACGACCATCCCAGGAAGTTTCGTGATATCAAATGGGATATCCAAGTGTAGCTGATGCCATAATGGGTGGCTTTGCATTAAATGTTCGGTAACGGTTGCTGCAGATATGTACCGAGTAAGCGCTCGCTGCACAAATTCAGCTGAGAATAGCTTGTAGAAATCGGATCCGGCGTTTTTTGGGATATCACCGGGCAAAGGTGCTACCGGTATGTACTTTCCAGATATCAAAGCATCCTTGTTGCGTACCTTGCACTCGGGCAGGATTTCTGCAATATTCAGTCCTCGGACTTGCTCAGAATCATTCAGATGAATAACTCCATTTTGGACTACAAAGCCACGCTGAACAGCTTGGTACATCAAGGCTCTAATAATGGCACACAAATCGCTCATCTGGTTTGTGATGTCGATTGCTGTCTTTTCAATTCGTTCAATAAGGAGCGCAGAGTGCTCAGATGGCAAATCCGATCGAATTATTGACTTCAAGAATGTCGTACAGGTACGAAGTCTTTCAGGCTCAGGGAGCACAGGAGACTTTTGGATCTTATTTGCAACATGTTCCAAGTATTCTTGCCATTGGTTCTGGTATGAAATTGGAAAATTTTGTTGGACGAATTGACGCCATTCAGCAAGGACGTCATGCTCAGGTCCTATGGATGTCGAAACTGTGTGCATAGAATAATTGCCACTTGCATCAGCTTCATCGAAAATCCCTCGAGGAATATGCTTTCCGTCAAGTAATTTAGACTTTAGCTCATCCATCTTCTCATCAAACTTGTCTTGTGTTATGGAATTCCTCTTCTGCGCTTCCACGGTAATGAACGAGTGTAAATATGAATGGAGGCGCTTTGGGAACAGATGTTTCACCGCTGAAAGGGCAACATCTATAGAATGAACGGGATGTTAGCGAACAAGCTGTATCGTCTACCAGAACACGCTATCTCGAGTGTGAAGCACCGTACCTTTGTCTATTTTGTTGACTCTTCTTACTGGCGCAGCATCGGTGATGCCTCTCCGTACTGGTAATGGAATAGCACCATCTTCAATTGTTGTCTGTTGTCGCTTGCGACGTCGTCTAGCCATATAGCACTTTAAAGCAAAGCGTCAGCAAAATTTCTCGGACCATATGCTTGAAGAAATGTTGTCACATTCACCTTCTAACAAGCTAAAGCAGTTGAGTTTGGTATTAGATATAGATAGAGGTTTCTTAACTTTTTAACAAAATGTTTAGTAAGAGAACAAATGGTGTAGAGAGAAAAGTAAGGGTGCAGTAAAGAGTTAAAAGGTTCAAAAGAGTTTGAGAGATGAAATTGTATGTGGAAAGCGAAAAGGTCGGTTTGAAAGATAGTGAGAGCAATAGAGGGTGAAAATCTGTGATTCACCATCGGTACATCCCTTTATTGCTTGCGTTGCCTTTTTAGAAAAATTCATACAAACATTGGATTTTTCTTCGAATCACTCATATGCAACACATTCGCAGATATGAATCAATCACTCAGTTTCAAATGTGATTTATGACTATCAGATAAAACATCGTTCATCATTGCAGACCTCTGTGATATTTTGTTCGTTGTTCGTTGTACAGATTCCCATCCCCGACTTTACACTAGGATATAGAGGACTCTGCATGTCCTGTCCAAGCTTGGCAGTCAGCTCTACTTATCTGATTCACAGACTTGCAAATACGATCACTCTGTCAGTCAATCCTCTGCTGTCAGTGAAGTGCATCTTATCCCCGACTTAGCCTTTGCCCAAAATTCCTCGATTGGGTAGAGAAACAGTAAGTAATGTGGCAGATACAAGCATTTATGACATCTTCTCTCAATCAAGGCACGAACTGTTATTGGAGTATGGATTGGGCGCGTTATCCATTACAAGATAATGATTATTCATATTATTTTTATGTAGTACATCCTTCAACATTGGACAAATTTGCCAAGCAGTGCTTTGTTCTCGTTTCAACTCGTCCGTTTAATACATGAACAGATTTCCCATTGGTTTCCTCTTCTTTGAAACAGAAATAGCTTGTGGCTTTTTCAACGGTATGTATGCAAATCGCCATTTAAGCGATGAATAAACTCAATGCATTACCAATACAAATGTTAATCAGACTCAGTGCCTAACAACAAGCAAATCACGTAGTTTTCAGCCATGCATATGCCCACTTCAGTTCTACAAATTTCCTCCTCAACTTCGCATTGTGGGCAGAAGGAAACAGCGTGCTTAATCCGTGCTTGACAACTAGCGCGAGTCACTTTGTGTACTGACTCGCAAATGCCATCGCTCAATCGATCGTCATCTGCTAGAGTATTTCGTCTTAACCCAGACTTGACTTTCGATCAAAACTCGATAGGATTTAGAAACGGAGGCTATGGTGGAAGATAAAGGCATTTACATATCATTCCTATCCAGCACATCTATTACGTTGGATATATAAGTGAGAAAATGCTCCGTCCTAGTTCTAACCCGACCACTTAACAGCATCGCCGTTTTATCATTTGCTTTTCGCTTCTTCGACACAGATACAGCCTGTGGTTTCCTCAGAGAGACATCTATGACAGCGGCTGGAGAGATGCCACCCAAGATAGTGATGGTTATGCCTTACGCAGTTGGTATGATGCCTTTTGCTGTGTGACCCTTTCGAGAGCGACCGAAGTTTCATTGCGTGTGCAAGGTTAAACCTGCTTCGTCAATAAACACGCAATTTCGTGTGAAAACCAATTCTGGGGGTATTCCCATTCTTCTACCTTCTCTTTTCGGAGCTTTATCAATCTATCGCTATTCTTTGCTGATGGTAATTTCTGGTGTTTCTTCAGAGTTATCCCACACGTTTGCACTAAATACCTGTACAGAGAAGATATTGATATTGATAATTCTGGAAACTCTTGATATAGGGCTTGTCTGATACCATGGAGCACAGCGGATGGGTGCTTGTCAATGATTTCGATCAAGAATTGGGAGTGAACTTGCGTCAGCTTCGGTTTTCGTCCAGATGAGACTTTTCTGACATTGAATGGCAAGCGTCTTTCCTCGTCGTCATTGTACTTTTTGATGTAATTTTGAGCTGTTCTTATGTTTATACCAGTGATCAACTCATCTGCCTTTGCAGTCTTTCCTTCCTCAATAACTAGATTAAACAATCTTTCGACTTGATGGGCAGTGTAGCGTCTGTATGGCCATCCACATTTTGGTTTACTCGAATTCTGACAGGCTGTAACTGGTAGCGGAGCTGTAGTCAAAAGAGACTCATCTACGTACTCATCTACGTACTCATCTGAGCAGGTCCAGCCATCAATATCCATGAACCTCCTCAGTGGCAAAAGGTGGAGACTAACACGTTCCAGCTCGGTCTGCATCTCAACGTCTTGATAGGAGTGGCCGAGCTCGTGTAGACTGTCAGCCTCCATCATGTCAGATTCAACTGACAAGGAATATTCCTCTCCTCTTGCAAGCCTCGTTTGGTCAACGGTCGTAGTGTAGCTGGTTTCCATATCAAGTACCATATTCACGGCCTTAGGAATTTGCTTTTTCACTTTTGGTGATATCTATTTCAAACGCCGACATCCCATTAGTCATTCACCTAACTCCAAAGCCCCTACTATCCCGCTGAGCATTTAGTGCCAAGAAGAAAAGAAACAGACGCAAATGCTTTTATACAACTTTTGGCAACGAAGAAAATCAAAAATTGCATTATTTCATTGGCTGAAGCGGACTTTATTTTTCTTTGTAAGCCCCAGGTAACCAAGCATTGAACTGCGGATTAGCTAACGATACATAAACCCACATATTCAGGCGCTCTAATTGAACTACTTCCTGGAATAGCCCGTTCTGTCTTCTCACAGGTTGATATCTTCCCACTTGCACCTTGGAAAGAATGATACCGCATGGCGAATCCATGCTTGGCAGTCGGCTCGGGTAACCATTTGAACAGACTCACAAATACGGTCACTCAATCGATCGTCAGCAGTCAGTACTTTTCGTCTTACACCAGCCTTTACTTTTGACCAAAACTCTTCAATGGGATTTAAGAAAGGCGAATATGGTGGAAGATACAAGCACTTGTAGCCTCTGCTCTCCACTAGTTCACGTACCTTGAGTGGAGTATGTATAGGAGCGTTATCCATTACTAGATAATGTCCCTTCATATCGTTCCTATCTAGCACATCAATCACATTCGATATGTAGGTGAGAAAATGCTCGGTTCTTGTTCCAACTTGACCACGTATCATCATCGCCTTTATGTCATTTGCCTTTCTCTTCTTCGACATTGACACCGCTTGCGGTTTCTTTAGAGATATGTCTATCACACCGGCTTGTGATATGGCTCCCAAGATTGTTATTGTGATACCTTTGGCTGTCGGCACAATACCCTTGGCTGGCGTCCCTTTTCGAGAACGACCATAATTCCTTTGAGTATGGAGATTGAATCCTGCCTCATCAATGAACACGCAGTTCTTAGCAAAATCCAGCTCTGGAATGGCCTCCCACTCTTCAATTCGTTCCCTTCGTAATTTGAGCACACGTTCGCTATTTCTTGCAGCCGGTATTTTTTCTAGTTTTGAGCGTCAACTTGCATTTCTGAACCAGGTGTCTATGTAGCGTGGATATTGATATCGATATCTCTGGAAACGCTTCACGGAAAGCTCTTCTAATATCCGATAATACAGCTGTCGGGCGCTCATCAACATAGCCTATCAGGAATTGAGAATGACCCTCTGTTAGCTTAGGCTTACGTCCAGCTCCTGCCTTTCTACCACTTATCGGTAATCGTCGTTCCTCGTCATCATTGTATTTTTTGATGTAGTGTTGCGCTGTCCTAATGTTAATCCCTGTCAAAAGTGCGGCCTCTTTCGCAGTCTTACCCTGCTCAATCACGTAGTCAAACAAATGCTCGATTTGATGCGCGGTGTATCGTCTGTATGGGCCTCTCGTTTTCCGTTTACGCACTTTTCTTTGGAGGACTCGGCGGTTGGAGTGAGTGAAACAGCTCCGGTTGGTGGTATATGTCGCATAACCATAGTATCGATATCCATAATAGTTCTCAACGGCACAAGACAAGTGTCATTGATTGTGTCTTCCTCTTGCATGTCCATCGGCTGGCTCGAATCTACTTCTTCCATGAAGGTCTCCACATCTGGCATGTCTAACTCAATAGACGCAGAACTAAAAATTTTCACCCAAGATCATGTTTTCGTCTTCAATAGTAACAATATTATTGTGTTCCATGTTGTGTGCTCACTTGAAAGGGGGTTTTAAAAAGTACATTTTCAATTTTCTGAAAACTCTAAATTTGCGTTTATGCAAATGACGATGAAAACACTTGTGGGCGGTGCAAAATCCAATCCAAAGGCAGCGTAAATAAACAAGCAGGGTAGCGCAGCGCATTTTGGGAAAAGCTGTAATCTTTAGTATTTGGAACTGAAAATATACAGCTGTCAATAGCCTGACTTACTAGTCGATTAATGCCTCCCTTCCAATCCGTTGAGTTTGAATATCAACTGTAAAGTAAAATAGTTTGACTCGGGTCATATAGTAGCGCAGAAGCTTTTGAGACCCAAAGAAAAGAACACAAGGGCCAGGGTCAAAAGTCTCCTGATGTGCGTATTGTAGAACATAAGTTGACACTTCTGTAAATGTTTCAATGATTTCCAAATATCAAAACTGTCATTGCATGAATGCTATTCAGCAGTGAAAAAAAACTAAATTGGATAAAATTTCACCTTGACCAATTTTTACCCCATCGTTTTATTCGCACGCGTCAGCTTTTGGGTAATCGCTGTTTTATAATAGCTATCAAAATGAAGGTAAAAGAACAAAAGAAAAAAAAAAATGGAAATAGTGGTAAAGGGTTTTGCTGTGATACGCGATGGGGGGAGGGGTGGGGTGGAGCAATAAACTATGATAAACGTTGCATAGATTCATCCGATGGAGTCAACATTTCATCTGGAACCATGGGCATTAAATGATTCGGATCACCAGCAGCAGCTCCATGACTAGGTGCTTGTTGAGGAACTGACGCTGGAGGAGGGGGAGGATGGTTCCGTTTTTCAAATTCCGCATGAATGAAGTCTCTTACATGTTTGCCAGATCGCATTCTTAAAATTCGAAGGATAGTTTCACTGCTGGGCAAATCGTGTGCCACCGTCCGCCTAGTAGAAGGAGGACGACGCTTCTCTTTGATGGTATGCCTTGAGTGATACACTGTTTTGCTGCGATCTGCTTTTCGTCCACCACGAGACTTCATGTCTCCTTGGTTTCGAAGGACATTCTGGTATTCATAAATGAGAGTTTCGGTATCCATGTTATACGACGCGTTGATCGCCAATAGGGCGTAGTATTGCGAATTTTCCAGCTTGTCAATAGGAACAGCATCTCCATCCTCACCACCGTTAAACAAGACTTTAAGAAGCTGTCAAACATTTGTTTTGTAAGTGTTCTGATACTGATATGTTTCTATTTGGGTGGGTGGCAAGTAAACAATATAAATCATAAAAGGAATGGTAAAACTTACTTCTAACCACTTGAAAACCACATGAATCTCATATTCGTCCAGTGGCTTCTTGTCAGAAGGTTGATCAGATAGTGGTGGCAGTAACAGACCTTCCAAAGTTAACAGAATCTCTTTCCAGATCTTTAGGATCACAAGCTGCATAGCTGTTTCAGATAAATTCTCATTGAGAATCTTAAGGTTCTTCTCAAAGTAATCTATGAGAGGAGCTAAGGACTCTTCACAATCCTGTAATGTAGGCTCCACAGGCTTGGTGCTAGATTTGAATGCAGAGAATAGCCCTCGTTCACGACCCAAAAGTTTGGCCATCACTTTGTCGGATAAACATTGGTGAATATAACCTGACATCTGTTGACAATCAAAGTGGGATAATTGTTAAAAACAAATTGGAAAAAAACAAAGTGATATGGCGAACAATTGTGGCGCCATGCTTCTAGACTTACTCTTTCTACTATAAGGCGACCAGTGTCATTCTCTGCTCGCTTAAGCGTACGGAAAGCTTTACCGAACCAAAACTGGATATCATCCTTTTCGCCTTCCATACTGATTCGAACGATGATCTTTCCTTGGGTATCAAGATTTAACACGATTTCATGTGTCTGATAGTCGTCGAAATATTCGGGAGAGAGCCTGAACCATGCGGCACCACAGTCTTCATCAGCACCGAGAACATCTTCGTCCAACACCAATGCAAGAACTTCCACCTTTTGATTGGTGAGTGGTATATCAAAGATTTGGTCCCATCGTGGATTCAACGTTTCGTAGACAGTTCGAGTCTTGGCAACTTGCTTGCCGTCAATTTCGAGTACAACGTAAGGATCACTCAAACCATTGGCATCCATGGGTTTCAGATTTTCAGCCATAACTACTTTGATGGAGTATAAAAAGTTCGACTGCTCGACCTTTTCAACAGCTTGGAACCCGCTTTCTCTCAGCGCATTGGCAATTTCATCCGCTTCCATGATCTGATATAATTTGTCAAGTCTGCTTCTGGCAGCTTCAATGTCATTCATCTTGACACACATCTAAAGAATAAGTCATATTGCATTGTTAGTTTCTCTCCATTACAAGATATTTCCTTTATGTATTCGCAGTTTAATTTTACCTGAGCAGTAAAATCAAATGGCTCATTGTCTTTACGCATTCGCCCACCAATCAACTGCGTTCGTGCACGGTTATAGAATGAGATACCATAGCTTATCTGGCTTTCATTTTCTGTTCTTGGATACATGTCTGCGATGAACATGGTTTCTATGGTTGTGGTATATTGCTCCAGTGCTTTGCCAATGACTTTGGAAAGGACAGTCATGAAACGGAAGTATTGAATGTCATTAGGCCATTCGAGTCCTTGTACGAAGTCAACTGCTTGATGGAACATGCTGAAGAGATCCACAACTGAGGATGAATGTTCCGTGGTTTCATTGATTCTTTGGAACTATAACGGAAGACGGTAGTAATAGTTAGATCGTCCAACATTTATATCAATTCTCTTTTCATATCCATGATATAAATACCTGATCTTGCATGATAGCATTGTTTACCCATTCAGGTGTTTCAGAGTCTGTAGTTCTGAGCCACCTACGCACATGGAGCAAGAACCATGATTCAACTTTGAATAGCGCCGTCTTTTTGCTGTTGTTTGTGACGCTCAGTGGTTAATTTTCAATTGCTCTACAAAACTATCTAGGGCAGATGACCCATATAACGGAAAAAATGATCATACCTAGGTCCAAATCGGTCGTACAGATTCTTGAGTTTCAACACTTTGTGATAAAGGTCAAAGATGATATTGATCGGCACGGTGTGAACATCTGGTGAATTTGCCCAGTTTTCAATTTCTAAGGCAAAGTACGGCATTTGCCTAGCCATAACTATTCCAGGTAAAAATAAACGACTGTAGTAACAATAGATAAATGAGAATCACGGTATGCATGTTATTCTCAAATGAGGTGCCTAGTTGCAAATACTTACTCCATGATAGGATTTTTGAACTTTTTGGCAACCGACGTCAGTTCCTTGCTAAGCTTGTCAGCCAAATTTAACAGATTTGTCAAATCATCACTTTGCTTGTCGTAGGTAACGTTTACAATATCAGCCCATCTTGTAACCGCAGCACCCTAGTAAGGGACAAAGTAATTGTAAGGTGTGCGGAAACGTTGTGATTTCTAACCAATTGATCACATACCTCTACAATTTCATCAAGCTGTTCAAGTTCACGATACGGATCCGGATGATCCTCAACATATACAGGATTATCATAGATGCGTTCAAGCAGGGCAACAAGATCACCAATCCAATCAGGGCTACAAATGTCAAATGTTAGAATGCCTTCTGCTAGTCCTTACTGGAAGTTCTGGTATGACTTACTTTATCTTCCAGTACTCTGAGACAGAGTCTGCGAGAGTACGTAGTATCGTATGATTGAGTCCTTCAAATACCCTAACCAAGCTTTCACGCTACAATGAATCTGATGTTTAGAAATAACAGTAGCCTGAATCAATCTCAATGTATACAATGGCAAGCAATCCAAACTTACGTCATTAATGGCCCAAGTGCTTATATCTACCTCTTTGATGACCTTGTCAACGCCTTTAATAGCGTCTTTAACATCATCAAATTCCAATTCGCCATTGTCGAATCTGGCTTTGACAGTTTCAAGGTACAGAATGGAACGATATGGTGCTGATAATCTCCATCTCATCCAACATTCCTTTAGTAGATCATCTGATTGAGTCGACAGCACTTTTGTCTTTGCCCTCTCAGATTCGGGGACGACGTTGTTATCAAAGTCGATGCACATATTCAACAAAAGTTTGAAATAAGATCGAGGATCGTTTGGTATAAAGGTGAACGAACTTTGAGGAGCGTCAGGACGCTAAGAAAATAGAATGGTTAATATTCGAATCAAATGATATTGATAGCTTGCTATAGTAAACTTACTGGACTACTTGGGGGTTCATGACTTTCCAAACCGTTAGAGCCATACATAGACATCCTGTGCTCAGACACATCAGAGCTACGCCGATTATGGTTGTCGCCAGAATAAGGTCTACGACCACTTGCTAGCAAGTTGGAGGAACCAACATCGGTTTCACTTCCCAATGATAGATTCGGGTTCATCAGCATCATGGATTTCATAAGTTCCGTAAGTTGTTTGACTTCTCGCTTTTGCCAGTTGTCATAAACAGCAGCAGACGGGAAATCCTCTCGTCTTCCCGGGAATGGCTGATTTGTATGTACATGGTTTATGCATTTTTTCAGATCCACCAACAAAGCCTGGAAATGAACAACATTGTTACCGAAAATGTCCGTAATAAACATAGAATGTATCCCAGGTACTTACGGATTCCGTACAGATCGGTTGTAGCTCCCGAAGCTTCTTGCGATGATCTTTCTCGCTCACTTGAAAGAGATGCTGAACTGTCTGTATCATCGGCGCCTTCTCCAAAGATTCAATCCCATTACCAGGCGATGGGTTAGGAGAGTTGACAATGGTGCTACGCTTGTTACCTGAATTGCTTCTGGTAGACTTGGGACCTGAGAAAGTCGAGAGCGCTTGCAGCAGTTCTGGAGAAGCTGACGATGGGGCGTCTTCCTGGATAGTCTTTTTCAACAAATCAGAGAAGCATGCAATATTTTGCGTAAGGTGCTCTCCCCACACGGCTGGATTTGGATTTTCTTTCTTGAGCTCGACTTCGCTCGTCTTCAAAAAGATGATGACCAAATCGTTGATAGTTCCCATCGGTCGAGATTTTTGAAGCTGTAAAGGACGTTGGAACATAGTGAGGGAAGTGATAAACTTGGGATCATGGTATTCGTGTCGAGACGTATCTTTGCCCTTGATAATGTCGTCGATACGTTTGAGGAGTCCACGAACAATTTCTTTAGTGAGTTTGTCAGGTTTACTATCTTCCGAAAACCTTTCGGTTATGTTGCCTAATACATCTCCTAGATGAACACTGCTGTGTTTATCTTGTCGCGATTTTTGGTTTTCGGCAGCTTGCTGAGATTGCCTTGAATCTTCGAGCGAGGCTAAGATGGCACAACGTAATGCGAAATCATAGACAGCTAAAGGGTTAATTGTCTTTGTGGTTTTTGACCGACCTCCTCCTCCACCACGGCGAAGCGTAGATCCACCATGCAGTTCCATGCTTTAGCTGGCAAAGTGAATGATGGGAAAAGGAACAAGTGACGCACGAGACTGCCATTTACCTTTACGGCGAGGTTAGCCACTTCTCTTTCTACCTCCGCCGCCGCGCCAAAGGTCAGTTTTCAAGCTTCTCTTTTCTCATCATGATAAAATCAATAATGATCTTCAATAACCATGGAAAGCCACGGTTATCCAAGTTCTATCAGCAGATTGTAAGTTGATAGCATATTCTCAACGCCATGGAAAGTCATTTCTAATTCTTGGCATAGGACATCGCCACTCAACAAGCATTAATAGAGGAAATATTCTCATTGGTGTCTAAACGACCAGATACCGTGTGCAACTTTTTGGAAGGTAGCAAGTTACTTGGAGGAAAGGACACTCGGATTATATACCGCCACTATGCAACACTATACTTTGTGTTCGTTGTTGACGATAGCGAAAGTGAACTCGGTATATTAGATCTAATTCAGGCAAGTGTACAGGCTTAGGTGTTGTCGGAAATGGTTGCCTCTCCGATAACACCAATTCTTGATTCTAGGTTTTTGTGGAGAGTTTAGACAGATGCTTTGAAAACGTGTGCGAGTTAGACTTGGTGAGTACGAACCATGACCTGAAATATGTTTTTACGAGCATATGCTAATATGATATTCGCAGATTTTTCATTTTGAAGAGGTGAGGCGAAGATGAGCCTGCGGTATGAAACAGCTTAAATACTAATATAGTTACAAATGTTTGTGTTTTACAGGTACATCACATTCTGTCCGAAATCGTCCAAGGTGGTATGGTTCTGGAAACCAACATGACCGAGATTGTAACAGCCATTAGCGAACTTAACAAGATAAAGAAGAAAACTGGAGCAATATCTGCAGGCTCTTTAAGTTTAAAGGCCTCCGAGACCTTACGAAGCTCATTCCGCCATTGATAGCTTATACTTTCGCTTGTAATCAACCACGTCCTATATTCAAAAATTCCTTCAGCCACATTTTTTAATCAAGAAATCCAATTAGACAGTATAATTGTGCATCTTGGACTGTTTCATATTGACTGTGTGGGATACCATAATGGGTGGAGCTAATTGTGAAGTTGAGGAGGCTTAGGCTTAGAAATGGTGATATGTATCGGCATCTCGAAGTTAACAACGAACAACTAGGGGAGCCACATCTATGACTTTGGAAGAACTAATGAATTTCTAAGAGAATTCAAAATATAGTGGGGAATGAGCAACAGAGTCACCATATAGCTTAGTAAAAAGGCATTCCTCTGTTTGATGGTCAAATCAAGTAAACACTTTTTAAAGTAGAAGCCTTTTCACCTTTTCATAGTAATGATGCCCTCGTTACTGTTTCTCATGCTGGGTGCCAGTGAAAAGATATTCGATGGAGGAATTACAGCGTTAACGAACTGCCATCGGCCAGGCACCGCCACGAGGCACCATGATAACCTCCTCCCGGTTAATATTCACTTGAATTGTGACATTTTTGATATCTGTGCACAACAAGACAAAGACTATTTTGCGGAAAATGCGATAATAATTTTGAAAAATTGTGCTTTGCCTGAGCTTAGTCAAAAGCAACATTTCTGACATGTCACTTTCAGCTGAAGAATTGCTGAAACTGGTTCAAGAAGCTCAAGCGAATTATCAAGCTGTATGTTGATATATATTAGAGTCGGTCGCTTCTGTATAAACGATATTCTAACCTCAGTTGACTTAGGGTAGCAATGTTTCTTCAACCCAACAGGTATGAACAATTTGTAACTGCAATTTCGAATCACAGAGATCTAATGATCCACAGCCCATAGCAGTATCTTACCAACCGTCGACTACGACAATGTCAAGTCTTCCAAGCATAGACGTTTCATTGTTGGATCCGCAGGTATTGCACCAAGTTCGATCTGAATACCTTGCTCAACAGCAGGTACCTACGCCGGTATCCACATCGGACAATGCACGTAATAACACCAAGATTGACCAGAAAGAAGAGGAGGACGATAGCAATGTGGAATCTGCGAAAAGCATAACACCTGAAGTCCTTGTGAAACTGAGTAAACTTGCCAAGGAAACAGATTTGTTGGATGTTTTGCGGAATATGCGACAGGAGCAGGTAATATCTACTAATTAACTCGCGACGGATTCCTTCTAGGCGACCCATTAATCTTTATTCAATACAAACATTAGCATGATAGAGAAAGGGAGCTTTGGCGTCGGCGGGAGGATATAAGCAAACGGCTAAATGCAAAGCGGGACCATGTGTTGGCAAGGTTTGTGTATAGTGGGGTTACCACCTAAAATAATACTTGATTGTGTTGACCTCTATTTTTTTTTTTTTTATTGTTTAGGGAGCTTATTGGGATAGACGTAAAAAAGGAAATGGAGGTAAGTATTGGCGTTCAGGCGACCGTTCACCGCAGTTTGCTGATGTTGGTATCTTCCTAGGCGGTAGAAAAGAATATTGCCGCTGAGCTGAGAACATTTGATCAATCGATTATTAAAGACATGGATCGTCAAAAGAGACGCCAGGAAGAGCGACTTAAAGAGGTAATGTGTACAGATAATGACTTGCGCTACCTTCTGGTTATCGTAGATTGCTAATTGGTACCATAGCTCCATGTTCCATTTTTCCGATCCAGCACAGACGACCCAACGATCGTAAAACTGCAATCTAGAGTTTTCAAGATTCTCCTAGATATGCTGGATGATTAGGAATTTGAGCAACGCTCACAGAAATGCTTTTTACTTCAACATTTGAGTTTGATACTCTGTTGAACTGAAGTGTCCATTTTGTAATATAAATAGAATGTATTTTGATGAATTTTTGAAAATTTAGAAAAATAATAGGGCAAATGTATATAGGTTCGCTGGGATGCTAATCTTCCTTTTCACCTACAGCTTCAGCTGCATTATTGTTGTCTGTTGCAGAATCCTCTTTAGCGCCAGTTTCTGATTCAGGCTTCGATTTCTTCTTCTTTGGTTCTTCCCATCCCCATAATGGAATAAAGCTGTCGATAATACCAACATCTTCGAACAAATTGGGGAAGAGCCAAATACCAGGTGGTACAGTAAACATAGTAAGAACAAAGAGAATAAGTCGTATGATAGCAATACCAAAGAATACGCCAAGGAGGCCGAGGACACCGACACTAAGGTACCAAACACCAAGTCGTAGGAACGCTGGCCAAAGAGGGAACATGACGGCAGCAAGAACAGTGGCTACAAGTGCAGCGGCACCAATGTACAATTTCACCTGTGATCCTTCCCATATCCACATATAATACCAGTCTTCATTGATAGCTTGAAGTTGATTGGGTTGGAGAGCTCTTGGGGTTCCTTTACCGCCAGGACTTTCTCCACGATCGACGTGCAAAATGAATCCGTTGACACCTAAATCCAACAAAAGCTGATGTGCCTCTTCGCGAGTAGTGATGGTTCTTCTTCCTTTTGGTGTATTTTTGGTATAGTTATCCTTTAGCAAAGCATTGATAGCTGATTTTCCTGTAAGTCATAATGTAGAACAATGATCGTTAATATGACAAACGCTCTGGCATGGCAAATCCTACTATACTCATTCCCTTTGCCACTACGCATGTCACCACACGATGCTAAGTATGCACCACAATCTTCCATTTAGAATCCCACATCAGAATCCATTATGGCGGAGTCTCCATTAGATTGACAATCGTGTAGGTGAAATAGCGTAGTGAAGTATAGTGGATGATAATCGCGATGAACATTGTCAAAGCACATGAGTGAAATTACCTTTAAAGTATTCAAAACGCTTTCCGTTAAGAACACCAAATCGTTGTTTCATACCAGACTTCTTTGGATCTTTCAAAAAGTGGGCTGCAATGTGCACATCGGCCGATGCCTTTGAAGGCTCAGACACTTGGATGGTACGGACTTGTGGTGCGTGTTCGTGTTCATGTTCGTGCTCATGGTTACAATTTGGCCCATGTTGATGGCTCATGGTGAAGGAGTGATTAAAGCACAAAGAGAACAAGAGCTACTAACGGGCGGCTTGGTTAAAATAACAGTTGTTCCTGCTGGCAATTGGTCCGCCAATCAGTGGTTCAAAGGCAGACATGATTTTTGGGAAATCTCTTTCCTTCCTTCCCCCTAAACGCCTGATCACGTATTTAATTGACCATATTGAATTCATGAAAAGTCGGTTTGTCTATGGTTCATCTTCTAAGCATTAAAACCACGTCTTTTCTTTTTTTACTCCTTTTTGCTTAATGATTGACTTTATTATACTATAAAATTTATGTACAAAATCGGCTAAGTCGTAGACATGGGAGAGCTTGAGCCAGGTGATGCAACTGTTGACGATGGTGCTGGGGAAGCCGTTCGTGATATACCAGGCTTCGGTTTACCAGCCAGAGGAGGGAGGGCTCTGAATGCAAATTTAGTTCTAGCAGTAATAAAAAGAAATATGGTTATTATGAGATCAGTTGATAATGGGAGATATGGTATCTACTAACCTGCAAGTTGAGCATACGGGCGACCAGCTACAAAAGACTGACAATGATGTCAGATATATGCTTTCATAATACACTGTGTAAACCATAATTTAAACGTATCCTTACTTGATAAACACACAGAGCAAACATAGCCTATATCAATGATGCGTTTGTGGCAAAAGCATGCAGCTCGAAAGTCTACTTGATCTTTGTTTGGCAAGCACAGATAATTTCGAGCATAGCGTTCCGGCAAGAAAGAAAACTAGAAATGTAATTAGAAGATATGATTAACATAGCACCTACTGTAAATACACTTACCAAAAGGTACTGAAGTAGCGCCTGAGGGTTTTCAACATCAAGATACACGCCACCAGTGATGTGTGATGCCTGTTGCAAAAATGCAACTTCTCCACCAAAGATTTTACAAACATCTATTGGAATTGACTATACAGACGAAAAGTTAGCACCAAAAGTTTTAATACCTTATCACATAATCAAACCTATTCATACCATCTTCTGAGCCGAGAAAACAGCATTCATGATTGAAATGTATTGATACGGGGAGTCGGGAGATACAGAGAGTACCAGAATTCTAGGCTTAATGCGACCTAAATCATCCTGATTCATGATACGGTTGATATCTTGGATTGACGGTTAGTTACCGACTCTTATGCAGTATTTACTAAAAAATACAAACTTACAACATAATGCCATAGAAAGTGCACCCGAAATCATGGATGTTCCTAAAGTTTTTAATTAGAATAAGGGCCCGAGTGATCATCATATATCTCATCTAACCCACCATCATTCAAACTTTTCTGTGGAGTTTCTGTATCTTCCATCAAGCTACGCAAGCTTTCAATTACATCATCATTGACATCCTTAAAGTTCGGATATGCATTCGCATCCTTGGAAATCTTGGATTGTCTTACTTTTCTCCGTTGGCTTTCGTCTTCCGTCACTGGATACAAGAATTTGCTTTTTGGTCCGATTGCATGAGTACAAAATTATCATATCCAGCTACGAGTGCAAACTACTCACCAGTGTCCTATATGACTTGCTATCGCAGCAACCTTATTATCGTGCTTGAGAGCCATGTGTGCGTTAAAAAAGATCAGGATCTGTCTAATAGCGTCGTCTAGTGATAGTGGAATTTTAGAGCTGGCTGACTGTTGCCATGCCAAAGGATTCGTATCTACAATGGCAACGAGTAAATTGGTATCATCTGAAATCAATAAATTAGCCATGATCAACTAAGCCTAGTACTATTTTACATCAATCGTTACTAAATTTACCTTCACTCGTGGCAGTATCCAGCATGGCACTGGGTCAACAAAACGTTGAGCTGTGACTGAATTGGTGGTGCCTAGTGACTGTGTTTTTTAATCCAGTACGTGGCAGCTGAAGGTTGAATAAGTACTTATACCTGTCATCTGTCCACTTGCCTTTCCTTTGATTATTGGTAAGACACAAGCCATGACAAAGTTACGTTTACTACCTGTATTGCTACTGGTCCTTCTTGGGCTATGGCACTCTGTGCAGGCCGCTGTCATGTCAATTGACTATGGAACGGAATGGTTCAAGGTTGGAATCATCAAGCCAGGTATTCCTCTAGACATCGCTTTGAACAAGGATTCCAAGCGCAAGACTCAGGCCGTTGTTAGCATTCGTGGAGACGAAAGAATATATGGTTCTGATGCTGTCAGCTTGGTAAGTACACGAATACCTCCCCTAAGGAATTGAATCGCCCTTTGGAAAGGTAACTAATAAATCACATTGATCTTTGGATAGGCTGGAAGATTTCCTCAAGCTACTTACTTCAACTTGAAGAGCTTGGCTGGAAGATTATATGATGACCCACACTGTGCTGAATATCGAAACCGGTTTGTCAATAACATGATCAAGGATCCTATTCGCGGCACCCCGTTGTTCCAACATGATGAAAACACCACTTTCACTGTTGAAGAACTGATTGCATTTCAATTCCAAAATGCAAAAGAACAAGCTGAAGCAGCTGCAACTGAAGCCGTCAAGGATGTTGTCATCACTGTAAGTTTAAATTTGACACATATCGGAGTTCCTTCAAAATCCTCATCAGTAACGGTTGAATACGATTCTCGGTATCGTTAAAGGTCACCCCGTTTGCAACTCAGTTTGAACGTCAAGCTATTTTGGATGCAGCCGAGTTGGCAGGATTGAATGTTCTTGCTTTGATGCATGATGAGACTGCTGGTGAGTGACTCGATGGTCCGAGGCGTTTGAGGTTTTAATTACTGTGAACTAAGTTGTATCAACCGTTCCCATAGTTGCATTGAATTATGCTATTAGCCGTAAATTTACGAGCACACCTGAATATCACATTTTCTACGACATGGGTGCTGGTTCTACCGTCGCTTCCCTCGTATCATTTTCCAACGTTGAAATCACTGAAGGCAAGCGAAACAAGACCTATCCTCAGATTGAAGTCAAGGCAGTCGGATATGACGCCACTCTTGGTGGTCATGAATTTGATGTGAGACTCCAAAAGCTCTTGGCTGAAGGCTTTATGACTCAAAAGAAAGGTGTAGTCGAATCAAGCATATTCCAATCCGAAAGAGCCATGACTCGATTGCTCAAGGAAGCCAACAGAGTTAAACAGATTCTCAGTGCCAACACTGAAACAGTGGCTTCGGTATGTAAAATAATGTTATGCTTTTTACAATTTTCGTACTTGCTGAACTGCTTGTGGATTATCAATCTATATTCAGGTTGAGGGATTGCATGAAGAACAGGATTTCAAGATGAAGGTTACTCGTGCTGAATTAGAAGCTCTTTCCAAGGACTTGCTTGCTAGAGTTGATGTTCCCATCAAGACTGTGTTAGAGGCAGCGAATATGAAAACTGTAAGAGAAGATTCGAACCACTGTAGTCGCTGGTAGAACTTGATGGTCTAACTCTCTATAATTGTATAGTCTGAAGTGAATTCCCTTGTCCTTGTTGGTGGTAGCGTTCGTGTCCCTGCTGTTCAAAAGATTTTGAAGAAGGCAATTGGAAGGTGAGTAAAGTGTTTCTGGTGCTGCATGCTCAAATAAGATCGAACTTGCTGACGTTCATTTCTATCTGTAAAGCGACAAGGTTGCCCAAAATGTGAACGCTGACGAAGCTGCAGTGCTAGGTAACTTACTTTTCATTTCCACTGTTAAAAGTGTACTGTATTGCTTACCATGAAACATACTAGGCGCTGCTTTCCGTGGAGCTTCCATCAGCAATCAATTCAGACTTACTCAAGAAATCAAGATCAAGGATGTGACCGCTCTCCCTATTCATATTATTAAGGACAATGAGAATCCCGATGGAAAGCAATCTCGAACCACTTTGTTTAATGAATTTGGTACTGTGGGTATCCGCAAAATTGTTCAGATGAAGAAAAACTCTGATTTCGATTTCGACCTTGTCTATGGCAAGACTTTGACTGAAGAAGACAAGTATGTTCATCATTTTTTCACATTGAATTTATAGTACCAATGCTAATCCGCTTTTTATATTTAGAAAACTTGGTCTTGATCATATTTCAACTGTCCAAGTTACTGGCCTGACCCAAGCTTTGAAGGACCACAAATCAGATGCCACAAACGCAGATGAGGAACCCAAGGTCAAAGTGTCAATCGAATTGTCTGATTCTGGTATTCTCTCCGTAACCGATGCCTCTGTTTCCATTACATCTGACAAGCCTGCCACCATCGCTGGTAAGACATCTTGTCTTAAATAACATCGTGACTAGAGCTTTGTCATCTAACTATTTCTTAGATAAAGTTAAGTCGTTCTTTGGATCCAAGGATGCCAAGGAACCTACTGAAGACAAGGATGAAGCCGTAACTGGATCTGATAAGTCGACTGAGATGAACGATGATGCAACCAACAATGAAACTGCAAAACCCTCCAATGAAACTACCGCCAACACTGAAGCCAAGGAAGGAGCTAATCCTCCACAAGATCAAACTAAGAAGGCTGAGAAAGTCAGCCTGAAAGTTGAATGGATCTCTAAAGGTGTTGCTCCTCTGTCTCTCGAACAAAGAAAATTTGCATCTGCAAGGTAAGATCCTCTAGAAGCAAGTATTGGTTTTGATAATGGTAGCGACTAACCTTGTATCATTCTACCATTAGAATTGCTGCTATGGATAAAAATGATGCAATGCGTAAAGCTCGTGAAGAAGCTCGTAATCATTTGGAAGCATTTGTCTATAGAATCCAAGACTTCCTCTATGACGACACTGTCGAGTTGGTTTCCACTGAAGAAGACAGAGAAATCCTTAGAGAGCAACTTGCAGCATCATCTGATTGGCTGTATGAAGAAGGAGAGAACGCTGATACACCAGCCTATGTCGAAAGACTTCGAAAACTTCAGTATGTAGTTTTTTATAACAAGCTGAATATTGGTATCCATTTAACTAACCTACGCTCTCTCTTACAGACTTCTCGAGCGCCCTATCACCTATCGTCGCACAGAACATTTGAAGCGTGACGAACATTTGTCTTTGCTGGACAAGGGCATAGAAGCAGCTCAAATCTTTATTGAAACCATTTCCAAAATGAATGAGAGCGACAGATACCACAGCGAAGAAGAACTTGCCAATGCCACCTCCGTAGTTGATGAAGTGAAGGAGTGGAAGGCAAAGAAAGTTGCCGAGCAACAAGCTCTTGAGCCTCATGTTGACCCCGTTCTAACAACCCGCGATATTCAAAAGAAAATGAAGGATGTCGAAGCTGCTCTCCGTAAGTTGACAACTAAGAAGAAACCAAAGGTAACAAAGAAGAAGGATAGCAATAAGAAGAACGAAACTCAAGAAGAACCAAAGAAGGATCAAGAACCAAAGAACGAGCAACCCTCATCTGAAAAGCCTGCTGATGACATTCACGATGAACTTTAGACATCTTTTGCATACACAAGACATGAACAAAGATATAACAAATAAAAGCCATGACAATATAAAAAGTCATTTTTGAAACGTTAATTGAACTCACTACTCAAAAAAAAAATTGGAACATGCTGGATAAAAACTTTGCGAAGAAGGTGGTATTGAAAAAGTAATTTTGTTTGCTGGTATGTGAGGTAGTTATAGAGAGTGAAGTAAAGTAAAAAGTAAAAGTACCAACTCAACCAAAATGAGAAGACGGAAAAGCTAACATGGTTATTATTGTGTATGATCCGATGAATCGTCAGGTGTGACAGAACCTTCCTCATCTGCAGCCATAGATTCAGGATGATTCAGATTGTCTTCTTCTCTGGCAATATCTTCGTGTGGAGCCAAAATCTCCAGTGATGTAATTTCATTATTCAATTGAGGAAACTGTCCAAATCGACGTAGAAACTCTTGATGAATATTAGCTGTTTGAGGAACACGTTGATCATCATCATTATCAGAATCATCGGAAACATTGGAAGACTGTACTGAAAACCAGTCTACACTTGTACCGCTCTCACTTTGGTGATCACCTTCAGTTGCCGATAAATATTGTGTATCAGACAATTCATCATCATCCCTATCGGTATCCTCTGTCTGTGCTAGCTGGCCAGTGATTAAATCAGTTGAGCTAATGTGAGCTGACGCTGGATTTATGGTGGGGCATTGGATATAAGATGTAATCTCCTCATCAGACAATGCTTGAGCGTCTCGGTTCGAAAGTGAGGCTTCGTGTTCCATGAGTGGAGTATCATGAGTTCCTTGCACAGGTTCAGATAACGTAGGCTCATCAGCCTCCACCTGTCTCACCAAGTGTTCAACTGTATGGATCAACTTCTTCTCAGCATGCTCAGGCAATGACTGTTCAGCTCCAGGAGCATACTCTGGAGTAGAGATTTCGATCTCGGTATCTTGGCCAGGATGAATGTCACTGATAAAAGTTGCCTGTGTTGGAGTTTTGAGATCATCATATGTATGATCATCTTTCATAATATCCTTATCGTCATTTTCTTTCAAAGTGAGATGGCCTGGGGTTTTGCGAGTTGCACTCTTGGATTCCACAACACTGATATTTGATATGGCAGGTTCATCAGAGCTAGTCTTCGGTTCTGGTAAATCTGATGGGAGAGTCGACTTTTCTGCTTCAACTGGCACATCATCGTGTGCTGTAACTTGAGCAGCTTCGATCACGACTGGAGTAGCCATTTCCTTTTGCTGTTCTTTCTTTATATCTTCTCCATGGTGCTCTATCTGTTCTTCTGCAATTGCAAGTTCTTCTGACACTGATTCAGCAGGTACAGATGGTATATCCATGTCGTCGATTGAGGAAGCCTTTGTTTGCTTGTGGACAATGGTCTGTTGGGCAGATGGAATAACTTCATATTGCTGGGCAAAAACCCAGTTGCTGATATCATCATCGCGAGAAGACTCTTCCTTGGCAGCTGCCTCCCAATCAATACCAGCGATCTGCTTCAGCTTTTCTGTAGCAGCCTGCACAATATCATATTGTACTGGAAGTGATTCTGTGTCGCTTCGCATGGGATCCACATTGACGCTAGTTTGCTTACTAGGTGGCTTTTCATCCCAGATTTCTGCAGCTGATTCTGTGGTAGGTGTATCCTTGTTTAAACTTTCCAAGCTCGCACGACGCTTAAAAAGATCGCCTTGGATTTCTAATTCTGTGGCTGAAACATTCTTGCCTGGCAATTCTTCAAAAACAGGTGACATCGCATACCTATCATCATCCGCTTCTGTACTCTTGACCAAAGAAGTGGCTGCCTCATGGAGAGCAAGTTCAGTGCTCGCTCTTCTTTCCGCTACCTCTTGTATTATCTTGTCCGTCAAATTCATGGCCATGCCCTTCGCAGTCGGAGTAGCTGGTGATGCCGACATGGAATCAGACCGAGGAGAATCCTCTTTCGACATGGCATATCCCTGTGTTGGCTTTGACGTGGGGAATGTCAAACCTAGAACACCAAGATCTTCTTCATCGTCATTATCGTAATATGCGGCAGGTGCGTACTCGTCATCCGAAACATCGACATCCTCTTTCTGATTTCCTTGCTCAGCACCTCCAAGTTTAGTAGTTATAAGCAGCCTCTCTCCATTAGCCTTGAGACTCTTGAGCGCACGTAAAGGGTCCCATGCAGTTCGCGAAGCCAATATGTTGTACTTATTCTTCTTAGGAGTGGCTGGTGATGCCGATCCCTCAAAGTAAGAAGTTGCTTCCTTCTCCCTTGCTGGGCTTCTTACCATCGGTGAAATAACGCTTGCTTGACTTCCCTTGAGCAGGTCTGATGCCCACTGAATCTTGTATTCTCCAAAAGATTCTGATTCCTTGTTATCAATTACAACGTTGTGATCTTCAACTTCAACATTAGGGAGAGAGAAACTCTTTTCACTGGTAGGTGTTGTAACTGCGGATGCGAAGGGAGTGCGCTTGAGCATATCGTCTTCATCAGCAAATAATTTTCTTGGCTTCTTGACTCGACGTTTCTTCTTTTGTTGCTTGACGCTAGCTTCACTGTCACTCGCACTTGCATTTGATTTCGGAATAGATGCAGTAGGCTTGGGTGGGCTTGCGGACTCTTGCTGATATAGCGTTTCAGACTGATAAAAACTGCTTGTGCGCTTGAGAGGAAGGGGTATAAGGTCACGGTCATCCCAGTCATCATCCTCCAAACGTGGTGTTGTAGGCATTAACGGTGATCGCCATCCAAACTTGCCAATCTTAGGTGTTGTCGGCATGGAGTCTATAGCGAATGGTTCACCACCCCACCAACTACTAGACTTAGCAGGAGACACAGTAGACTTTACTACGGTGTCATCGTGAGCCTCTTCATCATCATCGCCTTCTTCTTCTTCCTCTTCCTCTTCCTCATCTGACTCATATTCCTCCTCGTCATCCTCGTCGGTGGTTAACTCTTGCTCTTGCTGAGAGTATATGGCCTCCTTTTCCTCTTCTTCTTGATTCTGATATAGCTGGTACTCTGATTTTCTAAAGGTATCATTTGCGCCGAGCATTTGCAAATATCTTGTAATGCTCGGCATTTGATCCCATACGCTGACAAATGGTTGGTCTATGGTAGACGGCTGAGGCTGATCTTGAGTTTCAGAAACAGTTTGTTCAATTATATCAGCTTCAGCATCCAGGGCTTGTTGGATGATTTCTTGCTGATTATTAACGCCAGAGACTTGACCAAGGTTATTTTCTTGCAGCCATTGGCTACTCGAGTAGGACGATTCGTGACGCTGTTGCTCTGTACTTTGCTCACTTTCAAAGCCTCTCCTCTCCTCTTCTTTCCTCCATTGAGCTTCGGCACGCAACCATTCAGCCTCTTCTTCCGCCTTGATCCTAGCATCTTCTTCAGCGCGTAACCGTTCGGCTTCTTCTCTTGCCCGTCTGTCGAGTTCTAGCTCGTCTTGCCATATACGTGAAGGAAGTGGTCGGTGTTCTTTTTTCTCTTCCCATGGAAATAGTGGAACGTATGGCGTAGCTTCCTGCGGGTGCTCTTCATGGACTTCTTCATGATGGTGGACATACTGATGATGGTAATCAATCATGGTGGGTGGCGGCGGTAACTCTTCTATAGTTGGAGGGACCCAAACTTCGGTATTAGGCTGGGGATTATCCCATACATTGGAGTATACGTGAAGATCCGGAAAGTCAATATCATTTATATTAGTAGGTGGTTCTTCCCATGAAGGATTCCAATTCATCATTGGATACTCTCTCTCTTGAACTATAGGTTGAGCGGGTTCTGGTTCGTACACTGGTTCGTTGGTCTGCGGCTCTTGTTGCGGAACTAATTGTTCACCTCTTTCATATGGCTCTTGAATCTCTGGAACATTATGATCTTCTTGGTGGTGATCAATATGTTGAACATCCTTATAAGCAGGCTCAGATTGCTGATAATGCTGAGATTCTTCATACTGCGGTTCAGGTGGTGGTTGATGTTCAAATATTCCATGATCTTTTGGATGATCATAGACATGCTCATCTTCCCTTGCTTGTGCAGCTTGGTATTCTTGCACATGAGCTTCCTCAAGATACCACGGCTGGTCCGCCACTGTAATTTCTGGCAATGGTGGAAGAGGGTTCACGGTTGTACGATCATCATGATTATCTGATTCCTTGATGATCATCGGAATATCCCAAGCATTCTTCAATGATCCAACATCCATGAGTTCAGGAGCCTGTAGAGGATCATTTCGTGGCAACAAAGCTGATACTATTGAATCCTGGAAACATATTTAGTGTCAAACACATATCCAATGAAAACGTCAAATGGCTGTTACCTGTAAATTATGTTTATCCCAAGTATCCCACCACAACTGAGCAATCTCCACATTGCTTGATGACGCCGAGCCTCGTGGAAACACCCTACCATCTTGGAACCTCATCCACTCTCTAGGTCGTTCATTCTCTGGAAACCGTACTACAGATATATTACTTGCAAATTCCCTAGCTGCAGGCGCATAACTACAATTCATGTCGAGTTAAAAATGAAGTTATGGGTAACATTCAATGTACAATGAAAACAAACACTAACCTGTATATGGAAGATGGTAACATGTTGTAGGTAACAGGGATTCTATATGTTGCTCCACTTGTGGCCCAACCATCAAAATATTCATTTAACAAGCCTTGATCTCCAGCTGTACGGCAAGAACGAAATTAGTTTCTGAATAAATTTCACACGATGCAGGGCATGATGACTACTTACTATCGTAAAGTCTATCCTGTTCTGTCATTTCCTTCAAAGCCGTATAGGTATCCGCACTAGGTGCTGCTACAAACACGCTTGTATTAAACCAGTCTGGCCAACCAATTTCAGGAGCAGCACTCAATTCTTCCAGGTCAAATAGCTCATCGATAGATCGAAGTGGGAAAACGTCGGGATCAAGGTACACAACTTTGTCGTATTGTTCTAACCGCCAAAGTTCAATTTTTGTCAAAGAAGCAGCAGTATCAGGTTTTCCAGCGAGGTGTAAATTCATGACAGCGTTGGTCCTTGGAGGTTGTACTAGGGTCACATCGTCAAAAACATTGGCCAGTGCGTGCCTAGTGTCGGGAGTCACGTCTGAGGAAACGATACAAGCGAGCCTCGGAAAAGGCTTCCGGCCGTCATGGAGATCTCGCAATCGGTGAGCGAGGACCAATGAACCTGGTGCCACATTGTCTGAAGTTACAAGAGTGACAAAGGCCCGGGTCATTTGAGGATTTCCACCCAGTTAACAAGTGCTTTACAAGAAGGAAACCGGGAGAGGCGTTAAAGAAAAGGTGATCAACCCAGCGTTGAATATTTGATTTTCAGTCTCCGAATCACCCCATCAAACATCGTCTGTCTCTTTCAAAAGTTTTTTGTAAACATTTTCACTCGCATTTCAGCCCCCTGCCCCCCCCCTCGCAAAAGAACAACAAAAATCCGTGCAGGCTCTTAAATTGGTGAAAGCAAACGAAAAGTCAAGTATTGACTACTCTGTCAATTCATGGCAGTTCGAAAATGAACGCTTGACCATCTCTCGTCCCCAGCAACGGGATTCCGTATCCCGCCAATCGATTGTGCTATTGGGGAAAGGGGAATAGTATTTAGGCAGATAAAGATCAGGACACTCAAAATGATTGGGAATCTAATACTTGAATTTCCTAAAAATCATAGGCGTAGTTAAAAAACAATATCTGCGATAGATGCAAAGCTCGAAGTGCACCTATATTTTAGGAAATTCCAGTGAAGAAGCAAGTACAATGCAAGCCATGTTTCTAGGCTATTAGTCAAAAGCAACTAGTCGCCATGTTTCTTCCAATGTGCTAAATTCCTTTTCCAATAGCCCCCTGCTAATAGTTTTTCCTTTCCCATGTTTCCATGAAAATCTTCGATAGTGGTAACCATCCTCCAAGTTCATTATTACTAGTGCTTTGGTGGATCTGAAGAACCCTCACAATTTTCAAATACGAAGGCGACCCGGATCCGAAAAGGTTATTTACTATTTGCCTTTCCTATCACACAACACGTGCGGTTTCATCTCATCGATTAATCATTCGTTCCATAACCGTGGTTGACGTGAAAATAATATCTGAGTAAAAGGTTTGTCTAATCAGTAAATACTAGATAATGTTGGATAAATTTTTGTTATCAGGGCACAGCCAATGTACCAGATGTTCCGTATTCTTCAGGTCAAACATACGCAGGCGGAGAGTAATTAATTTCAGGAAGTTTGGCGTATACTGTTCTGGCTGGATAACAAGTAAAACTGCTATAGAGCCATACAAAATTACTGGCAAGTCAGGAAAAAAGTTCTCACACTTTTGCAGCGTCAATCATAGCACATCTATTGCACTTAGCTAAAAATTTGATAAGCATAATACAACAAGTCGATCTTCCAGGAATCCGATAAGCTCTGCGTGGCACAGCCAATAAGCTAGAATCTTACGGCCTATTGCTACTGCTTAAGTGACAGAAAATTGGTTCTAAAAGGTACTTGAGTCTAGTAAGATCACGTTTACCCGATTATTACTTCGTCTTGTGATCATTTTACTTGCGAGCTTGCCTTACTTGGTATTCGTCTGATACCAAGGCAGACTACCAAAAGATCAATAAATACCTGTTCTGACCTAAACATTACCCGCCATTTCTTTTCAGTATAACCGTATCTCCAATGGACCACCACGAAATGCTTGAGTGGGATCATTATGGAGCGACCTCCAGCAACTCTTCTGAGAAGAGGGATACTAACTCTAGGCATGAATTTATGATATCTGACGACGTCAATCCCAGTTATACCTATGGAAGCTATGTCCATACTATTAGCGCTCGATATAACCGCGTGGAACCCGAGAGCTATCTGCAACAGAACGGTGAATCCAAAACTCGATATTTTGGTCGTAAGATTATGGCTATCAAACCATACGAGCTCTTGTATTCAGAGTATGAAGGATCAGAACTCAAGAAAACACTGAATCGCATCGATTTGGTGTTCGTTGGTATTGGTGCTATCATTGGCACCGGTATCTTTGTTTTATCTGGCCATGCTGCTGCAGTATACGCTGGTCCAGCTGTTGCCATATCCTTCATTATTGCTGGCATAGCAGCAGGTATGTGGGCCTTCTATATTATTGTTTACTTGTGCTTATGCACCATGCTTACATTGGTACCTAATTCATACTCAGCCTTTGCCGCTCTGTCCTACTCCGAAATGGCTTCCATGATTCCCGTTTCTGGCTCTGCTTATACTTATACTTATGCCACTATGGGTGAGGTATGCCCTCCTATTTTTAAATACATGATCATATATGCGATCCCGCTGTTGACTCGCAGTCTAGATATTTGCATGGGTCATTGGATGGGACCTGATCTTAGAATACATGATAGGTGCTGCTACCGTTGCAGTAGGCTGGTCAGGTTACTTTGTCTACTTTTTTCAAGGTAATTCTTATTTCATAGAGGTAAAAATTTTCTCACGCATCTCGGACTGACACAAATGTATCCTAGTCGCGTTCAACGTTAATCTTGGTACTCGATGGACAACGCCAACACTAGTTTGGACTGAAGTACCCGCATCGTTAGGGTATAATTCAGCACAAGGATCATACTTTAATGCTCCAGGATGTGTGATCATCATTTTATTGACTGCTCTACTTGTCATTGGGTAAGGAACATGGAAAATTTGTGGATAAACACAAAGGTGTAATATTCAATTATTTCAAAAACTTTTGCAGAATCCGTGAATCGTCGTGGGTAAATAATGTAATCGTCACCATCAAACTTTTTATTGTCGTGCTCTTCATTTGTTCATTATGTGGCTTCGTCGATACCAGCAATTACGATCCTTATGTTCCACCGCATAATTCAGAAGATTGGCATTTATTTGGAGTTGGAGGAATTTTCGCAGCTGCACAACAAGTTTTTTTCGCCTATGTTGGATTTGATGCTGTTTCAACTGCATCCATGGAATCTAGAGATGCTGCTCGTGATCTACCAGTTGGTATTATTACATCCCTTGTTGTTTGCACTCTACTTTACATCGCTACTGCCACTGTCATGACTGGTGCTGCGAATTACACCCTTTTAAATACATCAACCCCTGTATCGACTGCAATCACAGCAGCCCAGGTTCGCACTGGCCACAACTTTAGATGGCTTAATATTATTGTAAGCTTGGGTGCTCTCGCTGGACTTACTTCAGTTATGCTGATCTTCCTCATGGGCCAACCTCGTATTTTTCACTCTATGGCTCGCGATGGGTTACTACCGCGTTGGCTGGGTAAAGTTCATCCTCGCTTCAAGACCCCCTATCGTCCTACCATTATTGCTGGTGTCATTAGTGCAATTCTATGCTCTATTTTACCCGTAGATATTCTGGGAAACTTGACTAGCGTTGGTACCCTCTTGGCTTTCTTCCTGGTGCACTTTGGTATCATCATTCTCCGATTCACTCGCCCTGATATTCCTCGTAGCTTCACTATCCCTGGTGGACGGTGGGGAGGAATTCTCATCCCGCTTATCGGAATGGCCATTTCAATTCTACTGATTGCGGTGGCAGAAGTAACAACCATTTGGCGTTTGTTCGTATGGGCAGCTATCGGTTTAATTGTTTATTTTAGCTATTCCGTACGACACTCCCGTATCAATAACGATCCTATCAATTTCTTCCGCGAAGCCAAAGAAGAACAAGAAGCTGCTCGCCTCGAAAAAGAGGCGGCTACTACATATGAATATGCTTAATGCCCATTAGCTGTAAATATTTAAGTTGTTAGAACATTTAATTTGACGTAAAAATACATCTGCCTAGGATGCATTGTGTGCACCACATTAGATTTGGGCGCGATATTACATCACTTGAAGTACATCCCATTGAGCGTTTGGAATTCTTGTAGAAAGGTATGTACACACATGGTCACACGTGCTACGGTTAAGTATTTCAAAACTCTAGTCGTCAGGGTAAGTATCGACCAGATTTGTCACAATGATATATGATAATAAAATCAACTAAACGTGCTCAATGAACGATGTTAGCACCCCACAATACAGGTTGATTTTAAAAATTATCATATAATGTGTGCTCAGTACATAATGTCTGAGAAGCAGCAAAGTTTCATTACATTGTGATAGAAATACAGCTCTCACACCTCACAGAGAGGATGATATGAAGGGCCATATGTTGTACTGGTACTTTTGTGGATTTCGTTTGTTGGTTACTACAGCACTCAACATACTTTCTATTATCCAATTGTACTATTCCACATCATAATTGTATTAGCTCGGTGTGCACTCATTGAATACGGGAGAAGAATGTAATTTCTACTTGTGAAACCAGGTCCGTTTGGGCAGTAAAATAATTAAAGCATATATTGTCATAGCTGTTTATCCTAGGGTCATGAAAGGCAGGAATGTATTGACAGTTTAAAAATCTTTTTATTATAACATTTCCGTTTTTCTACCGACATCGCTGAAACGAACTTTTGCAACTGCGTTAGGTATATATATTATCCATTATTTGAGCCATTTGTCTTATTATCTTTTCAATAGAACGCAATAAGCAATTTAATATCGTAGATTACTGAGATTCACTATAAGAAAGTGAAAGAATACCGCATATATCTTCTCAAGGCGGCCACCAGCGTTATACCATATCAAAGGCACGCAATTTGGAAACAATTTCCATTGCAAAAAAATTTCAATCGCCGACAAAGCCTTCAATGACCCAGTTCCTGGGCAAGCTTTCAGGCCCCAATTAGTTCCTAAATCCTCACCATGTTAGACAATTGGAAACAGTCATTCACATTATATGAACTCAGTGTGGTCAGCTCTATTGCTTTGATTTCTGGCTACTTTCTCGGCAAGGCTTACAAACTGAGAATCAAGGTAGATTTGACATGCAATAATCAATGGAGGGGATACTAATTCGATCTGCGGCACTGTTACTTACGTATTATTGTATTGCAGACACATGAGGAGCCAGAAGAAGCAAATTCAGAAGACGAAGAGGAAACTTCGAGTGTATCTGGATCAATCGATGCTTCTCAATTCAACAACTTCAAGCTAGTGCTAGTTGTCCGCACCGATCTCGGTATGACCAAGGGCAAGATTGCAGCACAGTGTGGACATGCCACTCTAGCTTGCTACAAGTCGACTATGCGAACCAATCCTTCATTAATTCGTCGCTGGGAGCACACTGGGCAGGCCAAGGTTGCACTGCGATGCGACAGCGAAGAACAAATGCAAGTGTTTATATTAGAATTTTCTTTTTGAATTTGTTGTTGTGTCATCTTATTCATCGATCTACTGCTCTCAGGCTCGAGTTACAAGCATTAGCAGCAAGTATTGGTCTCACTGCTCGTAGCATTCAAGATGCTGGACGCACTCAAATTGAAGCTGGATCTAGAACCGTTCTAGGAATCGGTCCGGGTAGGTTATCTTTACGGACAAAGTTCACAGTTTGCTTTATTATTGACCAGTATCTCTCTTTCTGTATAATGTTGAATTCAACGATAGGACCTGTGGACATGGTTAATCAAATAACGGGCCACTTGAAACTTCTTTAAGGCGGAATTTAGAGTATAGACCAAATGAGAGGTGTACAGATGTGGATAAAAAACCAAATATAGGGTGATCACAATTGCGAAAACTGTTAATATATTTCTTTTTCATATATCAAATATCCTTCACAAACTGAGAACTTGTAGACAATAAACTAGCCTATGCATTTAGGGCAATCGATTGCAAGCATCCTGTGGATTTGAACGATAGTCACTATTCGTTCAGTGGCCAGCATCGATTTATTACCCCGGGAAACAAATAGGACGTAGTCTTGAATGGCACTCAGCGTTTATCAATGTTCTCTTCATTGCTATTGACTCCACACCCAACATTCTACCATCTAGTATTGATCCACGTGATAATGTCGTCCCCGAAAGGGTCGTCCCGGTTAAACTCTGATTGCAATATTCTTTCGATTATTAATGTATGTTTTCATTGTTCACTAGAGTTGAAGAAGCTCTGATTTAATTACTGTTACTCGTCTTTCCGTGGAACCAATTGAAGAGAAAACGCACATGAAAACGATCCGTGTGTGTCATCCCAAGCTTGTTGAAAGTTACCTTGGATTGATTATAATAAATAATCGGAACGCTTTTTGAATTGTTAGTTGGAAGCTAGCATGAATTCATTGGCTTAGTTCCTATAACAGAATATCCGAGCAAGTTGATATAATTATTAACTTGAATAATGGTTCTTTTTCAATTTTCTGCTTCCTGTGTGTTTGGCTACATTGTCATTCAATAGCATAGGAAAATAACTAGATATCCAATCGCCACAATACAAATTGTAGGTAGATGAGACTAGATAATGAACATAAGGTCTGGTACTAAGGATTGAGATAATGGATAAAGGAGTAACAATTCTGATAAAATGGACTCTCGATATTGTGAGAATTATGAGAAACTCATTCTAAGCCCGACATTCGGGCAGCTAATGTTCGGAACAATGTGTATGTATACAAACTTGCATTTAATTTTTTTTTTATTCATGTTTTTGAGTCTTCTCTCAGCCTTCTTTTCTTCTGATAGACAGTGTCCATGACTTTACTCGAGGAAGACATAACCAGCATTGCTTTGACCGAAAGGAGAACTTCTCTCGTTCGACGTACCATTCAGGAGCGTGGAATTGAATCGCTCGAAACGTCCACAATTCGTCGTGGCAGCCGGGATCGAGAAATTGAATTTCAAGAAACTTCTCTCAATGAATCAGGTACCTATGACCTTTCCAATCAAGAACGAGCAACTGAAACTCTAGGACGTACTCCAAATCAAACACCAGCTATAAGCCGTGCTAACTCGGACGCAAATCTGGTCGCTTCCAGCACCGGTGTCGAATTTTCACTTCCTCCTGTCGATGGTGGTTTCTACGCATGGATGGTCTTAATTGGTGGATTTGTAATTGAAGGATTTGTTTGGGGCTACTCCTCTAGTTTCTCTGTCTATCTGCAACATTACATGAAGCAACCTGAGTTTGCTAATGCCACTGTAACTCAATTGACCATTATCGGTACTTTGGCAACTGGTATTTCCTACATTGGAGGATTCTTAGTTGGTTTGCTAGGTGGTCGGTTCTCACTCAAGTTTATGATGTATGCTGGATCGATCACTATGGTCATCAGTCTTTTGGCGGCCAGTTTTGCTACTCAGGTCTGGCATCTCATTCTGACTCAAGGTTTCCTTTTCGGTCTTGGTGGAGCTTTCGGTAAGTGCAAACCATTCGATGTAATGGCCAATACCTTATTACACCTATTAACCCTCCCTTTTTATCCACAAAGTCTACAACTCCTTATGTATGTTTATACCAATGTATTTCTTCAAGTATCGCGGCATTGCTAGTGGTTTCATCTATGCTGGAGCGGGTGTATTCGGTTTGGCTTGTCCGTCGTTGATCGATATGAGCTTAAAGGCTGTCGATTGGCGCTGGACACTTCGAATTGTGGCCCTCTTTATCTTTGTATTCTGCTTGGGATCGTCGTTTGTTATTCGACCTCGTCACAGTACTGACGATACAAGATCGCATACTAGCTTGAACCGTAAAGATTTTGCCTTCATCAAAAATAGGCGGTTCCTTATCATGGCAGGCGCCGTATTATTCCAAGGTCTTGGATTCTTTGTACCCAATTTGTTTCTTCAATGTAAGTAGGCAATGCTACTTTTTTCCTTTTTCAATATGCTAGGGCTGACGTGTTGCCGCCTTCCATTTCAGCCTATGCTCAATACCTCGGAACTTCTGAGCAATTTTCCACTATCATGTTGTCCATTTTGAACGCTGCCACTATCATCGGTATTTATTGCTATACTACTACACTGCTATGCAACGATTCTTCAATCATCTCACATTCACCTTTCAATAGGTCAACTCGCTCTGGGTCATGTCTGCGATCGCTATGGTTATGCTACTTCCGCTGTCATTTCCTCCGGTATAGCTAGTTTGAGCGTCTTTTTGTTGTGGGGATTTGCCAGCAAGTCAATCAGTCTGCTTATTGCTTTTGTGGTCATTTATGGTACATTCGGCAGTGGTTTTACTAGCAGCTTCACTTCTATTGTCACCGATATTGCAGGTACAGAACACCGCAAACCCATCCTCATTAATGGTGTCTTCATGTTACTTCGCGGTATTGGTAACGTAGTAGGAAACCCTCTTGGGTCTATGATTCTTACTTCATCCAGTATTTCAGTTGGCTGGGCAGATATGAGTTACTTTGTCGGCGGTACTATGGCTGCAAGCGCTTTATGCGGTGCTGTTATGCGCTTTATGCACCCCAAAACTTTACAGAGTGTATAGTGCAGCTGGTATCTTTCCACTTGAATAAGTTGTATTCCCTTCTTTGCCATTATCCCAACCTATAGAAATCGACATCTATAATATGCATAACTGACTCCAATAGTCATTACAATATTTATGTACGATCAATATGTAATATACTTTGATTCTAGCAACGTTCAAATATTTTGTACAAATCTGGCAGATTAGCTAGTTGAACAACATGTCCACTTCCTGGCCCAGATGAAGCGGCCAAGCTCTTTGGAGCAGCAAATTGGAATTTCAGTGCAGGAAATATGAGATGCTCGACCTGCCACAAATAGGCCTTGTGATCTTTTTCATAAGAGGGGTCGGTTATATTGCTTTCTGACATTCGTTGATCATCTTGGTCGTCTATCTGGTTTCCTTCCGCAGATTCTCGCAACGGTGGTTCAGCGCTGTAGAACAGAGCTATTTCTTTTGCTAATGTTTCAAAACATTCCTTCTCGCCATCCCAGTCCACCTATCAACCAAGTTAACATCATGACGTGTGTTCAAACGTTGAACTTGCAAACATACCTCAGTCCCAAGCCGTAGAAGGAAGAGCGGTAGCTTATCTAGCGTAGGAACATAGTTCTTAATAAGCATTGGTATACTGAGTAGTTCGCCATTTTCCGATACTCTTATTGAAAAATATTCATGCAGCATTTCTGCCCGCTCGATGAGCAAATTTGTTATGGACTAGATTTAAGGCAGGAGTTTCATTAGTATGGAACAGTTCAATGTTGTCCGCAGAATGAAACCGATGTTTGTACCTGAGCTATCTCATCTTTAGGTTTCATATTATCTGGCCAACCGTTTTGTGCTTCTTCTTCATCTAAAGCCACCATTATAAAATCTTTGATGGGTATAGAACTTGACATATTTATATAGCCAAAGTTTGAAAATTCTCGTAGAACAAGCTGGTAGAAAAGCTCTTCGCTAGAAAGGATTGAGATTTAGATAGCCATATTCATCTCATAATGACAAGATTGAATCTTACCTTATGACTGAGTAGTTCACCAAATACAATTTAGTTTGACGTTGTATCAGTGCAAGGGTATCGTCTACAACACCAACAAAGGTATGGTCGGCAAAGACGTCAGATAGGCCTACAAGGTACAACACTGTGAGTAAACTGATAAGTTTAAAATCGTAACCACATCATGATGCTTCACCTTTATGTTCGTTTTTCTTGACTTCCTTTCTCAGCTCCAATAAGCTTGTTAGTCGCACCTCCACTCTTTGTCGGTCTGTTGATACGTTTGTACTTCCTGTAGCCGATCTGATGGATCTATAGGACAAAATACAATGTCAATCAGAAGTGGAATTTTAAATAATAGAACTATTTCATACATACTGTGCTTCTGGCATAACTTCAGCAGCCTCCTCCCGAACATCTTCCATTTCGATATCTGAGGAACTAACAGCTGCGCTTTCAGTTGGTTTTTCCGCTGTGATTGGTGTTGGTCTGCTTATAATTGATGGAGGGTGAAGAAAATTGTCAAGCGTTCGAAGCTTGCTATCAGTTCTCACAAATTTGTTTTCTGACACCTTTCCTGCGGACTTAGGAGCTACATTGATGTGAATCAAGTATCTCATTCGATAAACATAATATGCGGTTTGCTTACCACTCATTTCCTCAACTTCTGATGCTCCTGGTAATAATGTCTATCCACAAATAAGGTTATCAAAATGTCTTTATAGAGTGCAGATACAAATATACAAACCTGAGTATAAAACGTCCGAGAATCATTGGCGCCAGCAAGTTTTTCTTGTATGGTGTCAGCTACGGCCTCAATCAATTTTTCTTCATTCAGAAAGTGAACCTTGGAAGTTGCCTATCAGCCTCTGATCACATATCATGATACTTCTGAATAAACTATACCTCACGCTTTGTAGGATGTACATTGACATCTACGTTCTGAGGGTTGATCTCCAAACTGAGATATACAAAAGGATGAGACCCTTTCGGAAGCAGGGTGATATAGACATTTTCAATCATCTTCTTCAGCATGCTGCTCTCCACTGCGCGATCTGATGACGGACAAGAAAGTTGTATGAGTCTTCCGTCAGTTGTTTACCATTTATGATTTGATCATCCTTACGATTGATGAATAGAAGCATGGTCCATTTCTTGACATGATAATTCGCATTGGATATGTAAGCCTTCATCTTGAACTCTAGATCATCAAATTCTTGCTCCACAGATATAAGCTCTGATGCCACCGCTGATCCGTACAATAGGCGTATGTTATCGATAATAGAGTTGTTAGTTGCCGTATTCACATCAGCCATATTTGCACCTTGCTATCATAGAAATGAAAGTATTAATAAAAAATTTGTCATGATCTCGTAGCTCACAAAACAAAGTAACGTGTACCTTTTTGCACGAGAAGCTAATGCCCGAGTTGTGAATGGCGTACCGAGTCACGACATCAAGAATTCGACTATATTCATCACTTGGACTTTTCAACGCTTTCCGTCTCGAAGGCACATTGTAAAAAAGATCCTCAGCCTATATGAGGAACGAATGAGAAAAGCTCGTACAGTGCATATCAGAGTTATGTAGGAGTAGTATCTGACCGTTATTTGCGTGCCTTTATTGCCGGCTGTAGGCTTGGGTTCATTGCTCATTCCGGGCTTCTGAGGAACAAGCTTTCCATCAGAGTAGGATGCTCTATAAATATCGTTAAGCCTCTTTATGATATCGACGTCGAACCAGTCCATGCAGAATTGAGCTCACCTGAAAGCGCATTTTGAATCGGCCGTTTTAGTGGTGATGGTAACGTGTGCGACATGTGAAATGCTAGCGAGAGCTTCTCCTCTAAACCCGTACGTTGAAATACTACCGAGGTCATCAAATGATTTTAGTTTGCTGGTAGTAAACCGCTCACACACAATTTCCATGTCCTCTCGCTGTCTCAATGGTAAGTGCGTCTTTTCTAGACGTTGTAGGCAAACTTAATAAATAATATGTACCCTTATTCCGCACCCATTGTCCTGTATCTGTAACAACTTCAACCCTCCATCTTTAATAAGGATTTGAATATTTGTTGAGCCTGCATCGATTGAATTTTCAATCAATTCCTTGAGAGCGTTGGCTGGGCGGTGAATGATCTTGCATAAAGGATTTGGTTAGAACGGAAACCAATCTTTCAATATTTTAACCTTCAGCCAATAATACCTCTCCAGCAGCTATCCTGTTGACTACGGTCTGGTCCAGACGCTTAATTGATTGCAAAGTCGCAGCTTCTTGCATGGTGGAATATCGGTAAAGGCTTGCTGGGGAGCCGAGATAGCAAAGTCACAATTTTCAAAATTGTCGCAGCGTGTACGCGATTGAGTATGAAAATTCGTAAAACGCGTTTGACCGCGACTCTCAAGAGTTTTCTGCCCTCACTTTTTCTTCTTGAAAATTTGTCAATAACAACATGGCTGACCGATCTCGTAGAAAGCGAAAATCAAGAAACACGGTTGCAAGGTAAGCCTTTTATTTTCACAGCCTTATATTCCCTGAAAACCTAACATTAATGCACTTGACATTCCATCACCAACCAGTAACATTCACTATGTCGGCTACGTTGAGGACGAAGAATCAGTTGAAGCCATTATGAAAAAGTTTGAAGAGCTGGACAGAATTCAAAAGGAGTTTTCGGCTATATCAGTAAACTCCACCCCCAATACAGGCTCTGAGAATAAGGAAAATGAGGTTGAATCAAATGACACACCTGCAGAAATGGAGGCGAAGAAATCAGAACCATCGCAAGGATTAACAGAAGAGCAGTTACAAGAAGTCTTCAAACGAACTTCAGCTTTTACAGTCAGAAGCGCCATGATGGACTCTAACGATATGGACGAACTGAACGATGTCGAAATATGGCAACTACAATACCAAGATGGCTTGACAGACGAAATATATGAAGAAGAGTAAGTACATTTTAACATATTTACTGTGTTTCAAGCTACGTACAACTAACCGCATACGTTTCAAACAGTGATTACATACACTTAGATATGGAAGATGATGACTTTTGGGATATGGAGTTTGGAGAAGCGAGACACAAAAAGCGAGCACGACGAGCGCCAGCACCTGTTCGCGAAAAGGCGCCAGGTGGTGGAAGACGTGGCATCGATCGAGAGAGCATTATAGCCAAATACAAGATTATGCAAGTTCGTGTGCAAGATCGAAATGGCAATTATTTCATGGTCAAGAAAAAAGTTAGGTACGTCGTGGAGTTCCCAGTCTATTCATCACAGTTACTCTTTTTCTCTTATTCTGATATTCTTGGCAGCGCTCTTGACCCCAGTCTTCCAACATATGTTAAAATACCTGGAGAACCAATACCACGATCATGGGTCCATACCATATTACATATGCAGGAGCCAACTGAATCCATCGCAACAACTATTGGTCAAAAGTGAGTTTGAAGCATTTCGGTGGTTGATCCCATTTGCACAGACATTATTGAAAATATTTCGTATTGATAGGTACTTGAAGAAAAATATTTTGAACTTGGACTTGAAGGAGCTAGGAACAAACTTTCAAGCTGTGTATATGGATCCACCGCTATTGTTACCTGGCGAAGAGCCATCCCCAGGGAAAATTACCATTGAGCAATTAGTAAGTTTAATCAGTCGTGACGGACTACAGTAATTAAAAGAAAGACTTGCTGACCTTATCGTACTTAGGCCACTCTCGATATCCCATCGATCGTTCCCAAAGGCTTCCTCTTTATTTGGCTTGAGAAAGAGTGGCTCCCTGATATCGTGCGGATATGTGAAAAGTGGGAGTTCAAGTATGTTGAAAACTTTTGCTGGATTAAAAAGAACTTGAACAATCAAATTTCCAAGAAACCGTACACCTACTTTAACAAGAGCAAGTTAAGCTTGCTTATATTCAGAAAAGTAAGTTTTAGGTGAACTGTCACCGTTGGTGGACGATGTGGTTGCCAACTGCTTTTTTTTTTTTAACAGGAAGGAGATGTAGAGCTACGACATCAACGTAACCCCGATTGTGTGTTTGATTTCAGCAAGCCAAAAGTTCCTGGTGAGTCTTCTTTGACAAATTTGATGTATAGCCCACATTTACTGAACAGTATCATTGCAGGTGAATTAACAGAATTGAAGCCGCGATTCTTGTATCAAATTATCGAGACCCTATTACCATCTGCCACGTTCCATCCAGAGAACAATCCTGATGGCAATAGACTCTTGGAGTTGTAAGTGAATACTCTTTTACTATAAGCTGGTACAGATATCGTAACTAAACGATTATAAAATAGGTGGGCGAAGAGTGGACAAAGGCGACTAGGATGGACCACAGTAGTAGATGAGTTATAAAATTGCGGCTTTGTCTTCATCTAATAAAACATCGTCAGCAATGTCATAAAGGAAAGTGGTAGCGAAGGTACCCATAGTTGATGCATGCGAAGACCATCAAACCTTTTAGTAACTGAATCGATAATATAACTATAGTCTTTGTAAAGGCGTGAAAACAAATTTACATTTATTTTCTTGGTATATTATATCTTTTCAACTTGTGAGATTATATTACAAGTGATTGGGAGTTGCACTGTATAATTAATGTCTCACCTAAGAATTCGCGTTATGTCCAGCAAAGGTACAAAATACGTCGGTAAATGTGTTTTAGCATATCATAACATCATGGACTCTTTTTCCGTCCATGACCTTAACAGTTTGTTAAGCTGTAGCATACTTTCATGGACTTGAAGCCTTGGGGATGTAAATTCAAAATGGCTTGTCCGCTAGTACAGCCGGTCGTAAATAGCACTGACGTAAGAGCACTCAGACAATAAGCATCCGAATAGATTTTCAATACAGAATAATTTGTTGTAACATTGAGTCCGAAACTCCAATTGATATCTGTCACTTGTTTGCAATTTCCGATATCCCAAGAGTCATTAATACCGCTACAGTTTTGAGAATTGGGGGTGAAAACAGGTCCGACTGAACTATAATTGAAAGGGAACGTTGTTGCATTGGTACTGCACGTCGTATTACCGGTAGACACGATTCCTTGATTATTGCTGATGGATTGCGCTTGCGGACTGCTGTTTATCTTGGAATTCATGACAAAATATGTTGGTAAAAATGTGATTGCGAAGATAACAATAACAACCACTACAGAAAACAATATCAACTTGGAAGATAGAGTTTCTCGAAATGAACTTTTGTGATAACCATGTGAAGTTTCATCGTTTGGCGAACTATAAAAATTTTCCTGGTAGCCGTTGATTACGCTGTTGATTGCATCGGCTTTTGTATATTCGTCTGGTTTTTCCATACTGTTCTTCGGCTGTACGGCTTCAACGGATAAGTACCTGTAGTTTTCGAACGTTGACATATTGCATTAGATCAGATTGGCCAAGCGGTTCTCAGAGGGCGATGTGTGATGGAGATTCAGTTCGATCAGGATTACTTACGCAGAAATATAAACAAGTAGAGTGCAGTTCATCGAATGCGCCGCTCGCAGTCCACTATTTATATATCTGCGCAAATATAATGCTCACCGTAACGATGAACACAAGCGTGTTATTTTGTCACACGAACGGAGTTTTCAGCCCAGTTTGTTAAACGATAGAACGGCTTAGTTTGTGTACATTACAGGACCATACTCTACTACAACTTCAAGTATCAAAGCAGATCATCCTTCAGAGATAAATATTTGTTATTAAACTTCTCATTCTGTGGATAAAGAAAACAAGATCTCTACACCAATTGGGAAGGTCGACAAACTTTTAAGAACATAAGCTTCACCGCGATCACAGGTCCATTGAACCATGGTCGTACTCAGATCAAATAAATCAATATTGCACGTCAATATTGACCGTAGATGTACTTGTACTGCGCTGGTATGACGATATGTCATTTTCGATTTCGTTCATTCTTAGGCTTATAACGACTTGAAGGAGATATTTTGGTAACATCAGTAAAATGTTATCTTTGAAAATGTTTCAACATCGGGAAATAAGAAACTACAATGAGATCAATGGACAATCTACTAAAAACGACAAAACAAGGCAATTGCCTCATTTTGAAATTCTTATTATCGCTTAGCTGCAAATTACCAGACGCCAAAAAATAGCGACTCATGGTTATCATTAGCGATAGTATATACCCTACATACTTGAAAGTAATGAGGATATGGATACATACACCTCTTGCGACAATAATACGGTTCGAACCGCGGAATTGGTAGATAAAGGTGTAGAAAAAAAAGGAAGGAAATTCGATCATGAGAATTAAACATTGAGAGAATACAGAAGTTTGATTTTTCTTGAATAATGCTCATTTCACTGCTATCTGCTAAGTCAATACATATTATTTGTTCTGGTATTAGAAGTATTCATTAAAAGTTGTCATTTTCGGTAGTTTGCAAGTGGTGAGTAGCATGCTATGTCCGGAAAATGGATGAAAACGTTGGTACAATATCACGTTGTCATAGTCATCAAAAACTTAGGGCGATTTCATGAAGTGAAAATACCTACCTTCCAAGCCTGTGTATGTCAAGCAAATATTATTTTTCTCAAGGTTACATTAAAAAAATACTCTTACGTACTTGTTCACCATTCTGGTTCACGGCCCATAAGCAATGTTTCCTTCCCAGACTATCACCAGTCATAACGACTTATAAACTTTCTAATGCCGTATTTTAATTGATCTGTCTTGAATGAATAGTACTTTCTGTGCCTTTGTTGAGCACTACTTTATCTACTAGCGAACTGAAGAATTGAGATAAACCGGCAACAATAAATACAGATTGAGCAGCTTTTCTACATGAGATGAAAGGCTTGCCATACTTTGTAAGGAAATAGTTTTAATGCATTTAATGGAAGAATATGGAGTAAAGTAGACATTCAGTGATAAATCTATACAGAGCTTAGGGAATCTAACAAATGGTATGAATGACGGTAAAGTAGCAATATGAGAATAATTAAGCGTTACTACACATTTTGAGAACAATTCAGTAATAGAAAACATGGGAAGGTAAGGCGTTATAATATTACAGATCTGCAAACCAATCGTCTGCATTACATAAAGAATTCATCAGAATTTGGTTTTCAAGAGATACAACGTCGCTAGGGGCATGGTTTGATGGACAATCGACTACAGCTTGTTTGTCGTCCCAACTGCGTGATTCACCCAGGGCGTAAACGTCCCAAACCTTGGCTCCAACATGTTTGGTGAGCATTTGCCTTGCGTATCGATCATACGCCTCCATCCTTAACGTACTGAATTTTCTTTGTCGCTCTGATGTATCAACACGGCAGCAGAAATACTGTGGGGTTCGGTAAAGGACAGCAGTCTTGTAAGGAATGTACCGTTGCTTGACGTAATTGATCATCTTTTGAACGGCAGCTTGAAATTCATTATAGGGCATACGAGAAACGTCCCAATTTCCTAAGTTAATAATAATCAGCTGTGGGGGTGCGAGTGTTAGATACCATCGTTTACGAAGAACGGCCAAATCTCTTCTGGACTTCTTGCCATGGTGTGTACGCATCATTGGAAACGGCGGTGGTAATCGTCTGACGGCCTGAACCTCGACCTCCTTGCCATATCGTTCAATCCATGTTTCATCCACTTTTAGTCCAGGTATGTAGCCAGTCATATCAGAAGGTGGTGGATATTCTTTAAACAGCTCTTCCCAAGATGGTTCATTAAGGTCTGTCAGGCCGTCCCATTTGTAGAACCAGATTTCAGATTCATTCTTTGAGCTATCTTTTCCCCATTCCACAGAAGCATTGGCGAATGCTGTCTTAACTAATCGACCGGCACGAGCATGAGTATCAAAGAGCGTGTAGTTCCATGTGGGTTCTTCGTAATCTTCACAATGACATGCTCGTCTAATAGTTTCATTGGATTGAATCGCTTGAGAATCACTACACCATGTGCCGTCTGTCATAATCTTCTTAAGAGATCGTCGTGAATTAGAGTCGCCAAACCAATGAATGAGAGGGTATTTTTTAGCTAAGCATTGATTAAAATCTTCATATGGGATATATCGATATTGACATTCGTAGGGAGCCCAAAAGTTTCCTTTGAAGTCTACTGCATTTGGTGATATCTTCTGTTGGCGATCTAGTGGAAAGTCCTTAATGTTGAGCCATCGGCCGGGATGGTCGCCTCGAGTGCATAAAGGTAGATCAAAGTGATCTTTTTGACTTCCCACCACGGTCAAACTCCATCCTCGTGGTGTCTTGATCAATTCGGGTTGATACGATACAACAGGTTGATATTCAAAGTTCCACATGGCGTGAGTATATTCTAGCCGAGTTTCCAAAGAATAACGCCCTTCATCTTGCAGTTTAACTTCGGCTTCGTATATGTGAAGACTCTTGCGATCCACTAGCTGATGCGGAGATATGTCATTAGCATTACTGTCTAAATTGTTCGGGTTGGCTTCGAATATAATGGAGTGACCGTTCCACAAACGTAATGGCACAGGAAATGTTGTGTTATGATCCGACTGTCGCACCAAAGTCATCATAATGCTGTCCCACGGTGATCCATCAATCGGTACAAAGGTATGTGCAACTAAGGGATTCAGCTTTGGTGGAAATATAACCAGACGAATGCAGTATGATTGGCCTTGCTGTAAGGTGACGGTCTGATTTGGGGTAAATTGTGGAAGGATCATGTAATTTGATTGCACAGTATCATCAATGGGCGGAGATGAGCGATCTGGGCCAAGCTCGCTCTCTATGAGTTGTTTTAATGTAGAATATGACAAGTGATGATTTTCGCAACTATATGGGTCCTGTATATCACGGTTAAGTGGAATAGCCTCGTGAAGTTTGGAAGTCTGCTTGACGGTGTCTGTTAAAACATTCTCTAGTTCAGGGAATCTAGTATAAAGCCAATCGTCTCTATGTTTCTGGATATTTTCCATTTGAATATAACGGAATGTGTACATGATAAGGCAGACGGTGATCATAACGACTGTGATCAGGTACCAGAACATTTGGTTTCTGAAAGGTATCCTCAGTGTGAGCAGACCTATGAGTTCAGGCCGTACAGTGTCTTGAAATGCATAACTCCAGGGCTTCCATCGAAGCAATGTAGGTTTGATCGTCCATGAAGATTGTGTATGTGTTGGCATGACGAAGTAGATAAGTAGAGACGTAGCGTAGATAAACAGGGGGGTTTAAACCATAAAGTCAAAATAACCAACTTAAAACGATGATCATTCAACTCGCTTTTTTAAAACAAACAAAAGGAAAACTATGGATATTGGCAGCCACACAACAGGTGATGCCTTTTAACCACAGGAATAGTAGTGTTTGAGGCTGCCAATTATAAGCCAGCGTCTTCGGTGTGAAAGTTATGGAACCGTTACACGGATGGTAAACTGCGCTTGAAGATCATGTCAGGAACCTCATTGAACACCTGGTTTTCAACCTAAGAAGCAGTTTTAAAAATAACAATTTTTCCTTTTTGGTAGAAAGCTTTGCCACTAATAAAATCTGAGTAAAAACGTACATTTGGGCCCCATAAAAACATAAATTATTCGTAATATCGTAACGTGGATCCAACGTTTTAGCTTAAACTTACAGCTTAAAGCTATGAATTATGTACACAAACAAGTACATCTTGAATTTCTGGGAACATGAGCATGTGACTTCAGTTTGAAAGGGTAGTCGGTGAGACGCGTTGTGAATGAAAACAAGCCAATCACGCCACCAGTGGGCTGCATTTATTTTCAGTTTTTAATGAGGCGTGGTTTACTGCTCAAAACCACAACAATTGTTTTGAACTCTCATCAACATATATGACGCGTTGATTCGTATTATGTCTGACCACCACAGCTTGGAGATCGCAGTGTCATGTTTTTACAATATGTATTGTTGTAGGAAAATTTAATACGTTAATGATAAGGGTGGTGGGATTGATTTAAGACTAATTGACGGTAGTCCAAAGTCTCGTTTTTCTCAGTCAACTTCTTGGAAAAACCCGAATTAAAGATGAGTAAAGTTCACTCAGTTTATTTCAATTAAAGACAAATCTTTATACCCTCCTCAAGCAACTGCGTAGACATATTGCCTCGGGTAGTACTACGGGATTATCATACCGGATTATCAAAAGGTTTCTCAAAAGGTTTCTCTGATGAAATTCAATATTTTTTCTTCATAATATGTACCAATTTTCAATTTTTAATCCCCCATCGTGTCCTCTTCTAATGCTCCATGTATTTAAAGCACCAGTGTTACAATAATCCCTAAAATATATGTATGTATAATAAGATGAAAAACAATCTCTAACAGTGGCTATGGCACCGCTTCACACGTTCTGGCTGACAACCATTCAGCAGCCAGTCATGTCACTGTTATCCGCCAAAATTGCTCTAAATTTTTCTTATTCCGCTTCACTTTCTTATACTATAGAGATCAGTGACTTGTCCAAACCTCTGTACCTTTTCCACTCACACCATCATAATGGACATGTCCAACGACTCAACTTGTATGACAATGACAATGGGGACCTTTCATTGGGCCTCCACTGGTGATGCACTGTGGTTCGATAGTTGGATTCCATCTTCGGAAGGTGCTTATATTGGTGCATGCATTGCATTGTTCATTCTAGCCATTATTGCTCGAGGATCCGCTGCTCTTCAGTACTACATTGAAGCTTGGCTTATCATTAAGGAAGAGAAACAATTACATGCAACAGATAGCAAATTAAAGAAAGATTATTCTCAAGTTACTAAGAATACCTCTATTGATGAAACTATGGATAACCTGCGACGAAGAGATGGTGATACACAAGCAAGCGAGAAATCCCTGGATTACTCTGCAACTTCGTCATCAATATCAAATGGTCAATCAAGGACTAAAGCACCATCTCGACCAGAACTTCCCCATGTACCTGCCTTTCACTGGCCAACCGACACAGTTCGAAGTTTGCTTTCAACACTTGTCACCTTTATCAGTTACCTGCTCATGTTGGTCGTCATGACTGGTAATGGTGCTTATTTTATTGTTATCATAGTAGGCGTATTTGTAGGAGAAATGGTGTTCGGTAGATACCGTTCATTACGAGGTTTCCACGATGTTCATAATCATTAAAGATACATCAAGAAACTCCAACTTGTGTAATAATATTTTCCATAATAAAGCCCGCCACTACCCGCTCTCAGTTGTACTTCGTTCCTTTGCATGTTGGCATAATTGCAAATTTAGTGCAAATGCCAGACCAAAAGAAGAAGCGTTTCGTGTTCGACTTTGATGACACTGACGATGACATTGATTCAGCGCCATTAACGCTTCAACCATTTGCAAACAATGGCATCCATCGATCTGCATTCACCGGATCTACTTTCAATGCCGATCAGTACCTGACCAGCAGACGCCATTTAGGACTGGCCGGCCTCAAAACAGAGCTCAACGGGCACCTACGTCAACTCAAATCCCAACTGGTTGAACTCATCAATAGAGACTATGCAGACTTTGTTAATTTGAGCACGAATCTTAAGGGTCTTGACAAAGTTATGGCTAATCTGCAACTGCCAATACAAGACATGCGAACTGAAGTGACGGTACAGTTAAAACCTAAGACAGGGCGTGGATGCACATCGAGTAGGCGCTAATAGTTAACCCATTCATAGTCTATTCGTCAGGAAATGCAAAATGTCATAGATACCCTGGAGAACAGCTTGCAGGACCGAGCCCAAGTTCGAGAGGAAAAGGCAAGTGTTTGACGCTAGTGCATACATCCATAAAGGTGTTGGTTATTAATGACTTTGTATATGATCCAGGCATCGCTCAAACTATTGCTCAACATTCATGAATCCGTCACAAAAGTAGAAAACCTACTGCAGATCAATCAGGATGGCAAGAAGCGTCAGTCAACCCTTTTGGCGATTAACGGAGAGCTAGAGGAGAACGGCGACACGGCGTGAGTCTATATAAGACGTTGACAAGAGTCAGATATGGCGTGCTAAATTAATACTGTTTTCTAGGAACAATTTGGACAAAAAGCAAATTGAAAGAGTAGCGGTTGAATACAACCAGATGCAGCATTTAGTGAGCAGAGGCAAAGGTCTACCCTTTGTGGTCGAGAACGAATGGGTAACCGCAAACATTTGAATTTACCTTTGCGTTATTGAAAATACTGATTGGTCATTCTGCAGCGTATCACTCGTATCAAAGATACTTTGCAAAGTCATTTATCTACGGCTTTGGCGAATGCCTTGAAAGAGATGAAGACAATGCCATCAGATCCGACCATTAAAGCTTCTCTGATTCAGTGCTTGCGGACATATGCTTTGTTGGATCAAACCACATCGGCAGAACAAGTCATACGAAAAGAGATGATTGCACCTGCCTTGACGAGTGTATGTATCTATCTGTTTTCTATCCCCCCACAAACACTGAGCTAGCTAATACCATCGCATTTCATCTTAGATTATCAACCATCAGGCATTGGAATTGAAACCAAATGGCTTATCTGGTCCTTTTAACGGAAATCCGCTTTCTGCCATGTACAACAAAATAATAGTATTCGCGACCGACAAGCTGTCTCTTTTAACCGATATTACAGGTCGCACCTTGAAAGGAGCTCATTATGAAATTTTGGTGGATTGCTTGTGGGTTGACGTAGTTGAGAGAATTAACAAGGAGTGTAGTGCAATATTTGCGCCTGGAATACCGGATATTTTTCACAAAGTAGGTTAACCATAACAAATGAGGGTTGCAAAAAATGTGTGGATCTACAGCTGCTGACATATTGGTCTGTCTTTATAGAATTATGTCACAACAATTGAGTTCGTGACCAAGTTTGAGGCATTGCTTCCATCTCGAAAATCTCTTTTGTATTTAAGGAATCATAGCAGTTACACCGAGTTCATGCGTCGATGGCAGCTTCTAGTATATTTTCAATTAAGGTAAATGGATTATCATATATTGAGATGTGGTGCCAAAACTTGCAAATCCTTAACTTATCCTCGCCTTCAGATTTAAAGAGATAGTCTTTCCTGTTGAGGACCGATTAAAAATTAATTCTTTCGACATGCCAATAGACATACAGCAGAACGGTAGGTACAGCTTTTTCTATCACATTGATCAAAAGGCATAGTAGCTAAAACCAGGTATAGGCGTGAACCTCCTTACAACCAAGGCCATATCAAATGCAATTCATCAGTGCTGGTCTGATCAGATCTTTATATATACGTTATCGCACCGCTTCTGGAAGATGACTTTACAGGTATGCCCTTTTCAAAAAATGTTTTGTTCACTCTTCTCCTTAAACTGCTTTACTAATACCCCTAAAGCTAATTAAAAGATACGATCACTGGACAACCAATGCATTAGCGAACACATCTACTGATAATGACAAGGTACTTGGATTTGCCAGAGTAAAAAGGCTGAATACCTTCACTGAAGATTTATTAATACAAATTTATTCCTAGAATCAATCTGGTACGAACACACCGTCGCGACCATCAACTCCAATCGACAATATATCAGCAGACGAGACAAGAAATCTTCGTCAATTGCTTGTTCTTGCTCATGATGTTGATATGTTGGTCAGCGAGGTGAGTGATATTTAGTTGGTCAGTGTTATGTGCCTACCATGCTTGCTAAGCACCTGGATGATAATATAGACAAAGGACTTGTTTGAAAATGTGATCTCTCCCAAACTACCGGAATCAATGCGTGACGAACCCATAATGAAAGGTATCGTTAGGAACTATAGAACTGCCGGTGCAACCTATGTATCTGAGCTAACCAAACTACTATGATTATAGACAGTCTATATTTGTCTCTTCAATCACTAGTGGACTCTGTCCAACCTGAAGTTCAACGCAAGCTTACCGTCATCTTGAGTCGACGTTGTATCGAAGTCGCCAAAAATGTAAAAAGCATTACTGCCCAATACCGACACACCAACAAGCGCCACCCAACCGAACCATCTCACTATGTATCCAACATTCTTCGGCCGTATACCAATGTTCGCGATCAGAACAAAGCCTTTATAGCGCCAAATCGAGAGCATGAATTACTCTCTCTAGTTGCTGATGCTGTTACCTGCAGGTTAGTTCCTCTCTCGACTTTAATCCATATGAGATCTGCTGGCTTAGTTGCTCTTTTCTTTATCACAGGTATACCCAGAATATTGCTGATATGCTTTCCATGCTACAAAAGACAGAAGAGTCTTTGAAAAAGCTGAAGAAAGGTCGTAGAGGTGGAGCAACCGGGGCTTCATTATTAGTCGGCTCGTCTTCCACTGAACCTTCTATGAGTGATGAAGACAAAATCCGGCTACAAGTGTATTTAGACGTCAAGGCGTATGGAAAGCAGGTAAGCTTGCAACTAACGCTGGTTTCTATAGCAATTTGCATTACACCAGTAGCAGATTTGTTAACTGAAATGGTTATTTAGCTGACAAACGCTGGAATCGATGTTGAATCATTCAATCCATACTGCAATCTACTTGACATAGTAAAACAATATGGTAAGTTCCTAAAAGTCGAATGCATTCTCGCTTATCTATGCTTCTTCTTATATAATCATCCCTATATCCTTTTCTCTTCTTTTTTGGCATTACAGAGACCTTAGCATCTTGACTGTTGTAATGGAATAAAGCCTTGGGATACTCATCAATACATAAGAAATAACTGACAACGTTTACATGAAGGATGACTGAATGAGAACGTTTCCTTATGGAAGAGTAGATGATCCGAACAATATGGTGTTGTCATGCAATGAAGGACACCATAACGTTGGTACTGACGTTCCAATCAGACCCGAAGCATCATACTTCCAGCTTATGATTGTCAATCTCGATTTTCACATAGTAGACTTGCTTAATGCAGAAAAGGAGCCATACCTTGGTCAGCTTAAAAAAAAAAATAGAAAGAAATGAAGAAACCTAGCAAGGTGGTGTGCTAGAGTAATTAATTTCATGCAAATACCTCAAAACCAACAAATGAAACGTTTCATCGTAGCATTGGCCATTTTACACGGTATTAATTACATTATACTCATAAGTCAGTACGATACAGCTACAGTGCAAAGGCGAATCCATTTCTATCTAATGCTGCAGTCGGTGACGGAAATCGGCAGGTTGGTTGAAGGTTGGTTCCACCTTTCGACTATGTGTATTTCAGTGCATGATGCAAGATGGTGGTGGTGTTTCCACTCATTGGCAATTGATGGATAGTATAGCACTTCTAAAGTTGATAGCTAATTAATCTTTTACAGTAAAACTTTAGATCTTCCTCAAAATCATCATCTTTGAAGAAAACACGGGGGTGAAAAGTTGGGAGCGAGAAGGCGCACACAGTCTTTTTTTTTTTTTATCCTTTGCTAGATTAATTTGATACTCTGGCATCAGTATGCCTGTAGCGAGCTTATTTTTATTTTCTTTAAATCGACATCAATTAGTATCGTTATGTGTTTATGAAATACTGTCTTTCACTAAAACTTAATCCCAAGCTGTGGCATCCTGCATGTGCAGTATTCATCTTTCGTAAACGGTTGCCATAAGCCAGTACACTTCTGTAGTGTCTGTTTCCACACATTTAAACTGCCGACTTTCAATGAATCGGCTTTGTATCCTTTTATATTCGCTGTTTTTTCTAATCGAATGTTGGTACAAAATAATCGGTGGAACCAACAGCTTATCAATTGTCCCTGTGTCAAGGAACAGGTATGAGACAGGTGTTAATTGCTGTCGATACTGGGTGGAATCGATAAACAATTCTAGTGTCGCATTAATATAACTCACGTTCACGAATGTTTACATGAAGCCGGATCAGTATCGAGCATCGTAAACCATATTTGCTACCGCCAAATGTAAAACCCATCGTACACTTGATCGACAAGTGGTGTAATTTTCTCATGATTGCGAGACCATCGATTTTTTTCAGACTCAGCGCGACTTGTATTAACAGCGACAATATATCCGTCCCGTACAACCCTGCACTTACGTTGACGTGCTCGAGGTTTCCCGCATTGAATTTGTTCATGCCTTGTATTTGGCACATTTGCCTAATGAAGGCGAAATCCCTGAAGTTAATTTTAGAAATAACGAAGTTCTAGTTCATCTACGCCTGCAGTCGCTTGAGAAGGGAAAGTGACTCTAAACACATTTTCAGTCAGTTGCTCAGCAAATTTCATTATATAAAATGTATACAACCCGTCTATAACATTTGTCTTGGTTATCGCTTTAATTCACTCTACCAAATATTATCACCGATCCATTAAGAGCATGTGAAAACGATCGAATAACGAATTTTTGTAATTTTACATGGGTGATGTACTCTGGTACCAATGCAGAACATGCAGTATCGATAAGATGATTGTTTCCAACTCTAATTGTAAGACAGTATTGCTTCAATTGTATGAAAAAAAGCATGCCACATCATTTCGGAGATCATGAGCTCAATAAATATTTTTGTATCATATTATGCAACACCCATTCCCTTCATCGCATTAATAAAAAAATTTTTTTTCTCCAACAAACTTCAAGTCAAGCGCAAACATCATGTTAACCAAAATACGCAACTACTAAGTTATGTATATTATTAAAGGTAGTTGCTGAAATCTATAATGTGGCACAGATGTATACAACCAATATTTCGTTGAGGCTGCCATATTTCGATTATTGTCTCGTGGAACCCATGTCAGCGACCTGAAACATAGATCTTCAAGAAACGAGATATAATCAGTGCCAACCAAAAAAATGTTCATCCATTGCATTGGATCGAGAAATTCATCTTGCGATATATAAGCAACTGACATCGCATAAAATATATCTTTCCCTCTTGTTGCATCAAACATATATTCATCTTATACACCAACCATATATTACAACCTTCTACACCCATAACCAAATCCTTAAATTAGGAAATTATTTGATTATATCTTTTGGCAATCACTATGGTTAGAATCGCGCAGATAGTACCTGCTGGTATACCCGGCTTGCAGAACAAAGAGAAAATGCCATTCCCTCTTAGAGGAGATGTTATCGCGGCTCTTGGTGAATTGGTAGGAATGACCGTTTTCATCTTCTTAGCTATCTCTGGTGTCCAAGGTGCTCTCAATGCACCATCAGGATCAGGAGCCAAAGTTCCAGCAGATGCTGGTCCAACATTTAGGTAAGTTGCGACTTCAAGCTGCATTTTTAACGTCTGCTCGACGTCAATTTGGCGGGATTCCTAACCATTGTTTTCTTCTTTACATCGAAAATCTACTAGCCAAATTCAAAGCGTTGCCTTTAGTTTCGGTGCATCTATTACTGTTGGCCTCTTCATTTGTGCCCCAATCTCCGGAGGTGCACTGAACCCTGCTGTCCTTTTGTCCCTACTTCTCACTGGAAACATGCCTTGGTTCCGTTCATTCCTTTTGCTCCTTGCTGAACTCCTTGGAGCCATTCTTGGATCATACTTTTCTAACTGGGTCACCGCAAATACGCTCCTTGGTGTTAACAAAATCAATCCTGGCTTCATCGTTCCACAGGCATTTTTTGCTGAGGCATTGGCTACTTGCTGTCTGTGTTTGACTGTCCTTTTCATCATTATTGAGAAAAATGTTCTTGTCACTTTTGCCCCCTTCGTCGTTGGGTTGGTTGTCTTCATGTGCCATATGTGCTTAACACCAATTGATGGCACCAGTATCAATCCTGCTCGTAGCTTTGGTCCTGCTATCGTTACAGGTGACTGGACAACAAACCAGTGGGTATTCTGGATTGGACCTCTTACTGGAGCTGTTTTCGCAGTAATGATATATCTGTGTTTCAAAGCTCTGAAATACGACGAGGTAAGCTTGGTATTTTGCAATGAACATGTCTCTGGAGAGTAGAATGCTAACCATAGAATTATAGCAATCTGAATACGAACGTGATGTTTTCACTAATAATCTGGAATCTGGAATGATCCACAGTCGAGAGAAGGACTCTGAAAGCAATTATATCACTGACAACACGTCTCTCAGTTCTCAGCGTTCAAGTGCACGACAAGGATTTGCACGTTCCCCGGGTTCTCCAAGACCGCGACTCAGAGTGGAGAATGATTCTCTGGACAGCGTTGTAGTGGAGCATCCACCGGCTGCGGCTACTGGAGAAGCCACTCGTACGTAATGAAAGCACGACACGTAATAGCAAAATGTTTTGCAAAAAGTTAGCTGGTTTCTCTGGTATTTGGGTTCTAAAATTTAGGGGTTTTCTGTTATGCAATGTAGCCGAATAGCAGCTTAATAAAAGGCTATGCAATGCTCATACCATATATTGATGAGCAGCATGATGATTAAATAAACATATGGGAAATTGTTACTACTTTTATTACTAATGGTGTGCAAGTCTGGATGACTGTAACGAGATGAGTATGCCTTATTGGATGCACATTCGTTCCAAGGTGTTATCTTCTAATTCTACGCTACGCTATCCAGAACCATAAGAACATTTCCGTCACTCAACTGGTGATTTGTGGATGCTCAATTTACTATAGCCAAATGGTTTGTAGCGCTAGCAGAATATCTTTAGAAAAGAGTATTTAATTCGAGTTGCTTTTCCGATATCTTTTTTCTCATGCGTTTTACAAATGTTGCAAGCTTTAATAAACAGCAAAAAATATGAAATCAAGTTTTATGAATTGTTTGTGGAGATTTCAAGCTTCGTATCAAAGGTAATGAAGTGACTATGTACGCATGCTAGCAAAACAGATTACTCGGTACGTCAAAATTCAACAATCAATTAGAGGGCTGGATATCAATTTTTCCGCCTGGCTTTCAATCACAAGATCATCTACAATTTCTTAAGGGGTTACCGAGGGTCCAAGGCTGGTGTCCGCCTTGTCAACCAACATGTCGAAAACCATAGACTATTCGAAATTCATCAGCGCAAGAAGCCAGGCTCGAACCCCTCCTGCCAGTAAGTGCATACATTTTACTCAAACAAGTGGACGTGCGATACCTCCTGTTTTTGGAGAGTGACAGGAACAATGCTAATGTAACACCATTTTCAGTTCGAGCACTCATGAAATACTTGGATGTACCTGGAATGGTAGCTACTACATTTGAAGTCATTACTGTATTATCCTTTTGCTAATTCTGATATATGATCTATCAAGATTTCGCTCGGAGCAGGAGCTCCTAACAAGGCAACCTTCCCATTCGCCAGCTTGCAAATGACCCTCAAGGACGGTACCCAGCTCAGTATGGACCAAGAATTATTCGAGACATCCTTGCAGTACAGTCCTACAGTAAGTAGGAGATGTCTTGTCATATTGTATTATGATTTTGCTTACCGTGTATCAATTTCTTTCCTTCATAGCCAGGTCTCCCCCAGCTGACCAACTTTTTGCGAGAGATTCAGTTGACAGAACATAATCCACCACATAAGGACTTTTCTGTGAGCGTGGGTGTTGGATCTCAAGATTTGATTGCCAAAGCGTTTGAGATGATCATTGAACCTGGGTGCAATGTCATGTTGGAAAATCCTTCCTACACCGGAATTGTATCATTCCTCCACACACAACCTTGCAATTTAATCCAGATATCTACGGACGGAGAAGGCATTATGCCCGAATCACTCGAATCCACTCTCAAAAATTGGGAGGATGTAGCTACTCGGCCGAAGGTTCTGTATACTATTCCCACTGGTAGCAATCCCACTGGTGTTACTGTCTCTGCTGAACGTAAGATGGCCGTTTACAAGATTTGCCAGGAATATGACGTTTTGATTATGGAAGATGATCCATACTATTACCTCCAAGTAAGTGTAATTGAGGCATATCGTTATAGCGATATATATCTTGAATCCCTGGCTAAATATATTCTCCCAAATAGTTCTGCAATCCACGTGTATCATCATTCTTATCTATGGACATCGATGGCCGTGTACTTCGGTTTGACAGTTTGAGTAAGATTCTATCGGCTGGTTTGCGTCTGGGCTGGGTGACCGGACCTAAAGAACTCGTGGATAGAATTGTTACGCACACCATGGTCACCAACTTGCAGGCATCTGGTGTACCTCAGGCGATGGCAGCAACATTACTGCAGCACTGGGGATTGGACGGATTTTTCAAGCACATTGAGGGTGTGGGAGAGTTTTACCGTGAGAAGCGTGATGTGTTTTTAGAATGTGCCGAAAGAAGACTGAAAGGATACGCAGAATGGACTATTCCTGAAGCAGGTAAGCGAGAATTTACACCTTACGGCCATTGTGGGTGGATGTTATGCTGACGCATTTCCAGGCATGTTTGTGTGGCTCAAGCTTTTGAATGGTATCAAGGATTCCAACCAGCTTATCTCGTCTGCCGCTGTTGAAAAGAAAGTTTTGGCAGTCCCCGGAGTTGTAAGCGATAAAACATTGGTTATGCAAGACCCCAGAGTTTCTCAGTTTCTAACATTCCGACCTCTACAATAGGCATTTGTACCCTTAGGCGAAGCAACCCCATACGTCCGAGTATCTTTCAGCAATGTTACCCCCGAGAACATGGACGAAGCTTTGAAGCGACTGGCTGAAATTGTAAAGGAGCAATAGATCTGTGATTTAGAACCCTATACTATCTCTGACAGGTGTATTTAACGGTTGCTATAGGAATTGAGTGTTCTATACAATATATTGCTATAATTCTGCAACTACTTGACCTAACAGTGGGAATGTGTATATGAATGAATGGTATATGTGACCATAGAGAAGTTACAGAGTAGCACTGAAGACAATGGTGTAAATCCATGCATGACCATTATTATGATGGCTTTTATTCTTACATTGAAAATGATAGTGAGGTTGGGTAACTCATGTGTCAGGAAGGGAGAATGACGATATGAATGGTCCATTATGATTAACGGTATATTATACAAGGAAAGGTGTTATGACAGTTAATATTCAAAAGTCTCGCGACGGAAGTCTATTGTCGCTTTGCTAAAGCTCGAGTACCACGCAACGGCATTTGCGGCGCAAGAGTTCAGTACGCAAGGCCCACACACTGTTTCAAAAATTTCTGTTAGAATCAAGCAAGCATCAATGTTTGGAATGTTTCGGAATGTTTTGTTTATCCTTACCATATATGCCGACCCCGTCATATTCTGTACTTATAGAATCTCGAATCATCTGCCTTGCATTAACTCGTTGACCAAAATAGTATTGGACTCGCGAATCGTATGATAATTTGGACTGACATGTTCGATCCGACGTAGGGCGCGAAATGTACAAGTCAACTGTAGCCGAGACTCCGCTCTGTTTAAAGGCTTGTAGGCATTCTGCAATATCATCCTCAAACCATGTAAGGTGTTCTGGTTGACGAACACACCAGGCAAATTTGACGGACTGTGTGATAGGACCAGGCTTATCTAATGATAGATCAGCTAGTTCCTTCAAATGGCGGATACCAAAGGTAATTCCCGATCCACCGGCAATGATGACAGATGAATCATGGGTTCCCAATTTCGACGATCCAATGCCATATGGTCCAGCAACGAAGATCGTGATTTCTTCACCATCTTGGAATAAGTGTAGTTGGTGAGTATAATTTCCGGCCACCTTTGCATGTAATTCAACACAGTCTGTGTCTTTCAAAGTGGACGTGATGGTGAATGGATGCCATTCGAATGGTGAAATTTTTGGGATACAGACAAACACATGCTGACCAGCTGCATGCTTCATATCACTGTTGATGACAAGTCGAGTGCACTCTCCTTCCAGTATATGAACTCTTGCGCGAGTGAGATAGGTATTGACAAACCAACCAGCCAGTAAATTGATTATATAGAGAATTATGCCAGTTGCAATATATCGCATGCCATAAGGTGTATGATGACCAGCTGCAATAATGAAAACTAGAAAGAGAAAGTGTGTGGATAGGAAGAGACTGTAGCAGTATCGTCGGATGGGATATAGTGAGAAGAAGAAGATAAAGCACAGTGAAGAATATGCTACCAATCCATAAAGGACTTTCGGAGTGGCTAATTGAGATTGATAGAATGATGCGAACGGCCACCATGCTGTAAGCATATATGACATATGCACTGTAGAGGTGGCCATGATGGCCGTTCCCAAGAGTCTGTGCATATAATTGAGTTGGACATGAGATATGCCGATCAAGAGAACCAAAGCCGAGGACTTTCCTGTTGTTGCAAATATAAACGGTATCATGGCAAGCGATATAAAGCCAGCTCTGTCAGAGTTGAGCTTGAGGTCAACATCGAGTAGTAGTACTGGCACGATAGTCGAGACTAGAGCGCAGGCAACAAGAATTCCACCTAATGGTGGTAAAATGGTAAAGGAGCCGATATATGGTGTCCAACTAAACTTGTTTATAATGAGACTCTCCATTTTATGGTATATGTTGTATGCTTGTTTTTGTGTAGTTTCCTCGTCTTTGCCAAGTTTTCGATAGGTTGAACGATTATAGAATGAACTTTTAGCGGCTATTATGGTTCTTCTGAATGTCAGTAGTGCGATAAAACCTGCTAACACACCACAGAGAGCAGCGGCATACGGTGTATTGACATCGTATGGCGTGCTATCCATGTTCATGTCTGACATATCCATTTTGACTAGCAGGGGAAGGCGGTGGCCCGGGGGTAACAAACAAGTAAGGGGATAAAATCAAGAGGAAGGATTGTATTTCCAATTGTCGGATGGAAATAAATACAAGTAGGAACAGAATTGTCAGCACAGCCAATCAAAAAGCTGGTACGAGCTAAAAATGCTCAATCAGCGGAGGGTTTATTATCAGATCTATTATAAAGGGTCATTTTCGAAGCCCATTAATAAAGCTACCCAATGGCGGGGCTCGCAAACGCTCAAATTGCTCAAGAAGAGTGCCTTTGCGGTGTTGGATTACGAGGCAGTTGTAGTTGGGCTGGTGTACTTGCATAATGCTTTGTCAAACAGGGCCCAAGGCTCTACCCAATCACAGCATATGTAAACGCTAAAACACCTCAAAGTAGGCTGGGGTTATAAAAACTTGTAGTTTCGCGTCAATCGTTACAATACCTCTTCCTTTCTACCACAAACATGCTCAAGTTTGGTCTTACTGTTCTCCTCCTCGCTGCCATTTCCTCGGTTCAAGCCCACTACCAATTGACTTACCCACAGTCTCGAGGCTTTGTTGATACGAACGAGCCTACTGCTCCTTGCGGTGGATTCAACACCGTCAATACCACCCGAAGTCAATTCCCCATCAAGGGAGGATTTTTGGAAATCAACTCTGAGCATGTTCAGTACCAATACACTGTCCATTTGGCTCTTAATGGCAACCCCACTGCTGCTGATTTCACTGGTTCAAACACTACTGTTGCTAATGGTACAAACTCATTCCCTGAACAAGCTTGTCTTCCAGTCGATCTTTCATCCGTTTCTGGAGCTGTTGACGGAGCTGTTGGTACCCTTCAAATTGTTTATAATGCTGGAGACGGTCTTCTTTACCAGGTAATGAACAGTTTTACCCATTTTAATTATGCAGTGACTGCTTGCCAGCTAACACTAATAATTTCCTTAATAGTGTACCGATGTTGTTCTGAAGACTAGCCCTACATCTTGGAACTCATCCGTATGTTTCAATGCTAATGGCGGTAGTGCCAGCTCTAGCCAGCCGGCCGCTACCTCATCACCTTCTTCGGCTGGAAACTCGTTGACAATGTCTGTTACTGTTATTGCTATGAGTCTTGCCATCGCTGCCGTTGCTCAGCTATAAAATAATGGCGAAGCAAACTGTTTTCGCTTTGTATCAATATTATTCTGGAATGCTTGATGCAACCCTATAATTATCATCTCTTCATAGACATATAACATAACTCCACCATGCTTTTAGTATGATAATACATGCAACAGCACGGTTGCTCGATGCTACATGCTTTATTTCTTATGAAAATGATCGTATATTTTGATCTATTGCTTTCGTGATCAATTATTGTTTTGGGTTACAAGTCCTCGATGTAATTTAAAGGGTTACTGGATGTTTTTGACTACCACCACTACCGAATGTCCAACTGAACTGCAGACATCATCATCCACGGCTAACTCTCGGTATTGTCCGTGAAAGGTTTCGTCATTGCTATGGAGTCTTCCAGGAGTTGAAATATTAAATGACATAACCGGGCGAGCGAAAATATTACAGAAATTGACAGGTGCGAAAAATTTAAGAAAGGCAAGTAAAGAACTGAAGGGGTCTGGACACCGTGATTATGCAAATCGTGGTTTTCTTGCAGCTTTTCCGCAGCATCACCAATCTACTATAGTAGCTTCCTTCAAAAATTATCTACTGATCTATATGATTTGAGTGGTCTTTATATTTTTATCGATACAAGCGTTCTAAGAAGCCTTGTTAGAATTGAAATATGTTGGTAACTACCTAATAAAAGCTTTTTGATTAGTCTCCCCATGAAAAATTGTGGCCATATCGTTCGGCTTTGCAACCAAAAATCATTTCCAGAAAAAGGAAACAGCCGCAACGCATGACCTCACAAAAGCACGTCACACTCACACCACTCGCCCAGCAATATTGTCTCCACTCGTTATCTTTCGCTTCTTAATAACTCTTTTTTCCCTCTTGGTCAAAAATGAAGTGGAAGCAACTCGCTCTCGGTCTACTTTGTGCTATTGGTACTGTATTTCTATCAAACATACAATGCAATGTCTCTTGTAATTACCCGTAACTAACCAGACTTTCTCACTCCTAATTCTCACATTCGCTTTTTAAAATTGCTTGGCATTCATTCAATGTTTAACCAACTTGTTTCCACTCTCTGCTTCGATTTGCCTTTTCCTCACTAATCATATATTGAACACATACCGTATTCAACGAACACATTACTTTAAACTCTGTTCTGAATCCTGTATCTACACGTTTTTACTAACATTTTATTTGATATTCCGATAATTGGCTATTTTTAATTTCGACCAACATAACGAAATTTATATCACACGAAATTCTTAATATCGACTGCTCAATATTATAGCTCTGCAACATGTAGTGGCATCACCTTTGCAAGATATATCTGCCACCTCAGTCGACATCCAGGAGGAACCACTTGGTTTCGGTGGCAGTGAACATTTGATTGTTACTGTTACTCGAGTCGATGATCTATTGGACGACAATGGCGATTTCCTTGCTGAAAGAGTCATGGCTGTTCGTGTTAACTTTGATGTTATTGATAACCAGGTATGCTTTCGGTCCATCGTATTTTAAGCTTTTGTACGTCTTTATTCCAAATATGCATGCTGATTGTGTTACCCCCCTCTCTTTACTCCCTGAACCACTCCCCACTCCCATTAGCTCATGTGCAATGGCCACCCTGTCGATATTGGAGTCTCATCTATCCAAATCGAAGCTCAAATTGGTTCCAACCCCGACAAGCTTACTATTGGCTCAGCTGAAGAACTTGCTGTTGTTGAAGATTCGTTTTATGTTGGCCTGGCCACTGTTGAGGTCACTGCTAGCTTGGAAGATCAAATGACCACTGAAGAAGGCATTACTTTCCGCCGCATCAACGTCCAAGAACGTATTGTTGAAATCAATGGTGAAAATGTTGTCCAAACTGTCGCTGGTCAGCAAGTTCTTGATGTCTTTGAAAGTGGCGATGTTCAAAAGTGGAATGTTGATCCTTTGACAGGATTCCTTATGCCTGGCCCTACTGTTGCCTCCATGCCTGAAACTGCAGAAGAACATGTTGACAATCTAGATACTCTTCCTAACTTGATTCCTGAAACCGAAACTCAAAGTGGATGCCTTGGTAACTTCATTGACCCTGTCTCTGAATGGTGGAACGACCAAGACGCTTATCTTCAGACCGCTATGACTGCTTCATTTGCTTTGCTACTCTTTGGCTTTGTCGCCGCAACCCGCAAGCTTATTATGAGCCGCAGACACAATTATGAGGCTCTGGAGACTGATGAACAAGTAATCGCTGTGGTTGATGAAGTCATCTGGGAAGAAAAGAAGACTGGCCAAGCTGACAAGATTGCAGTTTAAACCCACCATGTCTGCCTTTTAAACGTTCTCCATTCCATTTCTCTAGTCTATTTGCATTTGATATAATCTGCATGACCCCCCAATGTAGATAACAAATTGAATATAACATACTGTTTTCATTTTTTCTGTTTTTAAAATAACCATTGTTTGTGTCTCTAAACCATTGAGAAGTTAAAAAATGAATACCGAAAAAAAGTGTGTGTGTGTATATAGTCGAAGGTTAATGGATTGCAAGTATATAGCCTACCGGCCACTCCATATTTTTTAAATATTAAGTTCGGCTACAGCCTTTTTCAATTCTTCACTCTCTGGATCAAAACCAAGGCCAGTGTTGAAGGCTTCCAATGCTTCTTCTTGTCGACCAAGTCCACTAAGAGCCTTGCCTTTTCGGAACCAGCCTTTGCTCCACTCTCGCTTAAGTTTGGTGACAGTTTCAGCATCTACTAAAGCATCAACATAGTTCTTCATACCAATGTAGGCAGCGGCACGATTGCTGAGAACAGGCGATAGCTCCTCTCTGACAAACTGGAATGCCAATGGTTCCCAGAGCGGCCGTGAAGACGAAAGCTCCAAAGCCATAGTGTAGAAACGAATAGCTTCTGGATAATTCTTGGTTTTGAAATGTTTGTTGCCCTCTTCTCGAAGTCGGTTGACTTGTCCATTCCTTGGTAGATTTGGCGCGTTTGGTGGAGGGAGATCGCCATTAGAAGGCTTTAAGCTTTGGGCAATGGCATTGTGTTCTGACCAGTCGACGTTGCAATTTTTGCAGACTTCAAGTGAGTGTGCTTGGCATAATATTTTATCGGAATCGCCAGAGAATGTAGTTTCGTACAGGATTTCTGTCATTTTGAGAGAGGATGAAGGATCATTCATGGCGGAGTGAGCATTATATAGGTGGCCAATGAAACTGGTTTGAGTGGATGAACAATGTGTTCACGTGACTCTAGTCCAGTGCTAAAATCGCACAACAAAAAATTGCAAGACTACAGATTCGATCAGTTCAACCTTCTCACAGCATACACAAGAATGAGGTACGATTACATGGCACCAATGAATTAGCATATTTCAATTGTACTTTATTCTGTACGATGAAATTACCACATTTCAGAAATATCTTGAATCTCACCTTCAAATGGAATCTTTATTTTAATCACTCACTTCTGTTCCATTCTAATCTAGCGCTGCAAAACCGAAATCTGAAATGTCAGAAGCTGAGCTTCGCGAAATCGAAGAGCAAGAATTTAACACTGGACCACTATCGGTCTTGCAACAGGCTGTTAAAAATAATTCACAAGTCTTGATCAATTGTCGCAATAATCGCAAGCTGTTGGCGCGTGTTAAAGCTTTTGATCGCCACTGCAACATGGTTCTCGAAAACGTGAAGGAAATGTGGACTGAAGTGCCCAAGAGTGGAAAGGGAAAGAAGGCAAAGCCTGTCAACAAAGATAGATTCATTAGCAAAATGTTCCTTCGAGGAGACACTGTTATCCTAGGTAAGTGACTTGTGCTGTTTGATCCTGTATGTCATATGCCACTTACTAATAGATTCTCTTTCTTCATCGTTTTCTAGTTTTACGAAACACTGTATAAAAAATCCAAATAAAACCATCGACTATTCGCTGTTTACCAAAACGACTTTCAGTGCAAATGTGTTGATAAGCTCAGACCCAACTTGGTACCTCCGATGTGTTGCGCGCAGCATCTTATTCCCAGATTTATATTACACGTTTAAATTAGCAATCAACCAAGAATAATTACAATGTTAATGTACATGTGGTATAAGAAAAAGTGATTAGACAAATTATTCTTGTGCAGCCCAGATCAAGGATGACTGGTCAACGGCGCTAGAGGCAGATGTCGATTTTTCGGCGCTGTGCTCTGCATTAATGGGTGATGAATGTGTTTCAGCTGCCACTGGAAGGGATGTACTGAGTGACATTGCAGTAGTGCTGGATGTCAATGGTAAGTAACTTTGCTTGGAATTATTTGATGGTAGGGCTGGTCGCCTGAAGACTGTGCTCGAAACACCTGGTTGCCTATCAAAGCTCAGTCGCCGAGTACTAATGGCCGGTGATGAAACTGATGAATTTATAGCATCATCAACAATAGTGGCAAGTCCGCTATCCTGGCCATTGATAAACGGAAGTGTATAACGGCGGCCATTACTTAGTTCTTTGGAAACGGACATGTCGCTCTGCTGTCGCTCTATTGGTTGGGATTGAGCAGTTGTGGACATGGAGTCTTGCATTGAAAAATTTTTTGTTGAACTATTTGCTTGACCATCCTTTTCTTTGTCCTTGCCTGATGTGCTTCGGTGACTCTTACGATGATGACCGTTCCTCCAGTTTTCCACCTCCAATTGATAAAATTTGAAGCCCTCTGAGAGGCCATAGGGGTTTGAAGATGCCACCTATTTGAGAAGATGAGAAGAGCTAAATACTTTGGTTCATAAAGAAGTATATAAAGGATGAACGTACCTGAGAATCCACAACATTTTCATCGATAGCCGTGATTCGGGCCACGATCCATTCTCGGGTCGTCATCTGTGTGATGATATTATCCGTCGGCTTTAAAAAGTAATGTGGTGCATTGATATTGAAAGCGGCCCATGGCTTTCCAGTAGAGTTTCTTGTAGGCAAGAAGAGTGCGACATCACCAATTTTGAAGCTAAAAGATATATAGCTGATTAGCTGGATATCTAAAATGAATTGAGTTAGGTAGTGCCAGGTTCACTTACTTTCTAAATGCAATTTTCTCATATGCTTCTGAAGCTATACGATTGTATTTTTCTAAAAATCAAGTAGAGCGTCAGTACGAATGAACTACCGCATTCCCAAAGTGCATCTTTACAATCGTTTCCCTTGCTTCTACGTCCAACGTAAACTCACCCTTCAAATCTTTGTATTCTTTCTGCCATCGCCTGGTAAGATCATGTGCATCCTTGACCTTCTTCCTAACCTTGGAGACGAACTTGGAAAGCTCAATATTATTAATAGAATGCAACGTTTCTGCCCATTGAGCAAATGCATTGGCACTATCAATATTAGAATCAAATGATAGTCGTCGCATCAAATTGCTGGCTTCATCTTCATCGACGGATAATTGCAACTGGTTAGTGATTTCACCCAACACAGAGAACCGAATATCGGCAAGCTTCATGGCCATTTGAGAACACAGCTTTTGCAGTACCGAATGCTTGTCTGACAACTTATCCAAGTCCATCTCGGCTTGCTTTTGACTCTCTTGCAGTTCCTCAAAAGCCTACATACCATGGTGAGAAATGTGTGATTGTGAAAAAAATACATATATATATATATATATGCTGTACATATACTTACAGATCTGAACTCTTCCAAGTTTGATGATTTTTGGTCAATGTGTTTATCAAGGACACTCAAAAGTTCCAAGAAGGTCATATCTTGATCAACTTCATCCTGACGATCTCCAGTCAACTTGTGTGTTATGTTCTGTACAACTTCCCTTAGCATTGCCTGCTCTTCCATAATCTAAATTGTTTTTTGATGGTGTTGTCAGATGTATAGATCATGAGATGTCAAGGTTAGATATTATATTAACAATTACCTTCTCGAGAGCGCTATTCTTTTCCGTCCAGTCATGTTCAGCGGCGGTCACCATATCTCGTGCTTGGGCTAATTTTTGCTTGATCTCATCGCGTACTTGTTCACTATTATCCATTTCCTCTTGCATTTTTTGAATCTGTGCCTTGGCATCTGACTTCTGGGATTCAATAGCTTCCATAAGTTCTGCCACGCGACTTTCAAGGGAGGAGATTTTGTCACTAGCATCTTGAACATCGATCCTAGCTTGCATTTCTGATGAATTTTTTTCTTGTTGCAAAGTAACTTGCTCGCGAGAATGATTTTCTTTCAAAAGTCTGATTTCTTCTACATAGTTTACTCTCATGCGCTCAGCATCCTCATTCTGTTTTTGAAGATGGCCCTCCAGCTCTTCGACTTTAGACTTCCAGTCACCTTCAGCACCAGCGATGCGAATGTCCGCCAAGTTATCACGAATCTGAGCTTCCTTCAGGAGCTGAAAAGAAGGTACGCATCATTGGGTTAAGAGAGAATGTAAGGCATGTTGTTCATTAGTAAAGTACTTACGCTTTTGCGATTTTCCTCAAATGTCTGTCGCTCTTCTTCCAAAAGCTGTTCCAAATCATGGATTTGCAAACGAAGTTCTTCTTTCTCATGCTCATTGCACTCCTTGTATTTCTCCCACTTGATAGTAACCTAGTCTTAATATGTGTAGTAAATAGATTCATATGCATATGGTGATAACTTTACCTCAAGCTTTTCTCTCTCCCATGACCTTGACGTGTCACTACGCTGAGAGTACAGACTGGACGATGCGGATCGATGTTTTTGAAGTTCCTTTTCAAGCTCCAGATTTCTTCTATCGGCTTGCTGTAGTTTTATATAAAGATCTCCTATTTGCTTCTTTGTCCAGTGATCATCAACAACAGAATATAACGACGAGCTACCGGAACCAGGCTGTGGATTTGGCGATTCATCAACGCTCTTGGCTCTACCTAGCAGGATGCTTTCTCCCATGGAAGATGGATAACCAGCTTTATAAGTCCTCTGAAGAGCGTCCTCGAGAGCTCGAATGCGCGCCTCATATGCCTGTAGGTTCATTATTAGAAAAACGAAGATTACAATGCTATGCTTATGAACATATACATCACCTTGATTTTCTCGTCAGCTAAATCTAACGCCTTTGCCTGTTGAACAAGTCGGGCATCTGACTCGTTCACGATGGTCGGTGACGATACTAATAAATATTTGTTAGTGCTGTTAGATAATGAGACGTATCGAATGAGACAATTACCTCGAGAGGTAGGTAATGGTGCTGATATTCGGCGGCTCTGGCTGCTGGTAACGACAGCCTTTTGGTCTGGAAAGTCTAAAATGCAATAAGTCAATCAATGCTACTTAGCAACCTTGGTTCTACTATGAGTGTTTACACATCAGCACTTACAAGACCGTTCTACAGCTTGTAAGAACTCATTTCGCAATGTATTCAGGTGATCATTCATTTGCATTAATGAATTGATAACTTTTTCGTGGCTAGAATCAAAAGTTCTGGATTGAGATGGATTTCTTGACATGGTTGGACTGCTGGTTCGTGATCCATAAGAAGTATTTCCGTGCGTTTGTTGCTGGTTTCCATACGATTGAATGCGAGACGAAATCTGACCAAGCGGTGAACCCATGGCAGAACGAATATCGCTTGATAAATAGTCCTTGAAAAACATCAAAAGCTCGTTGACATCATCGCGCGTGAGACTCGGACCTCTGTCACGAACATTTGAAGCTGACACTTCGCAATAGGATGCAGTATCATCCATGGCCTCCAATTGGAATGGGATGACTCTTGCATACTCTGTTCGATAGTGATCCCGTCTGCTCTGCTCTTGCATGCGAAATCGGCCAAATAGGTCAGCAATAACATTGGCATTCTCGAGCAAAATGTTGGCATACTCCCTTCGTCGAACAATCTCAATGACTAGAGCACCATAGGCAAGAATGATAGCTTTGGGCCTTTGGAGACCTTCTTTTCCAGCCTGTTGTCTGAGTGCTTTGAGCTCTTTGTCAACACTTTCTATTCGTGGAGAAACCCCTGCAATTTCACTCTGAAGATGTGATATGACATTCATTTGTCGTAGGAATCCTTCCATGGCCATTCTTTTGGATTTTATCAGTTCGACCAAATGATTTCGTACATGTCTTTCATAATCAGCTAGTTTTGGCAGGTACTCATTCACATGGATATCACCAAGATGGTCAAACGCTTCCAGAGTCTTTTTGGCATGCGAGGGTAAGGTGGGAGGTGGTCCTGACTGGAAGAATGAAAGTGCTTCAGTTGGGGGCTTGGTGGATGATGGTCTATACTTCGCATGCTGTTGTCCAGATATAGGTATTATGTCTTGAACTTTGTCATGAACTCGAGAAAAGTCCCTCTGAATCTTGTCCCGCAAAAATTCAGCCTTTTCATAAATTTCCCTGACTTCCACCAGCCGAGTATCTAGACCTTGCAAATCAAAGTCGCTCAAGCTCTTGCGACGAAGTGTCTGCTCTCCATGTTGGATATCTTCCACAAGCGAGGTAAGCTCTTGAGTTTCAGCTACCAGGTTATCTCTTGAAGATGAAATGAATGTTCGAGTTTCTGTAATGCTTGCTTCATCGACCAAGTCTGATAAATATGTTACTTTAAGTTCTTTGGGTAACGCACTACGAAGACTTTCATGGATGCGAGTATTTCGAAGCAATTCAAGGTCAGTGGTGACACCTTCAATTGCAGCCAATTGAAACGCAAACTCCTTGTTGGCAAAGGTCTGAAAGGCTTTGAATTTGTTGTTACTGGCACGCACATGTGCTTCTAAATTCGTAAGGGCGACGTTCAAAGCCATGATTTGTGCCTTTTGCTCTCCGACGATGGTATTTGCCAGAATAGTATGTGTTTTGATTATGTTCATGACATCCTGTCACGCAATCAATATCAATTTCCATCGGTGGACATCTGTCACGGGGCATAAAATGTACAAACTTACGTCGCTATAACCATCAAAGTCTTCGAAAAGGTTACGATAAAGTTCAAAGTGTGGAGACAAATTTGATTTTGTTGCTGAGCGCTGAGAGCGTACATTTCGCAGAGCCGACAAAGCTGGATATGTAAACGTTAAAGATGGTCAATACCAATGTCTAGTCATCAAGGAAACATTTGTAGAATTTGCTATACTAACGGTCAATGTTATCTGGTGGCTGCAATAGCTTGGGCATCTCCACTTCTATCAGCGTCAACACTTCATCATGGGATGCATCGAGGTATTGCCGGTCATATATAATGAGTATGTATTCTTCCTATAGTTGTCATGAGAATAACTATTGTCAGACAAAGTCAAGTGGTCATCGGCGAAAAAAAAAAATCATAGATTGCATGAATATCATATCATACTTTTCCAGTTGCCTTGATTACGTCTTCAACCATATCTTGCTTAACTTGAGTACCAAAACTGGTCATTAAAATCTGCGCATCCACAGGAACACCAGTATACTTTTCAAGGACTCGCCGCAGTCCGTCGAGGCTGAGTTTGAGAAGAGGAAATATTAGTGTCAACTATTACGGTAATAAGATATCACCCAAGGTTCAGAAAGGTCAATTTGATGTAAACTTTTCATAAGATAAGCATCGGTATTGCTGGCTGTACTTTGGCTCATGCAATAATTGGCAATGGTGCCGTCAGTGAGATTGGCTGAGTCGTCGGTTATCGAGGTAAAGATCTCCGACGATGCAGATAAACTGTTGCTTGTAGTATATGTCGTTATAATAATGCGCAAGGGCCAGTATGGGAATGGTGGCAAAAGGTCGAAACAATTTCAATATTGTCTCAAATTGACGATTGCTTGGCTTAACTCCTTCAATGAACCGCCAAAAAAAGCCAAGCTATGTTACTGCTACTTACGAATTCACGGTATATAGGTCGACCTCCCGCAGGCCGACGATTTGGCCTGTTTCTGCTCTGTATACTTTCATTGTACATATATATGACGGATATAGAGTACAGTGCGTAAACGCCTTTCAGGTATTAATATTGAATAGTAACAAGCGACGAGCACGAGGCTGATCATGTCCTCATTTATGTGTGCCAGTGAGTTCACGTGATTGTATTTGATTGGGAGTTTTACTGACGCCCATTTTGGGTATTTTCTTTTTATTAGAGTTCCAGGTTATGACCATCGCCATTCCCAGCCTGCTCGACTCCGTAATATAACTACTTCGTCTTCGTACTGCATGCTACCTACAAGTTCGTCTATACTGTGCTCTACCCATTCTTCTGGATCATCGGCCTCACCATCGCGCATTCGAACAAGATCCGCAACCTGTTGCCACTGTATCCCACATTTGGTAAGACGTAGTGCTTCTAAAGATCCGATACCCAGCAACCATTTTCGCATAAATCCATCTCCCGAACCTGCTTCAGGACCTATATCTGATAATTCTATTTGTCGCAAGTGTTTGAATTTCGACCATGCTAGAGCGGTTCGCTGGGATATTGAAACGCCGACCAAGGTAATTTCGGTCAGATTGGGCACATTATCAGGCACAAGAGCTGTCACCACATCACAGGCGCGACCCTCGCTTGCCTCAATGTCTGGCCACATACGAAGTTCGAATGCAGTCAGCGAGCAGAGGTTGGTTAAAAGATTTGAAACGGCTTCTTCTGATATCCAGCTCAAATTTGACAATCGTAAAACTTGAAGGAGTTGCAGTGAAGATAACGCATTAAATCCTTTTGGCGTAAGATGGAGGGCCGATTCGATCCTCATACCTCTACCTCTGGAAGGGTACATATCCATTTTAGCGCTGAGGTCGAGTGACTGTGTATCTTGGTCCAGATTCTGTATCAAACTGTCAACATCACCACCTCGTATCTGATTAACCCGTAGATCCTTCAATGATTTCATAGTATGTACAATGGAAGTTAGCTTGGAAATCATCAGTGGCTTTCCTCCACTCAAATGCAGTAGTTGCAGTTTCCAACAATGCTGGCGTAAACATAATAAAGTAAGATCAGTGGGTTCAAAGCCAAGTATCCGAAGTTCCAACAAATTCTTTCCAAGACCGCGAGCTATGGTTTGAAGGTCAGCTTGGCTCAGTCGCCAAGTGCATCCCGAAATATCCAGCGACTTCAAGTACGGCATTTGCGATATGGCGTGAGCCGTCGAAGAATCTATGTCGTGACCAGCTAATGATAGAGTATGGAGTGTGCATTGCGTCAACATCTGCATGGCGTGATTGGACAATCGCCATTCTTGACTTGCCGAAGAAAAGGCAATTGTCTTCCGCCAGTCCTTGTATACACCTTCCCTATAACGTCCAGGTATGAGCCTTCCTTTTCGTGGATTTACTGAAATATCCAAGGTGGTTAGGTTTGGGTATCGCTTGGAGAGGTGAATTACTGATTCTGAGCTTAAATGATAACAGCCGCTCACGTCCAACTCTTGAATATAACTTGTAGTATTAGAGTGCCTTTTCAATATAGAGAAGAGGGTTCGACTCGTGATACTTTCAGCATATGGCGATAGTATAAGTGGCGTATACAATAACGGTCGTTGCGTCAGCATATGGTAAAATGTTCGGCATGACGATGAAAGAGCCAAAATGTCTTGAATGCTGAGATTGTTGGTGATTTGAAGTACCAGCTCAGGTGCAAACTGAGTGATATGTTCTGGCTGCTTATGATCAAGTTCTGAGGTCATCTATAGTTGCGCCATTTGACGATTGACAGTACTTTGCTGAGCGACAATATCGACTGTACGTTTCAAATGGGCGTGACTTGCAATCAGTCAACCAGAATGAAAACTCAATTTCTTCTCAACTGAGTGCTTGTTACCAGATCATATCGTAAACAATGTATGCTAGATGATAAATATGCATAATATTCTCATACTTTATTATAGCGCATAATGTTCCTGTCTTTAAGATTCTGATCAACGCAACATTTCTTCTTCCTGCCTTGTTCTGGGAATCGAGCATTGGCGAATAAGTGATCTACAACATAACGTACTAGATTATATGAAAGGATTATTTTTTACAAACCTAGAAAAATTCGTTGTACAGTCAGGGAACTTAATTCAAGCTCAATGGTACGGGTAACAAAGGAGAGTTGGGGCCGTTGAGGAGTCTACGACGTAGAACTCCGTCAACATAACACAGAACTCAAAAGTCCGATATCTAGCTTACCACAACATGCACGGTCCGTCTTTGTGTAATAGGATAACCACGGCATACCACCATCATATTAAGAGGCTCAACGTCTTTGTTTATCAAATGTGTAACTAGTAATAATGAATGAATTATGCATCGGTTGTAATACGGTGCTAAAGAGAATGGACGCCTGAGATTATCAAGCACTTGAATTTGACTGGTTGTGTCTCATCCCAATTATACTGCGTCCGCCAGCCACTACAGAACAATGAAACGTTTGCGGATCCTGTACGTTAGAGTCAGGTACCAGCGCCAGACGACGTTTAATTCGGCTTCATATAAAACGTAGTTGTCGCGAAGAACCTCGCTCTAAAAAACTTTTATTATTATTAGTTCTCACAGTCCTTTCATTCATTTACCTGGCTGGTCCATTTCCTTTCTTATCAATTAAAAGTTTATTCGACATGAAGATCGCTCTTCCCCTTACATTCATTAGCTGCACACTATCTTACTTAGCAACCGCTGCACCAACATCTGTTTCGCGAGTTACAGTTGCCACAGGAGGCTCTTCCCTTTATGGCATCACGTAAGCTTTTTAGAAATCTATCATTGGGAGACATAGATTTCATCTTTAACATATACTTGCGTTTTGTTTTTCAAAGTTACAATCCTAAAAACAGTGATGGTAGTTGCATGGCTCAAGCAGACGTGAACACAGACATTGCTAGATTCAAACAAAACGGAATCATTAATATCCGTACTTATGCTCAAGAGTGCGATCAACTGGATCAGATCCTTAATGGAATTGCTAGCGTCGGCGGCGGTATGACTGTCGTTGCAGCAGTTTGGATTGATGGTACGTTGACAATTGTATTTCCCACTCCTTTTAGCATTTAATATCAGTAAAATTTACCTACCATCATTATATTGCAATAATAACATTAACATAATATTTTCAATAGGAAATGATGCCAATTACCAGACTGAGGTGTCAACTCTTACACGTGTCCTTGGTTCAAACAAGAATGCAAAGACGTACGTTTCTGGTGTCATCGCAGGAAATGAGGTCCTTTTCAACAACTACATGAGTGCTTCTGCACTTGCAAGCAAGATTAATGATGTAAAGTCCAAGGTCAAGTCTTCTGGACTCCTAGTTGGAACTGCCGAGACACCATCGACGTTTGATCCAGCCCTTATTAGTAGCTCCGATTTTTTGGTTGTTAACATCCATCCCTATTTCGGTCAAGTGTCGGCATCAGCTGCTGGTAACAATCTCAACCAACAATTCAATGCTCTCAAGAGCAAGGTAAATGGAAAACCCTTGATTATTGGTGAGACTGGATGGCCAACTGCTGGTGATACCAACGGTCAAGCCGTACCTAGTGTTCAAAACCTTCAAAGTTACATCCACCAACTCCAATGCCAGGACAGTGGTCTCAAGTATTACTTTTTTGATGGTTACGATTCCCCTTGGAAGACATCAGGAAATCTTGCTGTTGAACAGCACTGGGGTATCTGGAATGCTGATGGTAGCAGTAAGGGTATTAATGTCAAGGTATCTTGTTAGCGAGTCGTAAACATTTAGAGTTAAAAATATAAAAATTCAAAATTTTGTGTGCCACGCCAGGCATATGCCATTCCCAGAGCAGAAGCTGTACCACATATTATGTGCGACTTCTCCGCATCAAAGTATCGCAGAACCAAAAGATTGTGCCTCCACAGCGTAATAAAATTCTGAATAGCAAAATCGAACTCCTTCCAGCTGATTTTTGTTTTTTCTTCTTTTCTTTCTCTCTCACACACTCACGCACCCCTCTTTCTTCCTTCACACTCCTTTGTAATAATGATCTCTCGTTGGTCTTTATTGATCGCCCTATTGCTTCCTTTGATCGCTTTGGCCCAGGAAGGCCCTCTCATTATTTCCCCAGCCTCCAATACAACCTTTGGCCCTGGTAGCTCTGTGGACATTACATTCGAATATCAAAACCTCGGCACTGGCAACTATTCTGTCGATATCTACGCCATCAACAGTTTAACCAACCCTGTCCCTGTTGTTAATATCACCCTCGGCCAGACTGTTCCTAATGGCAATAGCACGGGTTTCCAACTAGAGTACTACATGAACTATACCTACTCTGGTTGGAAGATTCCTCACGACACTTTAAACTCCACTTTCTGGATCGTCGTAAACGAATACTATGCTTTGGCTGTTGAGGGAAATGTCCCAGCTAGCTCCGTCAAGGGACCGGCTCTTCTCTTGCATAACAGTCTTGGTGTTAACTTGAACCCTAGCTTGTCGTTTGCTGCACTTACAATTACAGCAGTAGCAATGGTCGCTATGTTTATGTAAAATTTTTCAAGCGTGCATTCATAGCCTCCATGCTATTTTATCGTTACCCAGCCCTCGCAAAATAATACAGTAATATTACTGCTGGAACTGCTTTGCTGTCTCTCCTACATTTTACAGTATTTAACCCTCTTTCATCGCTCATAACACTAATAAACGAACAAGAATAAAAAAAAAAAACATTTCAATCCATAATGGTCACATTCGTGATATCAAACCATCAAATTCCCATTTTTGGGGATGGCTGTGAGTAGATTTGGCCAGTTTTCCCTAGTCCCTCAGTCACTTTTATACAAGTCAAATGAAGCAATCTATCACGGCCCCACCGCCACGATCTTGGTCCCAGACGGAGGGCTATGTTGATCCACAAGAAACCAATGGATCTAGGGGAAATATTTTGCCTTCAACTTCTGGAGATTCGCGAATTCACAACGGTCAAGCAAGGCGATCAAGCATCGATAGCAACTATGAGGAAGATGCACCAATTGGCATTGATACAAGTCGAACTCCAGAACCACTTCAATTGTTGCGCAGCAACGATTTTTCACCGCAAAACTTTGCTATGACTAGAGAGGAGCTGGAAGCGTTCGCCAAAAAGTAAGTTTATATTATGCCCCATGGGTTCTAAGCCATAGCCATTCATAACTATTTCCGTGGGCTACACTGAAAAACAACAGGCCTGCAGATTTAAATGTTCGGTTTACCTGTCGTATACAAAGACATCGGGAAGGAATGGACAGATTAAATCCTTACTATCAGTTATACCTTCAAAACCTTCTTACGAATGAGGTACAATGGATCTTCACTGCTAATAAGAAACGAAAAAGCCAGACAAGTTACTATACGATAAAAGGGTCGGCCACATCCCAAAACGCAATCAATAATAGGCGGGATGATCAGCTGGTTACACTTGCTAAAGTTCGGTTGGTAGTATAACACATGGTGCAGTTGACATAGGCTTGATATGGTATATTAACAAGGCCCTGTTACTCTTATCAGGTCTAACTTCTTAGGAACAAATTTTACTGTATACTCGAGGGGAAGAAACCCCAACAAGCTAGCTCAGGAATATTCAGAGAAAAAGCGTAATGCTGAGATAAGAGAAGAGCTTGGTTCAGTTATATATGTACTGTGGTGGACAACTTGTAATAAGTAATGAAATTGCACACTTACTGATTATGGTTATATGTGCGTGGATGTTTAGGAGCCCAACATTCTGGGCTTTAGAGGACCCAGGAAAATGACAGTTTTACTACATACCCTCAAAAAAACAGGGGAACGTATAGAATTTCGACCGACCAAGGTAGAATATCAGACCATGGACCACTGTAACTGAACACTCGAGCTATGGCAGACTACTAAATTAATATGTGATATATTAGGAATCGGAGACGTTATTGGCGCAGCACAAAATGGGAGAGGCTGAACACGTATTGGCTCTACATAACAAGAGTCCTCAATGGAACGAAGGTATGGTGCCATTCAACGTAAGATGTATGCTAAAAGCAAACAGTTTTGCAATTATCTAATATGTTTCCAATGTAGAAACCCAGTCGTTTGTGCTAAACTTTAATGGAAGGGTAACGCAAGCGTCCGTTAAAAACTTTCAAATTGTCCACGATAACGACTGTAAGTCCCTGGTATAAATTAACTCAATGTCAAATATGAAGGCTTATAAGTTGTAACACTTGTTTTCTAGTGGACTACATTGTTATGCAGTTCGGTAAAATTGACCAAGATACCTTTACAATGGATTTTCGGTATCCTTTAAGCCCTGTCCTGGCTTTTGCTATCGCACTAACATCTTTTGATGCTAAGCTTGCTTGTGAATAAATATTTGATGTACCAAATTGCCAAAAAACCAAAACAAAAAATATATATAATAAGGAGTGTGCTTCCCAACGACATCATTCAGCAGACTAGGCAAGGCACTGGAAGTACCTCAATCTAGATTTGTATGTCTTGGATTAAGATATTAATGGAGTGAACAAGGTCATGTAATTGCAGGACATATACTACGTTGATTCTTGCCTCCTCTTTTGCAGTCTACTTCCGTCTACAAGCAATGTGATTTCAATTAAAATAAGCTGATAAGAAGCGCCAAAGATGTATTGGGTTGGGTGTAGTACACCAGTTCTTGAGATTTGCATGCGAGTATGCCACCTAGGAAGGCAGCACACTTCCCATTCTTTCGTCTCGGACTATAACCTACACTTCACATTCAAGAACTTCATGGTCAAGTTGCTTTTTTATCGTTGATTTTGAATTTGATTTTAGTACTGGGTGTGCTATTAGATATCAATGGTCATATTACTGAGAGAGCATCTGTAAAAATCTCATATCCTTTAACGAATCTTATAATTAAAATTCTAAACTTCGTACTCTAATCTAAGGACCTTATGAAAGGTTTGTTGAGTGATGGTTGTAAATGCTGGTCGGGATAATGGGCTCACGCTGACGTAGCGGAGTTACAGAAAATTTACAACATTGCTGAGAGAAACGAAAGCACCAACACTGACCTGTTTCCAAAACTTCTCTTAACCAAAGTACTTGTTGCTTGTCAACAATGGAAGAGGAAGTTGCAAGGGCAAAAGACTTTGCTGCTGCTCACAAATCGCAGCCCAATGACTCTCCTCTACGACAATTCGTGGTAACAGAAGCCAACAATGCAGTACGAGATCAACGATCTGTCGACTCGTTTGTCGAAATGATTTCGACTCTTTGCAAGGACGAGGACAAGACATTTTCGAATCTGGATATTGATTTCCCTCGTCTTGTTGTTGATGCACTTTGGGTTCTGGATACTGAACGTGAACTTTACGTTGATAACTCTTCTGGTGTCGATCTTGCAAAATTACAACGGTCGCTAGCACAAATTGTCAAAAGTACTACGGCAAGTGTCCTTTGTGCTTGTCATTTCAAACATTGAGGATAAGCCCGACTTATTCTATACCAATTACCTCGACTTTGGATTCATCTATTCTAATGGGACTCTTTTCCGCTTGATTTTTCTTAAATAGACCAATGGCAGTATATCAGCCCAACTTTGTAAATCAACCTTGTCAACACAGCTACTTGCTGACGCCGGTCTCATTAACAACAAGGTCATGTTTGATAGGCGAATCATTCGTATGAAGACAGCAATGCTGTAAGTGAGGATATATTATAGTAACGATATCACGCGCAAGCACAATATGCTCTGACTCCAACTCGGCCTTTTTTTTACATGCCAATCACAGATACAAGCAAAACAAGTTCAACTTAACGCGCGAAGAAACTTTGGGATTTTCCAAGCTTGTTGGCGAAATCATTTCAAACGCGTTTCAAGCCGATGCCAGACGGAGTAGAGATGATGACGCTAGTTACGATGATCTTATTCAAGTCGTGTTGAGGAATATTAGCAGCTTGATTGGTATGCAGGTGATGGGGTGTCATTTTTTCGCGAAGGCTTTAATGTTACTTATATAACTATATACAGGTTCTTTTCACCTCGATCCAAATCGCGTGCTGGATATGTTGTTGGATGTATTTATGGATCAGGTGAAGCTGAATTACAAATTCTTTATACAGCTTTTGAAGACATCACCTTGGGTGACGGCTCGTAGTGACAGTGGTGAAGATGTTGACATAAATGGAAGTGACGCTTCTCCCGAGTATACTCCCTCTCCATTGCTTTCGCATCTCATGGGTTTCAAATACCGCTTCTATCAGGTAAGATGTAGTATCAATTTGTTATTATGCTCTTTGGAACCTTGTATTTACTTGCTGTTATAGTCACCCGATCAAGATGCTACTTCACCCATCGCCTTGCACTATGTCAGCGCACTTCTCATTAAAAGTGGGCTAATGCGACTTGAAGACCTTTTGCCATATGTGAGTATAAGAAATTACCGTAATGAACATATCTAGTCATATCATAACACTTGCTTGTTTCAAACTAGCTGGGTCCTTCTGATGAGGAGTGGAACAAAGAGATGGAACAGTATAAAGATGAGCTGAATGCTACGATAGATGCATTTAAGCCTTTGGCGGTAAGTGGCATCAAACTTTCATGGTACAACTTAAGATATATCCATAATAACATACCTCGCCAGGCATTTGACGGTGATCTTGAGGACTGGGCTAATCCAGGAGCTAAATCATCCAGTCAGAAAATAACGGATGAAGAGGAGAGCAGTAACGTGGTAAATATTATTCATTTTACATTAAATACCATGGACTCGCACGCGAATGCTAATTTCCTTGCTGTCTTAGGAAAAACTGGCTAAAAAAGCTCCACAGGATAAGATGGAGCTTTGTAAAGCGTTGTTGTCAATTGGAGACATAAGGAATGCAGAAATTCTCATATTCAAATCTGAAGGAATGTGCTCAAAGTTCCCGGAAATAGCAACTAGAATATATCGCTTGTGCGATGCGATGATGGAACCAGCTTACAAATTGTATATGCCACCTAGTATTCTGAAACGAGATGAAGAGCTTGCTCGCCGCGGAGAGCTATCTGCGTTGATATCCAATCGCCGTGTGCTATCTAAGGAATCCGGCAAAATTGATACCGGTACTGGCATAGATTTCCCTGAACCAAATATCGAGTTAACTTTCAATGTGGAGGAAGATAACTTGTATCATCCAAAGAAACGCAATACCAAGATCAAGTTCTTTTTTGCGGAATGGTCTGATCAGCTTGATAAGTGCACATCTCATCAGCATATCGTCGACAAACTCATACCCACCATGCGACTAGCTGGATATAATAACCATCTCGACCCACGTTTCACGAAGCGTGTGATGGCTTTGGGACGAGCACTTCTTACCAGAGTGAGTTGAAGTTAGCCACAGCCAGCTTCTTTATCTGAGGTACATATATCTGAATTTCTTATTTCTATAGGAAACTGAGATACCTGGTATCAAGACACAATGGATTAACATTGCCAGAGAATTCTTTTTAACGGCTGTTTCACTGAGTAATTGTAACCCGGCGTCGTCGGTTCTACTCTGGGAATTTTTGGATCTATTGACCTTACCAGAAAGGTACGTGAACTGACTAGCAGAGAAGGTTCGACATGGTGTGCTGAAGCAGTATTGTATAGATTTTCTCTTTATGGCTACTGGCACAACGATTTTTACAAAAAGAGTCTGGAATTGAAGACCTTGAAAACCAAGACAGAGAAAGACACAAAAGGATTGGTTGGGTAACGTATCGAAACTCTTGATTATGACATTTTACTTTCACGATACTAAATCTTGCACACGCTTAGAAAAATCGGCTCTCTGACGGTCAAACCATCAGGAAGACAAATCGGTCGACTTGCTCACTCAAATCCTACTATTGTTTTTGAGGTCATCCTCGACTCTATCCAGCGGATGGATAATTTGGCATTCTTTATTGCTGATGCCTGTCGTTATCTTCAGTCACTTTCATACGAAGTTTTGACATACCAGCTTATCGAAAAACTTACTGGCTCGCAGGGCGCTGGAAAGATGAAGAAGAAAAAACTGAAAGATGATGGTATCAATAATGAGGACTGGCTTAAAGGTAAGGCTACCATTTTTCCTTCTACAGTACGTTTTAGCCTATCAATGTCTTATACTCACACCTCTGTACCAGCGCTATCGGTGTTTTCTGGTCTTTTGTTCAAGAAGCAAAGTATTGACCCGACACCAATTTTTACTTATCTTCTCTGTCAACTTAAAGATGGCCTGCCGAATGAGGAAACTATGGTGTCCACAAGAAAGCACGAAAGTTCTTGGGAGCACTTAATTATTCTCACGGAATTCATTACCAAAATGCTTGGAATCGAAATCTTGGGCACAACCGTTACCAACTATCAAGTGACCGCAGCTGGATGCGGACCAACCGTTAAAGCTGAAGCATTTCAGCCTCTTTCTGCTGATCATCGTAAAGCATCAAAGCGGACACTCTCAAGGTTCAAAGAGGCGCTTGCAAAAGATAACATCGCAGTGCAACTAGTTGCGCTGATTGCACAGCTCCGACAACGGTGCATCTTTGATAAACGTCAGGAGCGAGATCGGTTGAACACAAATCTACTGGGTTCAATGTACGACAGCGTCCACGAAGCCTTTTTGCAAGTTTGCGAAATGCTTGTCAGCACATTTGAAGGAAAGGAATACTCTGACTTAATGCCTTCCATTGGTGTGTTCTACAAAGACTATAAGCTGAACATGGATGTCGTCATGCATATCCTTCGACCTGCTCTCCGACAGGCAGTTGTTGAATATAATGCAACAGACGCAACAAAGCACGAAGTCCATCCTGCTCTAGCCCCAGTTACAGCTACAGTTATCGAAACCTTGCCCAATCACATGTTTACAGCCATAACGTAAGTGCCATGGAGTGGATCATCTCGGATGTTTAGAATCAGCTAATGAGACGTCTTTTGATGCACAGTGCCCAATTTTTTACCACCTTCTGGCAGCTAAGTCTGTATGACATTTCAGTGCCAACAGAACACTATAAAGCAGCTATCCAGAAACATCGAGATGCAATTGCCCAAAGCTCTCAACTCTCACATAGAGAGGCAGCGAAAGCTGAAGCGAAAGCCAAAGATAGAATTGCTGCAATTCAAGCGGAATTGGAACAACACGAGCGTGACTTTGATAATACAGTGGCGAGACTCAAAGTTGAACAGAAGAATTGGTTCAGAAGTAGTGAGTAAAAGGCGCACCTGGGTTCAATATTGTAAAATGTCTTTTGTCATTAATTTTGTATGCTGTTTAGCTTCCAATCGTGCTTCTATCATTGGTGATATTCTGCAATACTGCTTACACCCTAGAAGTGTAATGTCTGAAGCGGATGCCGTTTTCTGTGCAAAGTTTGTTGCCATGATGCACAAACTTGGGGTTTGGAACTTTTCAAGTCTGACACTTTACGACAAGGTAATGAATCAGTGTCTCTACAATAAGGCCTTGTGAATGCTAACCAGTTTGAATAGATTATGTCAGAGAATGTTGCCATTGCTATTTCAACGTTCACAGATCATGAGACTACTATCCATGGTAAATAATACATTATTTTATCGACTGCCCGTATTCAGACTACAAGATACTAATTATCTCCACACAATGCATAGCCCATTTTATCGAAAAGGTCTTTCAAAAAATGACCGATTGGCATAAGAATGAAGATGTATACATAAAAAAAGCTCAAGGTGAAAACTTGATTGGTTTCCAAAAGGTGTGGACTCCACAATCTGGTGGCCAGGTCGTTTCCAAAGATGACCTTCTTAGTCATGCAGACTTTGGTAAAGTCATGTACAAATGGCACAGCAAAACCAATGCAGTAAGTGAACAGTCCAAGAGTGATAGCATAGACAGGTGTGCTGGACTAATTATCTGACTTTGCAGGCTGTACAACAAGGATTAGCATCAGGTGAAGCTCAGCAAATGAGGAACAGCTTCCTCATTATGAAACAGTTTTCTACTTTCTTCCCTCGTATGAAAGCTCATGGTGAAGCTTTAGTTGCCGAGCTGCAAAAAATTGTTAGTACTGAGAAGAGAGATAATCTGAAGACGCTCGCCATCAGTCACTTGGGACAACTTGAAAAGAATAGACCTACGTGGATATCAAATGATAACTTTATGTCTATTAGCAAGGTTGGTGATTTAATCTATAATTATCATACATCCATGTAGTATCGTTCTGACCAGATCTCGACACAGCCTATTGATCCTGCTACCAAGACTAAGGAAGCCTCTTCTGTGTCGGACGGTGGTGCCTCTCCCTTACCACCACCAAATCGAGACCTATTGACACCCAATGTTAAAACCCAATCACCGCGCTCCTCTCCGAAACACTCTACTAATTCCTCGTCATCTAGAGCACCTAGCCCTCGACGAAGTGGATCACATTCTAGACCACAAAGCCCAGGAGGTCGAAGCAATGGCAAGCACAGCCGCGAGCCAGAAATCGAGCTACCACCTAAACGTCTACGCAATGACGATTCTACAGCTGCGGATAAGGACAAAGAGAGAGATAAGGACCGAGGAAGAAATAGAGATCGTGACCGCGACCGAGACCGCGAACGTGAGCGTGAACGTGAACGTGAACGTGAACGTGAAAGAGAAAAGGAAAGAGAAAAAGAAAGAGATAAGGAGAGAGACAAGGGGAGAGACAAAGATAAAGACAAGGATCAAGATAAAGTAAAAGACCGGGAAAGAGACAAGGATCGTGATCGAGATAATAGCAAGAGAACATCGGAGAGTGATACCGGCTCACAAGTGCCCAATAAGAGATCCAAAGATGCAGCAGAAGCAGATACTGGCAATAAGCGACCTCGAACGACACCTAGCCGATCAGATCTTGGTGGACATCGCACACCGGACCCAAGTCGTTCTGGCACAGAGAGCGCTACTGATCGTAATGTGACACGGACACAGTCAGATATATCCAATTCTAATTCTCGAGCACCTAGATCAAGGTAAGCCTGACATCAAACTTAAATACTGAAGGTATGACATATCTGACATTGACATTGGTTATATTAGCCACGACCGCGAGCGAGATAGAGAGCATCCAAGACCAGATCGTGATCCTCATCCTGCCGCCGTACGAGAAGAAAAAGATGGTGGACGCGAAAGGTCAATCTCTCAGCGAGACAGAGAAAAGGATCGTCCACAACGTGATCGTCCTCCACCGAGAGAACGTGAAAGGGAAAGAAATGCACCTAGCGCTAGAGATCGTGACAGACGAAGACATGATGACCGTGACCATCGTCGACGTCGCTAACTGTATAGCAAAAAGCAAAGCTAATTCATTTTCTTAAACCCATAGAAAGCATTTGTATTTAATCATGCATAGCAACTTCCTCCCCCCCCTCCCTTTTTTTTTTGTTACAAAATGGAAAAGCAAAAATATTCATAGTACTGTCGATTACAAACTGTTGCAACTGTATATGCCAAAGACATGGTGGTCAATCAAGTCATTTTATTCGTGTCTTGATTTGTTCTATTCTGAAACTGTATATGGTGGATTGAGAGAATGACATTGATCAAAGAAGTTTTCCAAAGAGTTTTAAGAACATTAAAAATGAGGAAAGAGAGAGAGAAAAAAAGGAAAACAATTACACGACATTCGAAAGACGGAAACAGTAGAAGAAAAGAATAAAAGGATCTTGCGGATATACTTTTTGTTGATGATGTTTTACTGCTTCATAATGTCATAGAAGAGGAAAAGGGAAAAACTTAGTCAATGTCCATCTCAGACTTCTTTTCTTCTTCACCGGTTTCGGTCATAGGGGTGTCATTGTCGCCATCAGTGGTAGGTTCAGCAGGCTTGGAAACAGGCTTGGGCTTGTTCAAGATGGGGTTAGCGAAAGCGTAAAGGGCTTCTTGTTCCTTGGCAATGTCGCGAGAGAACAAGGTAGGCGTCTCGTGCTTGGCAACCTTGTCTTGCTTAGCAAGTTGTTCATCGAGCCAGCGGCGAGCACGGTCAGCACGGTCGACAACATCTTGCTTCTCATGAGCAGGGATATGAGAGTACTACAATAAAAAAGATTAAAAATATCAGTATACCGTATTATTTTTACTCACTGGTACTCTCATTGTATTCGCTTACCTTATCATCAGTAGACATAGCCTCCCGAGTGATCTGCTCAATAGCCTGAGTCAAGTAGCGAGCGGAACGGGGACGCTCTTCAGATTCACGGTATCTCTCAGCAACGGGAGAACCAGTCTTCTTGAGCTCATCAAGCTTGGCAATGTAGACAGACTTGGTAGCATCTTCACCTTCATCATACAACCAATCTTCTGTGGTGTTGAGTTCAGAAACGAACTTGTCCTTAATAGAAGGATCGATGAAAGCGCTATATGCACCACCCTCAAGCTTGCCACGCATTTCATAGACGTATTCCTCAAGAGCATTCTTCTTCTCCTCAGTGTCGTGGACGAGCTTATCAGCAGCATACATAGAAACTTCCTTCTCGTGGAATTCTTCAAGGACAGGACGGCTCAAAGAAGTGGTACCAGTGATGACGGGAAGATCGGCCTTCTTGACAAGCTTCTTGACCTTCTTGGTGACAGGAGGCTTAGCCTCTTCACCTTCCTTGGGAGGACTTTGCTTCTCCTCAACTTCCTCAATCTTCTCCTCAACAGTGTAGGCGGCATCAACGGAAATAACACCATGGATGTTAAGACGAGCCTTGACCTTGATTTGAGCAGCTTCACCATTGACAGCCTCGACATTCTTGATGGTGTAACGACCAACCCATGGGTTGATACCGCGGGGAAGTTCCTCAGGGTTAGCATAGTAAGCCTCGAGGTCAAAAGGCTCACGGCGGTGGAAAGTGAGGATCTTAGTGGAGGGAATTGAGTTGTTCTTGTCAAAGACAACAATCTCAGTCTCTTCCTCCTCAGGAGTAGCAGCCCAGGTCATCTTGATGGGGTAGTGAAGGACATCGTGAACACGGAATTCACGAACCTTGAAGACAGGGGAGAGCATAGCGCATTGAAGAGCAGCACCACGGGCAACAGCTTCGTCCTGGTTAAGGGTGGTAGAGACGTCCTTTCCAAAGAACTTGGCGATAGCATTCTTGATGGCAGGAACACGGGTGCTTCCACCAACAATCTCAACAGAGTCAATTTCCTCAATGGAGACACCAGCGGCCTCAAGTGCAGCCTTAAGAGGAGTCTCAACACGGACCAAAGTATCAGCAGCCCACTCCTCGAAGTCAGCACGGGTGACAATGGTAGCAACATCCTTGTCGTCCATGATGGATTCGATATTCACAGGTGCTTGAGGGTTAGCAGACAAAACCTTCTTGCACTTCTCAGCAGCAGTGCGGAGACGGAAAAGAGCCTTGTTGTTGCTGAAGACATCAATCTTGTACTTTTCCTTAAACTCGGCAGCAAGGCGGTCCACAATAACCTGGTCAAAGTTACGACCACCAAAGTGACGATCGTAGGCAGTACCGCGAACGGTAAGTTGACCCTTAATGAAGGAAACAACGGAGACAGAGTATGATGAGTGACCAATGTCGCAGAAAACGACATTCTTGGGCTTGTCCTCAGGGAGGTCAGTCTTGGTGATACCATAACCGAGGGCAGTGGCAGTAAGATCGTTGACGAGACGAAGACAGTTGAGACCAGCGATGACAGAGGCATCCAAAATGGCGCGGCGTTGAACATCAGTAAACCAGCCGGGAACTGTAATAACGCAATCTGAGACTGGTCCGCCAAGTTCGTGAGCAGTAGTTTCCTTGAGCTTGGTGAGGTACATGGCGATCAATTGAACATTAGAAAAAGATTGCTGCTCGCCCAAGTAGTTGACCTAAAAAAATAAGATTAAATAAATAAAATGATATTACAAGTGGCTGTTCCATCCATGCTAGTACCAATGATTTGTGAGATTATCTGCAAACTAATCATACCTTAACACCAACTTGGCCATGAACATCAACGAGCTCAGCATTGATATATTGCTTTTCAATTTCTTGAACTTCCTGATCTTGGAAAGAACGACCAGCCAAACGCTTCAAGGAAGAAACAGTGTTCTTGAAGTTGGAGACTTCTTGAGTCTTTGCAGACTCACCGATGAAACGTTGCTTGGGACCGAACGACACCAATGAACTATATTTAAGAGACGCATATGAGCCTAAATTAGTCTCCAGAACTTTAGAGAATGGCGGTATGGTTGCAATGAGATGATCTACTTACGGAGTGGCACGGTTTGAAACTTCGTTGCAGATAACGTCGATACCGCGGTTTCTAGCGACGGCAATGACAGATTGAAGGTTACCGAAATCAATACCTATAAGGTTAATCGAGCATGCAAATGTTAGCGGAAATCATATACGGAATTGATTATAATTTAGGGAGCATAGAGCATACCAACGACAGACATGACTTGGAAAGAATTGAGAGGGATATAATATCTTTGTTATCCCAGCACCAAAAAATATTGCGAGGGAAAAAACGTCACAAACCCAGCTTTCCATTTATTTCGCTGTTTTTCCATAAGCCTTTTAAGCACTGCGGGTTTACCTTTCCTGCTTGTTTATGCTCGATCCGCAGTGAACGAGATATCACTTTGCTAAAACCCCATCGATCTTATGCATTCAACTCACTCTCTATGAGCAATAGTACTGATTTAGCTTTTGAATCTACATTTCTCTTAGTCTCTCACTTTATCGAGCGAGACAGCCGCTGTGACTGGCTTTTCAGTTAACATATCATTTTCGACTTTGCTGGGCAGTGGAACAGCATCAGTGAAACCAAAGTTGAAAGTCGTATGACTCGAGATCTTCAGTTGCAGCTTTACAATTAATGAGAAATTATGTTTTTTGCATTTAATTTAAGTCCACCAGCCTTAAAGCGCAATATTAGATGAAAGTGATAAGAAGTAACCTGTTATTTTTACAAACCGTTCTTGATCTGGTATTGGTAGCCACAGGCAAATGCCAGTCAAAACATACATCAAGGCAACGTACAATTCAAAGTGAAGTGCCTGCCATAATTTTTCATAAATACTATGTGTAGTTTTGACATTCATTATTATACACGTGTGAACTTGATTGGATGGCGATCATGATAATAATGTTTATGAGATGGAAATCTATATTGGTTATGCTCTGCCCTTGACAAGTGTCAAGAGTTTTCACGCATTAACGCTTCCAGCTGCAGTCTATATTTGAGCTGTTATTGCCATACTAGAAATCTTCTAACATTTCCTCACTTTGGAACACATTCTTCACTCACAGCCCTTCTGAAAACTATCTAAAATGAAGGAACGGGGCATTTAAAGACTTGTCATTGCCATACATACTTTAAAAACGTCAATAATTACATAAAAACGAGGATTCTATATTTTGGTGGTTTTGGCTACCGTCTCTAGTATTGCTCATTAGTGGCTATGCAGATTTACATTCAAAAATAGCATTTTTCAGATCCTCATAGGCTTTGGTCAAGTCATCATTGATAATAATGCGGTCATATGCGTTGGGTTGCTGGGCATATTCCAATTCTTTTCGAGAAGCTTCCAATCGCTTGAGAACAGCATCTTCAGTTTCAGTTCCTCGTCCTCGCAATCGCTTCTCCAAGATCTCCAGGCTGGGTGGTTGGATAAAAATGTAGCGTGGCTTCAAATTTGTGTGCTTGACAGACTGAACACCTTGCATATCAATATCCAACACACAGACTTTACCACGAGCAACAACATCTTCTACTGCCTTGATCGATGTACCTTATCATTTAAGTTAGCTTCTATCCAAAATTCGTTTACTTTCTCAAATGTGTACTCACCATACATGTTGCCAGAGAAGGTAGCACTTTCAATAAATTTACCTTCTGCGACCTCCTTGACCATTTCATCCTTATTGACAAAGTGATAGTCCTTTCCTGGCACCTCTCCTTGACGTGGCTGACGGGTAGTGTCTGAAAAACGGTGTCACCTGGTTAATTGCCGACATTCTTACACTCGCATCACAGGTTCAATTGCATGCTAGTGATGTAACTTACGAGAAACGCTGAAACCAAATGTATCAGGATATTCAGAGAAGAGCTTCTTCAAAAGAGTAGATTTTCCAGAGCCTGATGGGCCGGAGAGGACAAAGATTTGAGCAGCAACCTTGGTCATGATGACTGGCGATGAAGAAACGATGTCCAGTCTGTCTTAGCAGACTAGTGCAATTTAACCTTTTTTTTTTTTTATTATTTTTATTGCCCATCTGTTTCACAGCAAAAAATTTCTGAGTTGGAAAATGTTAGTACAGCAAGGGACAATGTCGAGCTGGTTGGATTTGTTATTCATCAGAGTGAGTATGCAGTACTGACTATTGTATGGCACATACATTCATTTAGAATATGTTATATCTTCTAATTATTCTCATTATTCTCCCATTTCACTTGTACCGCAGGAACTCGAAGCCTGAACTTAAGATGGAAGACAACCATCAGCAAACTCAGAAGTGCAGATCGCTTGAACGGGTGCATATCACCTCACGCCAAGAGTTATACTTAGTCCGCAACATTATTATTACTTTAAGCGCATCAAATTTGTGATCTCATACAAATTTCAACAACATTTAGGCATTGATTATAGTCTTTAAGGGATACCATTTGGTGAATATTAACTAAGTGTTAACACAATTAGCAAATATTTATCATCCAAGGTTTTAACATCTTTCGCTATAACCACCGTACTGCAGCATGCTGGAGTACGGTGGACAGAGAGTGTTGTTGACATCCAATGAATCACGGTTGTGACACTCGCTTTACTCATTGTGACAAATGGTAACGGAGGAACAATTATATTGTTGTGCTTTCAGATAATTTATATGCACTGACTGTTTTATTCAATAAGTATTTTGCATCAGTCTCGACCGTGACAATAGCACAGGTATGATGGGGATTGCGAGATGTGTGATTTAATCTATACCACAAAGTCCTTTCCTATAAAGTCCGTCTCTGAAGTACACACGACCCAAGGCTATTGAAAACAAGTATAAAGGGGTTCACATGTCATGTTATTTACTACTGCAAGGAGTATTGCAAGGAATCTTATATTGATATTGTTAAGCCAGATTCTATCTTCGAAGAAGGGTTTGCGCATTGTCTCGTTCGATTTTGTCCTGCAATTTGTTGATCTCCTGAATCTTGTTCTGCATCGCGCTAGTTGTGTTATCAATCCATTGCAAAGAAGTCAAATGTGCGTTGAGAATCTTAACAATTTGTGATACCTGTACGAAAGTTGCATTAATATGAAGGAGATGATGATAATTCACCTGGCAGCTCAAAGCGAGACTTACGTTATCCTCAGTATCGTTATCGTCGATTGATTCCTCCGTTCCATTCATCTTGTTCACTTCGTCAATCATAATATTCAAATTTCTGCTAACATCATCAAGTTGTTTGTTGAGGCCTTCGGCTAGAGAATATGCCTTTTCTCGCTGTATGTCTGCTGGCTGCATAGGCTGTTGCAAATTGCTTTCATCCAATACTTCCTTCATTTGTTTTTCATAAGCATCCAGAATACTGCTGAGGTCTTCCTGTTGTGCATTGATATACGAAAGGCTCTGATCTATCTCGGCTTGCAATGCTTCTGTCTTGATGACATCATTATTGAGATTGGAAATCTAGTGATGAATTGAAATACAGTGTGAGAATCCAGTTCGTCAACGATGTCCACCTTTATATGAAGAAGTATTTAACCTACTTTGCTACCGTTTTCGATCAGTTCTCTATCCCATTCAGCGACTTCCACAGCCTGCCGATGGAATTCTGCACTGTACGAATCTAACTCCTTTGTCCATTTGTTCAAAATCTCCTCCATGGTCTTATTCTTCAGCGATGATGGTGTTGGTACAGTAACAGGTTTTGCAGGTGTTGTAGTTGCTGCATTAGTGACAGTTGTGGAAGATGCGCCAGAAACAGTAGGGTTTGTGGTCAAAGTGGGTGCAAACGATTGAGTAGTATTACTAGCAGCTGCTGAGGTTGCTGTAATGAAGATAAATGAATATGAAACTTAAGTAACGGGGCACATATAAATTTACATGAACTGCGCACTAACCAGTTCCAAGACCTGAAGAGCTGATATTTGTGGCTGCAGTTTGACCAAAGCCGAATCCAGTTCCTGTAGATGAAGTTGCAGTTGAGGAGGCGGCCGTGCTAGGCTGTCCGAATGAGAACGATGGAGTTGTCGCTGTAGCCGCAGCAGGGGTGGTGCCGAAAGATGGTGCAGCAGTAGTAGCACTTGAAGCAGTCGGGAAGCTAAATCCAGTACTTGACGTTGTTGACGCATTAGAAGTGCTAGGAGCGTTACCAAAGCTGAATGAGGGTGTGGAGGCAGCAGGTGCTGCTGAAGCTCCAAAGCCCAGAGTTGTTGAAGAGGCGGTAGGTGCAGGTGCTTGACCAAAGCTGAAAGACGCTCCAGTTCCTTGCGCTGGTGCAGAAGTTCCAAATGACGGAGCTGCTGCTGTAGAACTTCCAAATGAGAAGGAGTTAGCCGCTGGTGTGGTAGTTGCAGAGGTGGCATTTTGACCAAATGTCAAGCCTGTGTTTGCAGCTGGTGTAGTTGAAGCAGCTCCGAACATAGGAGTAGAAGTGGTGGCTGTGAACACAGTTCAAAATAAAGGTTAGAATAGAAACACATTTGGTGTTGGAACTGTATAATGCGCTGAATGATTCAGAAAATCTCATACCAGGTGCTCCAAAGGATGCAAAACCGCTGGGTTTTCCTTGATTACCGAAATCTAGTGAGCAGAATGCCATTATATTAATATTAAGTGAAATCTATCTCGGTTCGGTATCAAATATTTCAAATACTATAGCTTTCTTCACTTACTCATAGCGTTAGTCGAGGATAATGGAAACCTGATCTGTGAAAAAACGACGCGCTAGTTTGCACTTGGACAACACCGTGTTAGGAAGTCCGCTTCCTACAAGCCACCAAAGTCTTTTGCCTTGACATTTACTCGCCATGCGTTGCTTAAAAATTTGAGACCTTCAATCAATTGTGATAGATTTACGGTCAAACAACTATGGCAGTTTGTAGAAATTAAATAGCTTATATCTTCCAAATTTTTGGAGATAATGTCCACTCGTTATGGAGAAGTTAAAGCGTACAATGTTGGTCTTCAATGGCATTTCTAGCCATGAAAAGAGATAAAGTAAGTTGAATTATCATACCTCGCGGGTATTCTCTTGGTAAAGTAGTTACCGTAAAGAGGTAAGTTTGTCTTTGTAATATGTAACGGAGATTCAGAGAAAAGAGGAAGACGGTGATAGGCAACAGATCCTACAGTCAATTGCTGCCTAAAACAGGAATGCAAAAAGCAAGCTTGTAGAAAACCAAGATCAAACGGCCAGTTACAATAGATTAGGTACCGGCCGAAAGGCTAAACAACAGCTGGGCCATCTTCAGGTACGCCCATCCTGATTTTGCTCGCACATCTGACTCTATATCCATAATGCTGTATTTCATTGTCACAACTGAATACCACAATAACGTAAATCCCATTTACGATATCTACGTAAGTTCCTTGTTCTGTGTATGCTCACTCAAAAGCTCGAATTTCACACCTAAAACAAATTCTATATACAGACCTTCCAATCTACATTAGTACCACTAGCTTCTTGTACGCCGCAGTAAATATTATCTCAATTACCACAAAACTACCGCTGTATGTTACATCAGCCATTAAATGCTTGAACAGAATCACAGACAAATATGTTGTGTAAGCTGTGCAAAACCACTTCCAATTTTGTGTTCTGTATTCCGCTCTCCATTAAAGCTCTAAAAAAAAAGAAGCCCTAGCTCTCGTAAACGGTTATGCATATGCCAGAATAATTTGCTATCCTTTATCATCCATTGTATTATCAATGTTTTCATTCAATTTTGCTGAAAGAAGGTCTAACATCATATTTTAATGTTAACATGTCCAAAGTAAAGCGAGAACTGTCTCTCGTAGAAGGATGTGCCAGTAGCAAGAGGTAAGGAAAAACAGCCACAGTTAACCTTAACATCTGAAGAAGGGCGATTCACAATAGCAGGAAACGAGTCAAACCGCCGCGGTGGATAAAACCATCCGAAGAACTTGTGTTCTTGATAAAATGACTTTGACATTCACATCACGGACTATTTAAAACGCTACAAATTTATTAAAACTGCGAACGACAGAGATACCAATTAGCTGGACCATCAGATAACTCTGACTTGGGGGTATTTGAGCTGTTGCTACAAGTGCCATCACATTGAATGGGTCTGTCAAGCAAGACCTGAAGGATAAAAATAATGAATGTACTGACATGACCAACGGTGAAACAGTTTTACGCATCCTCTTAATTGATGGCGGCAGTAAATAAAATGTATGTAAATTATATCCTTTGCTATCCCAATTACTATGTTATGTCGCGATATACGGTGTGCGATGATGCTGGTACGATTGCAAACCTTATCTTTCGGACCCTTGTTTCACTATGGTCATGCGTAATACACCCATTCGTATTCACTTTTATCTGAGCTTTCACACGAATGCCAAATCTTTCAGCTAGTTCAAAGAATTAGAATTTTGTGCCATTCCGCCATGTTGTGTGACTTGCCCCAATTCAGTAACCTGGTTTATCACTTCATTATCTTTGACTGGAGAAATCGAAGAATACATAATGTCAGGAATAAACTAGAACATGTTTATATATATGGAGTTTGTGCTGGTAATTATCTTAATAGTACATCCTCAACTCAGGTTTCTATACAACATACTTGGGAAAAAATTGGAGCTTAATAGGTCAACTGCTTGTATTGCCCCAAGATAGCAATATACCGCTGAGTCTAGTTTAGGTTACTTCAGTTCATATTGATATCATGCTAATTAAGAAAAAAATTGAAACGTTTATAAGAGCAACATTTGACCAATTCCGGCGCCTAACAAAATGTTGGTCAAGTCTCTTTTATCAATTGCATCCCTTGCAGCTACGTGCCTTTCCACTGTCCAGGCTGTCCGATATATTTATGTGGGATCTTATGGCAACAACATTTCTGTGTATACAGCCAATCCACATAATGGAAACCTCACTCTAGTGCACCAAGCCGAGTCACTAGCGCCTTCTTACCTCGCGTTACATCCCAATAACCAGTATCTTTATGCTGGTAATGAGCTGAACAATACATACTCAGCTTTCCAGGTTTTGAAGGATGGCAGTCTCAAATTCATAAACAAACAAAACTCCCTTGGCACGGCTCCTGCTCATGTTGGAGTTCATCCTTCTGGTAAATTCGTACTTGGAACTTCCTATGACGCAGGTACTTTCTACACTTACCCTATCCAACAAAATGGTGCTATTGGCAATGCAAACAAAGAATTCAAGGATCCTGCAGTGAATGGGGCCAGCTTGGTATCCTTGCAGGGTCACGATACCCCTCATGCTCACCAGCTGATTGCAGCTGTCAATCAAACACAACTTCTTGGATTTGATCTTGGTATCGATCGCATCAATGTTTTCACCCTTGGAAGCGATGGAAGTCTAACGCTCAGCACCGAACAACCTTTCATAAATATTAATGGTGGAGCTGGTCCTAGACATGGTGTATTTTCGAAAGACGGGAAGTTCCTCTATATGGTTACTGAGGAAGGCAACTTTGTCACAGTTTTCAAGTACGATGCTAGTTTAGGAACTTTCACGTATGTGCAGAATATCGATACTCTACCAAACAGTTTTTCAAATGTATCCTATGGCGGTGAAATTCGTATATCTCCTAATGGCAAGAATATCTATGCGACAAATCGTGTCCCAGGAACTGTACAAGGCAGTATCGCTGTGTACAAAATCAATACTACGACGGGAAAACTTAGTTTAATCCAGATCATCGGTAGTGCTGGAGAATACCCTCGTGGTCTCAACATTGATCCTGAAGGGAAATTCGTGTACTCTGGCAATCAAAACTCCAACACCATTGGCGTCTACAAAGTAGACACTGAAGGAAAGCTCCATTTGACAGCCACAGTCAACCAGCCATCTCCTGTGGATTTTGAGTTCGGACCCATTCTCTAATGTGATTCGGTGTTGAGTGAGTATTGGGTATGAATGTAGCCACTTAAATTCCACCATCTTCCGTATCAAACTGTCGCCTGTCGCTGAGACAGTGCTATTTATTTTTGTACCTATTTTGGTATAATACTTTTGATTGCGATAATTAATAAAATATGTATGAACGTACGTCACGTCTCATTGTCTTTCTGCAGGATTGCTAGCTTTACATACTTTTATATACCGTGAAATGAACGTGGTTGAATGTAATGTTAGAGTTGAAATAATGTGCCTGATACAATGGGAGTGATTTGTGTGCAAGCCATGCAGATTCATCGCTGATATATTCCGGTTGACGCCTTTGATTACTCTAACAAGGTAATTCAGCTTCTTTTAAATGCATTCTTTTTAGATATTCTTCCCATTATGCCTTCATTCATGAACACGATAGAACTATCTTGCCATTGTGAATGCTTAGCAACGCAGTTTTTCAGAATCTTCTTAATCTCAATACACATGCTTAAATGACTTGTTGTAGGTCACTTGTTACGTTTTGATACTCATTATCCGACATTATTACAAACTCTACCTTATTTTCAACATTTTAGAGATGTGAATAGCAACCAATGGTTTCCTGTTAAATACATGATTTAGATAAGAATTTGTCACAATGCTGTGAAAAAGTGACTACAAGTAAGGGACTGCATGAAAATTATCGTTTTGCACCCGGCTGCATGGTTATTTTGGACTTGATGACATGCTGAAAATACAGTATATGTATTTCAAATTCAAAGTGGCATAGCGTTATGGCCACCTCCTGCTTATAAAAAAGATTCATAGTAAGCTTCTATGCATTCATCTGATAATCAATAGCTGGTTAGCAGTTCACTCTCTGGCCATGGTATCCAGTATACTAGAGTGCTAATTAAAAATCGGCCACTCACATACCCATTCTTAGCCAGCAAAATTGGCGAGCTATTTCCTCAACTAGCTGACCTATTTCAATGCAGCATACTTAGAGCTTAGTTGATTTAACATACATATTGATGATGTAGCAAATATAATGCTTGCTTAGACACAAAGTAAACTATTTCTATGGAGTCTGGGTGACAAAATTAAAGCAATGATCTTGTGATGAATTTCGCTAACTGTAAGAATGACGCTACGATCTATTGCCTAACTACCCTATCAATTGTAAACGAAAATAAGGAACACTTTCAAGATGTACTAACTTCCTGTCACAAGATGGTAACAAGTTGTACCTGAAAACCGTAAAATGCAGGGGCAATGTGTGACTAGTTTAAAGTTGTATCAAGGTGACCATTCGCCTCAGTATTTGATTATGTTTACGACGTCCAAATTGCATTCTGGTATTTCGCTTTGCACCTTCCTCTCACTACTAAGAAATATGAAGTGGATAAATATTAAGCGCAAATCGCTAGTTGCCTCCATCTGTTCATTAAAGTCTATGCCAAATGAAACACAAACTTACTCATGCTATAAGAGCAAAAAGCTCTCTCCACTGTGGTTTGACGATGCTGGACGTGAGGTGTATCTGGAACATTCATAAGTGGACTAATGGTTTGGCAATTCGGCAAGGCAAGTTCTTCACCTCGAACGAAGATTCTACAAGAATTTATGAGTTTAGCAAATCTATGAGGTGCTGCCATATAAAATGACAGATAAGGACAATGGCAACGCTTTCCCAGAAATATTTTCGATAAAAAATTTAGGTTGTAGTGACTCTAAGCTTATGGCAAATCCAGACAGGTTAAATCAGATCACATCAGTAAAACCAATCTCATCAAGAACGAAAAGAATTCTCTCAGAAAGATGTGCCATATAGGTGATGCTTAGTCTTCGATACTCGTTGAGAGGACATTCCACTAATGTTTTACCTTGGTGAGTCGGAAAACGTTCAAAGATAAATCTATCCTCTTGAGGAAATGAAATCTAACCATCCACGCAACAGTAGCACAGTTAGTCTTCATGTCAAGAGCATATCAACAATCAAGGTGGCTGAATCTATCTACAGTCGCCGTTGCGAAATCAGCGTAGTTGAGGAAACTGGCATATGCTTGCGAGCATATGAATCTCCCAAACTGACTCTTCTACGTAATAGGAAATGCAAATGTGATACTCGCTAGAGTTGTCCATCTGTATGACATCGAGGTATATCAAAGTAGGTGATGATCATTGTCAGCGTTCACTACAGATATTATATACTTTCTTAGGTAATCTTGATGTAATAAGTACTCGCATGTCCAGCAGCTTTGACGACTTCATAAAACCTACGACGATTGGACGGAAAATCAATTTCGCTATCTAGACCGTTCTAAGGTAATATACTAATTACACTGTCATAAAGACAGTGTGAACAACTGAAAGGGACTTGCCATGACGCTTCAAAGACGTAAGAATCTCTACTGACGACTGTGCGATTATCGTCATATTATAAAACAGAACGGGAATCCTGAAAAATGGAGCCTATAGTAAGTGAGTACCATTCTTGATCTAATGCTTCAGTAGAAAATAAGATTTACAATAGTCTATCTAGATGTAAAGGTAACAGCAAGAATCTCAAATCCCAAGGCGTTTTTAGAGTTGAAGTGAAAGGAGGCAAGCCCGTGGATGACAGTAGCAACGTCGATTCCTCATGCTTTGCGATATCGAAAGGAATGCAAGCTACAGCTTATTTCCGATGATCATTGTAAGTACGTGAAGTAATGATAGATTGTACAGGTATTCTTGATAATTTTTTGAATGTAAGAATTTGGTTGCGTGACATGGTAGCAGTGTTGCGAAATTGTGTTGTTTACGAAAATTAAAGCTCAGATGCTGTAACAAATGATCATGGTAACAGTGGGAACAAATTTGTTTTCATGATTACTTGCAGCGCCTCAAAATGGTGATATATATTATCAATCATGATATCTTGTCGATGAATAACGGAAAGGAAATGCATCTAAGTATTCAAGATATGTGTATCCTTCGAAATGCCTTATATTGCTATTGAATACCACTATTTGGTCTCATTCACTACAGCTTGATATTTGCTCGTTGTACCAAAAGCAAATCAGTAAATATCTAATACTAGGGGAGCGGCGTTCACGATGAAATATACAGCCTTAGAAATTATATATTATATGTTATTAACAAAACATCGAAAGAAAAACCCGCTGGTATGTAGGTATTGACATAGAGGTGTCATATCTGCGTTTGAATTGGGTATTATTGCAATTACTCAATCTAAGATCGCTTCAGGATGCTAATCCGAATTAAATACGGCTTTTTGTATGATAAATATGAAGAAGCATATACGATACATGAAGAAATATTGCGTGCTGTGTTCTTATCTGTTCTTGGATTTCTTTGCAGACAATTGACATCCAGACAATGCTCATACAACTATATCTTATCATGGCTATGGTGAATTGGCTGGACTTGCTTGTGATACAAGTTTAAGGCGTGATTTTGGCTTTATTGTTGCAAATCAATGGTACATTCTATATATATTGAAGCTCGCTGCTGGCATCAAGGTTGAACATCTCGCCTTGGGCAGTTTACATAACCATGTCGTCTGACGCTTCATCGCAACCGCCTACTTTGCATTCACATACGGAAATCGAAAAGAAAACTGAAAAAGGAGACGTTGAGATAGCCAACATTGAAGAGATCGGTTTTGGAGAGTCTGTATACGATGACGCCAGACTTGCTGACTACTACAAACCAATCTCATCATACGAAGGCTATCATCGCTTCGACCCTACTGCAGTATGGACTGCTGCTGAAGAAAAAGTTCTCCTACGAAAGATAGACTGGAGAATCATGGCCTGGTGCTGTATCATGTTCATTGCGTTGCAGCTAGACCGTGGCAATATATGTATGAAAAAATGGATACTATTCTTTGCTCTTTATACAATGTAAACTGATTATGACTGTATTCTGCAGCAAACGCTTTGACTGATGACTTCTTAACTGATTTGGGTCTAACAACAAACGACTATAATACTGGCCAAACAATCTTCTACATTTGTTTCTTGCTTATGGAAGTAAGTATACTTCGTAAAATTGTGACACATAGGCTGTAAAAGTACATTTTATATTCATGACATTTTGTTAGCTCCCATCGCAGCTAGTTAGCAAGAAGTTGGGTCCTGATAACTGGATTCCTATCCAAATGACTTTGTGGAGTGTTGTTGCAATGTGTCAGGTTCGAGGTCATCTTTATTTTCAATTAACTTTTTATTGCGAATCCTGACTTTTCTTTAGTCTCGGCTCACTGGAAGATCTTCTTTTTTTGCAACCAGAGCTTTACTAGGTGCTCTGGAAGGAGGATGTAAGTTTAGATTGTAGACCTGATTATGCAAACATTGGTGTATTTTATATTGACATGACACTCATCTTAGTTATCCCTGATATTGTACTTTATCTATCATACTTTTACAAAGGAGACGAACTTCCTGTGCGTTTGAGTTTCTTTTGGGTATCCTTGACCTCAACAACTATTATAGGGTCCTTCCTGGCATATGGCATCCTTCATCTTAGAGGTGTCAATGGATGGTCTGGCTGGCGCTACCTGTTTTTGATAGAAGGAGCAATTACATTAATTATTGGAGTTGTCTCATTCTTCTACCTTCCACCATCACCAACACAAACCAAAGGATGGCTCAGAGGGAAGGATGGGTGGTTCAGCGAAAGAGAAGAAATTATTATGGTCAACCGTGTCTTACGTGATGATCCATCAAAGGGTGATATGAATAATCGTCAAGCCGTTGGACCACGAGATCTCTGGAAATCACTCTGCGATTATGACAACTGGGGTCTTTATCTCATTGGACTATTGGCTTACATACCCTCAAGTCCACCATCTGTATACTTGACATTAACCCTAAAGAGCCTTGGATTTGGAACCTTCAACTCAAACCTATTGACGATTCCGTCCCAAGTTCTCTTCATATTGAACGTAAGTGGAAGAACTTTTCGTTTATATCATTATATACTATATTTTAACTGTTGCTATTCAATCAATAGAACCTCGGACTATCTTACTTTAGCCGATGGACTGGAGAGAGATCACTCACATCGATGATAGCCGTAGTATGGGTATTGCCTTTCTTGATTGCGTTGGAAGTTTTACCAGGTGATGTCAATCCTTGGGTTAAGTGGGCCATAGTAACATTGCTTGTTGCTTATCCATATTGTAAGTCTACATCTGACGTTTCATTGTACCAAGAGAACATTTTCTAACCAGACATATCAGGTCACCCAATTCTTGTCGGATGGAATTCCATTAATTCAAACACAGTACGAACACGAACTGTGTCAGCTGCCGTTTACAATATGATGGTACAGCTCGGAAATCTCATCTCTTCTAATATTTACAGAACTAATGATGGACCACTTTACAGAACGGGAAACAAGGTCTTGATAGGGATTTGTGTCTTTGATATCTTCCTATTTCTAGGCGTTAAGGCGTATTATATCTGGCGTAACAAATCTAAAGCAAAGATTTGGGATGCCATGACACCTGATGAAAAAGCAAATTACCTTGCAACCACCACTGACAGTGGTAACAAGCGACTGGACTTTAGATTCCATCATTAGGCGTCTTTGAAGTTTTATTACCAGCGTTTCTCTATGAATTGCATTTCTAAATAAAAACATGTATATCACCTTTGTAAAGATATTCCTTGACTGAAGCCTAGACGACTACGTGATAGACCTACATCTTTACATGTTTATTTATGTCACTTATATGCAGTGGACGAAATCAAGGGGAGATAACGTAGATATCAAAATAAGATTGGATCAATCAGGGAGATCATTGTTTGTTAACTTGCAAAGTCAAATATAGGCTATGTGTATTTTGATATTAAAAATCATGTCGATAGAATGATTCTGTGTTATGGTGCTGGAAAATAGAGGAAGCATCCAATTTTATATCTAACATTTATTTGATGTTAAAAAATGAGCATTTTTCAGTGCATCAGACCAGCGTAACATTACTTGCGAGAAATTTGCGAGTCCATTCCTGGTTTTTCTCATTTTTCACCATAGAGACAGATGTCTAAACTAATTGGGCAATTAGATACATTCATCCACATTCAAGGGATCCAACTCGTCCAACTAGTAATGTCTGATGCATAATCAACTATGTTAACTGAATATAAAAGCAAATATGCATTGTGATGAGTGAATTGGGTTGGAAATGGAAAAAGCACGGAATGGTTGGAATCGGACTAGGATAATCATCAAAGTGCAAAACTACAAACCATAACTTGCTTTCGCATTATATAGATAAAGTGAAAAGGCTCTACCAAATAACCAATTACTCCTCTCTTGTACATGTCTGGACCCTTTTACTTTGACTAGGCATAAAATCATCACCTACATGAGCTAGGATCATACTTTCGATCTCATAGAATTCTCGGAAATCTGGAAACGAAGTTTTTTAGAACGACTCTTCCATAAGCTACCTTGTGGACTAGTGATTTTCTCTTTTGTGGTAAGCAAGTATTATTGGTGGTAAAAGATAGGGTAACTAGCTATGAGAAGGAAAGTACGGGATATATTTACTCAACGATATGGATACTTGGGTAGTGAATGTGAACGCCGTGCGTTGTCTAGTCCACCAATCCTTTGCTGATCCATATGCTTTTATTTTGCTTATACGCGCATCATCAGTAATTCGGCCATATAAGGATTTCCACATAGTTTTCTTGAGAAGGTCATATGGACATGGCTTGGTTTCTTCTTCACGAAAGATGAAGCACCAATGTTGTTTCCACATTGTTGAGATAGATATTGCTAGATTTCTGAACTGTAGTCTGAGTAACATGAAGATGGGAGTAAGTTTTCAGGACAGTCTTGAAAGTAGCATGACTCCATTCCGTGCCCAATTGCTTGTTAATCCAAAGGCTTAGATGGAAAGACGATGACAATATATTTATCAGTGAGCATCTTTTCAAAATAATCATAGTGGTAGGGTTTTCACGAATGGAAATTTGTGGGTACTTGAAACCTTCTATGAGGCCTTGTACCAGCAGTTCACTTAAATGAATGTAGGAATTTGATTGGGACCAGAGATTCATCCTACAATTTAACATTGGGATAAAATCTCGGTATATTACTTAGATGAGATACATTGTCTGTGCTTCATTGGTACCATATCATGAATATCCTCTCCGCCATCACTATTGGCGGTACCACGCTTTGTTCTAGTTGGCTCCAAATCGAACAGGTCGTCAAAATAATCATCATAACTTGAGTCATTCAGGTAATCGGACTGGCCATCCACTTCTGACACGTCAGAATCTCCATGTGGCTTCTCACATATTTCCAGAACTAGTGTGTGGATGGGCATTGTAGGAGCATATGATCTATATCCTCTGGGCTGGAGTGACATATTTCGAAAAACGAGTTAGGGCAGTGTGACGGGTAAAAGTTGTGCAGTCATTGAGGAGTTGGCCATTGGGAAAGAGATAACTTCCACCATACGACTTTGCCATATTGAAGGATTTGTAGTTTCCAAAGAGTTTTATAGAAGTTTTGTATGCATGATTTGTGTAATTTCGTGCAAGGAAGCGAGCTAGTGACTTATTACAGTAGGACACAAAGAATTGTAAATAGGAAGCAGTTCATACGCGCGTGGATTTACAATTTACAACTGGATCTTGTTCTTTGCCACCATGACACCCATCTACACCAGTGCGTATTATACATTTCGTCACTTGTTTCCTCAACGAACCCTTGCTGTAATTCACACCTTCGGTCTTCAGTCCCGGAGTTAAGTTTCAGGAAGATTGTTCGCAGTGATGTTTCCGGCGCCAGTAGCCTGATTAGCTGGCCGTTCATCAGTATTGCTTCCTTCGTCTACCATTCTGATCCTGTGAGCTGTCTTTGAACAATGGGCACAGTTTTTCCCATAGTCGTCTCCCCACTCAACAAGTTACTTCGCTATATCACCCTAAGAAACCAAATATGCAGAAGTGCATTCCTCACTTCTACGAGAAAGGACGTTGTTTTCCCTATGCGACTGGCGATCCATCGGCAGTTGAAACTTTATAAATTCTATGTGGTTAAAAGCCATAGTCGTGTCGTTTCCGTTCTTCGTCAGTCAAAGTGTTGTACTTGACCTTTGGACCAGGTCTACCCTTTGGAACGTCGATCTGGTGGACATTACGACTGTGCGGATATTACGACTGGGCTTTAGTAATGAGTTTCTCGTCGTAAAATATTTTGTTGCACAAACTACAATTGGCTGGAGGAATTTTTCAGAAAAAGAGAAGAGAGTGAATATCGCGGGATTTCTACTAACATGAATACGGAGAAAGAGCATATGGAATGGCATTTGTTTCGACTTGTTCAGACCATTGCGACCAAATTGAGTTGACTAAGTTTGGCGTTACTAACACCTCTGACTGTACGCTGTCCGTTTGTTGTCTCAACATGACTTTCGGAATCAGCTGGCTTGGAACATGGGGATAAAGTCCTCTCTCTGGCCATTTTCGTCTAAAGGTATCCGTAGCTTCTTTTCTTAATTACTACTGCTTGGTCCATAACCGCGGCAGCTTCCTGTTTGCCTTATCGCAAAACCTTCCATCGACATCTTGGGGAGCAACTTCTGAATCTTCTCAGCATTTCCAGGGATGGCTATTTGGAAAGGCGGAGGTATCAATCGGCTGAGCCTGTCTGCCTATCAGTTTCTTGATTCTCTGTATGTCAGATATGAAAAAGTGAAATCTAGTACGACATGGTACGGACAGCCACAACGAATAGTGCCTGTTCACGCGAGAAACATGCTTAAAGCTGTGGGAGGACGAAATTTTTTGAATGTTGACTGCGGGAAAACTTGTAAAGATCTCTCGATTTTCAAAGTTATCTGACCATGAATCTAGTAATCTACTGCTATTTTTTTTACGTTTCAAAGCCATTCTCATCTATTTCTTGTCCTTTCTATAGAGCTTTATGGCTGACAATGTCAACGGAACCATAGAGTCCTGATTATCAAATGATTCCAAATGTATGCTGTGATAACAATGATGAGCATATTTCTACTTCAAATCTTTGTAACGCTAATAGAGATTGGCACACCATAAAGCGAACGTTTACTGATGGTTTGGAACTCTAATCATGGAATAATAGATGCATCTTCACCATCCCCTCTAAAACAATATTGGTACTTGAAGATTTTGTCAAACATTGGTCTTTAAAAAAGAAATACTACGATTCATCTATATAAAGGCATGTTGTAGCTTCAAAATTCCGCAGAAACATAATGATATTGATTTACACGCTGTATAAAATTGATAGTCTTTAGATCATCAGTTTTCTCATAATTATTGAAAGTCGATACTTAACACCAAAATTCATGCAAGTAGGTCGCTCCATCAAACTTGGCAATGTTCATAATATTCAGCTATAGTTTGGAACTTGGACAACGCCAGTCTTTCCAACTACGAAATAAACTGTATGATAAGCCACTTAAAGTCTCCTACATTGTGAAAGGGAAATTAGAGTGACGTTTTTAAAACACTTGTCTAGAACAAAAAAATAAAAAAAAAGACTCAACACAGTTTTAGAGACTTCGTAACACGACGCCTTCTATCTAATCATTTCCGTTGTGTCAATTACATGCATGGATTGGAGCACGGTCACAAAATCGCGCCATTATAGTCACGCTTAACATATGGATTACTCTAAAAGAAAGTTATCGTCGTCGGCCGCACCAGTCAACTGGGTCGACAACAGCTTCTGACCTGACATCGCAATCGAGTACAGCAGGAATTCGGTCGCGCCTTCCTTCCAAGAAATGGCCCAGAAATTGCCCAGCGTAGATATGCTATCTAAAAGCACTTAACGTTATGACAAAACCTAGTGTGCATCAGCCAAGCGACATCCTCAGATCTTCTGGAGGATCAACTATTCTAGCAAGACAGTGTTGTAAGAAAATGATACGAACATTACGACAATTCACGCACTCCATCACCATGCGAACTAACAACCCTATCGTACATTGCTTGTACTTACCACCATCTATGCCATTGGATCAATGCAAACCTAATCTTCCAGACAAGAAATGTACATTAGTCCATGGAGATATATTAGCTGTGCATTTCATACTGGAGCCAGTAACATTACAAAACATAGAAAAACGGAAATAGCAGGCCTAACTAATGCTTTAGCGTTAGAATGGAATACGAATAACTCCAGCTACCGAACATATATCATGTCCTAGTCGTGGTCGATCACCCTACATTCGCTTAATTCTCTTTAAAACCTACGTTTGCTCTATGTACGAATATGCCCTACCCCTTCTATACCCTGCTGCAACATCTACCCTTCCTTTACAGAAACTGCAACACATGATGCTCCGATGGATTTGCCATGGTCACAACGGTCAAGAGATGACCCACACTCTCAGTGGCATCTCCTCCGTCCCCTCTGGACTTCAGGAACTCACCATGCGCTTCCAATCTAAGATGCTGAAACTACACGCCGACAACCCCATCCGCTCCCTTACTACTGCCATTCCTTCCTCCCCCCCCCTCCACATCACCTCCACCGTAAACTTCTTCTTGCCCTCATACCCGATACCCCACTCCTTCGTCAATACCTATAGCTCTCCAACGAACGTCCTCCTTGGGAACCTCTCACGTACACTGACTTCATCCGTGACTGTAAACTCTACTCATATGCTAACTCTAAGACTATTCTTCCTCGCTCCATTCTCACTAGCGCCCGAGTTAAAGCCCTAGTCGATGTCTCTCTTCGCATCCGTAACTCTCATATACGCTCCTTCACAATCCGTCGGCGACTTAATCACCTACTGGCCCATTACAAATGCCAACGTGGAGAGAAACTCACTAGAGGACATATTACCCACTGTTACAATCTCCAGTACTTCCCAGG
>JAJSME010000032.1:0-187512 GCA_021235465.1 Umbelopsis sp. PMI_123 | reverse complement strand
CCTAAACCCTAAACCCTAAACCCTAAACCCTAAACCCTAAACCCTAAACCCTAAACCCTAAACCCTAAACCCTAAACCCTAAACCCTAAACCCTAAACCCTAAACCCTAAACCCTAAACCCTAAACCCTAAACCCTAAACCCTAAACCCTAAACCCTAAACCCTAAACCCTAAACCCTAAACCCTAAACCCTAAACCCTAAACCCTAAACCCTAAATCCTAAACCAGTCTAAACTCTAAATCCTATCTAATCTCTTCGAATGTCTTACTTTTTTTTATCAGTCCAAGGTCTTGAGGTTTATCTTGTTGGGCCAAGCGAGGACAAGAGAATGGTCATGATGATATATAGGACTATGTATATATATATCAAGATTCCCAACCGGGCATGACACTATTGCAGTCCAAGTGGAGCTAGAATACTCTGTGCAAGAGTAAGAACAAGAGACAATATAGAAACATCTGGCTGCAAGTGATAGAGTGCATACATCTATACCATCCATAGAAGAGAGGGCTAAGCCAGAAGATAAAAATTGGCGGCGGTGATCTCAGAGCACGCCAGAATAATTTGAAGAAGATAATAAGCACTTGTACATATTACCAAGTATAAGTGATATAATATAATACAAGTAGTCACTTGGTAATAATTGCAACGTACTCTCGGTATATCTCACAAGTGGATGTATAGAGTATAAGAATGAATCTTAGTGCATAGCTAAAGCTACACTGCTCCATCTTAGGCTTAGCCAACCTAAGTACTAAGAGTTGAATCTTAGCACATAACTTATGTCCTAGCCAGCCAAGTTATACCACAGGATATTAATTCACAGAGTATGCTAACACGAATAAGATTCATTAAGTATCATCATTAACAGTAATCTTGAAGAGCTCTGGACTGAACCAGAGCATAACCTTATTACTAAGGCTTTGACCAAGGAAGACATACTGTCTACACAACTTTTGAGAATCTAGTCTAAGTAGCTTAGCCAATAGACGTTTTATGAAATAATTAAATCAGACATTTCTCTGACGTCTTCCTGGGCGGTTAACTAGTAAAGTTCTGGAATGAACCAACCCTTGGACTTATCACTGAGCCAAACTGCCTAAACATCCTACTAGAGAGTCCAGAGGATCAAAGGGAATAATAGGGGACCTGTTCTATATCACTCAGTATGGATCTCGCCAAGTGTTAGTACCAAACCTTAACATATATCTTAGTAGTCTCGTGTCCATATCAGAGTTCACTTATAGAAGTCCATGGATTAATGCAGAAGATTCTGATAACATCCATAAGAGAGTCCTTAGAATAAAAGCGGATGATCGCAGAGATCCAACATCACTCAGTCTAGACCCTCACTGACTGTTAAGATCAGAGCTTAGCTTATTATTCAGCATGCATTGGGTCATATCATAGATCATTCGCGGAAGTCCATAGAATAAATCTACAGGCTCTGCTAAGTTTGTATTATAAGCATAGGCTGGAATAATACATAAGCATTATCCGCACTTATAACACCCAGTAAGTTACTAGTGGTGTCCAAGCATGAACCACTTCACTCACTGTAGAAGAAGGTGAAGGCACAGATAAAAGTGATAAAATAAGGATACAGTAACATCAGGTAGAAGTCCCAACATGGGCTCTACCAAAGAATAAACGTGCTTGGAAAAATGGCCTAGTGTCTTTGCTTGGTATCATGACTCATGATCTCGCTTCAGTGCATACGGTATCACCCGTATCACTCTTATATAGCAGGAGTCACTGCTCAAGAGATCAAATAACCGACGGCTTAGCCAACTGTTAAGTATCAGCTATTACGCAGAGTTGGGCACTTCATCAGCAAATACCGTTACCAACTACTCTCCCATGCCACTGACAGACACCTCTGCCGAAGAACAAGTCCCCCGTCTTGTGCCTGCAACTTATTAAGGCTAAGCTTACATGGCCAGGTAGTTAACACACCGGAGAACCCGGCAGTTATCCTTAGACACCATGCACCAGTGACACATACGGTCCTCAAGACTATATGGGGAAGGGGCTAGAATAACTCTACCCAAGCATATAAGTGGGGATTCAACCAATAAAACCGCTTCGTGCACGGGCGGATCCCACACTGAAAAGTAATCGTCCTTTCAGACCAGAGAGAAAGAATGCTAAGCATCACCAGCTAAAGTCTAAAGGCTCTAAGGTGAGGTACTAAGGCTTACCTTAGCATACATGCTGGGTTATGCCAGCACATATTGCATGCACACTGAGTTGAGTCAGCAAACATGCCCCACCCCTAAGGCCTTGACCACTAGACTTCAGGCAACAGTCTTGCAACCGTCGCTTCACTGGCTCCACCTACAAGAACAAAGGGCAATAGAAGAATGGATGGTCGAGTGTGCCGGTTGCCGATTCATAAAATAAAAACTGCATGTGTGTAGTAGAATAAACAGCCTAGTAAAAATAGACAGGAGAATCATCACCGCATACAAGTACACTGGAAGTAAAAAATGAGGGATTACCGCAGCAAAGGCTCCGCTAAGAAAAAGCGAGTCAGGAAGTAAAGGTACTCTCGTACCTTACCCATCTCTTCCTTATATACCACCCCATCACTTTGTGACCGTTGTCCCATCACTTTGTGACGGTTACGCCTTTAAAAAAAAATTTCATACCGTTCTATCGGGCTTCGCCAAAATATTTTGCTATATCAGCCACCGTAGCACTGTTTGTAAAGATACTCGCACTCTGCCAAAATACTGTACCACTGTTTGTAAAGGTACTCGACTCTGCCAAAAAAATCTGCCACTGTTTGTAAAGATACTCTGGCACTGTCATCTCTCGCTCTTCTTAATGGAGAAATCCCTCAGGCTCTGCCCGTGATAATGAAAACATCCTACTGTCAAACTTCTCTGTCAAATCATCCTTGCCTCTGCTGAATAATCCACTTACAAGGCATTGCCATCCAATGAATAAACCATTATCCCTCCACTCGGAAGGCCTTGCCATCAAGTAGAGACATAGAGTTTAACGAATGGAATTAACGTCAATCTCAAGAAGTCTGGTATCATCATGAATGAATATTCATGTGATACTAACCTACACTTAAATGAAGTCCCCATTCCTATCGTTCCTTCATACACTTACCTTGGTTTACAATTCGATGCTGGTGGTATTAATTTTCGACAATATATACAACTATGCAAAGACAAAACGAGAAAACTTTTCTTTTCCTTAACTAAAGGAAGTACGGGCTGGTCTCCTTTCATTCGGTTAACTATGTTCAAAATGTTCCTAAGGCAATTGTACGAATATGCAATGACTCTTACAGCAGCCTATGGAATCTCATTACAATCACTACTAGAACTACAAGATATGCTATTAACCTGGGTCATTAATGGAAATCAACGTCCTATACTAGCACATCACTTAACAGGAATACCACTATTAAGCTTTAGAATGCAAGAACTGACCTTCAAGTTTCAAACAAGATACTACAAAATTAACAAATCAAATCCTATCAGACGAATGATAGCATATATGAATAATAACTCCAATACGTGGAGCCAATATACAAGAAAACATATGATAACACCTCTCAATACAAAAACTTGGATGCACATAATGTACATTAGAGAAAATAATGAAAGACCACCAGAACATTCATTAACTTTGCAAAGAATTCATTATCAACTAAAGAAGACCAATATTCGAAAACACAACACACTTATTACCAAAGAATATTTTACCGGAAGCTCAAAACAACGCAATGGCCGATATAAGCTTACGTATAATGAACCAACGGATATGTAACACTGCAATAAGATGGCGTCTAAACAAGATACTCTCAAGATATAAATGTAAACGATGCAATACACCGCACTATAGAGGTCATGTTAGCAGATGCTATAACTTTGGTAGTTTACCCAAAACCTTTCCTTCAAATCCACCAACAATTGCCTATAACATTATCGATCACGCCCTCAACTCAGGAAACATCCATTACTTTATGAACTCATCTATACTGTTACTAAAGATAAGCAATTTTACATTAGCTTAAGACTGCCATAAGTAACAAAACGAAATCCCCTACGACTACATAACACATCAATAACTAACAGATACTACAATTATCAATTCAAAAGCTTATATAAGACGTGCATCAGTAATAAGTCACTATGTTAACATAACCAAATGCATATTTATATGTAAACTGAATAAACACCAATAAAGCACCTTGAAAAAAAATAAAAAATAAAAAATATGGCGTTGGCTGTTACAACGCAGCCAAGCACATCAAGTAGTGACGCAAAAAACCCAATTATCCAAAGATTTGATTGAAATTCTGTTTTTTGACCCTGTCTGAGAAACCGGGTCTTCACCTGGATGAGATGGGCTGTTTTCCTCTGGGATGAAAATGGTGGTGAACGATACAGAGTGATCCTGATGAGATTCAGCAGGATCTAGGAGCAAGAATTTCATATAAACTCTTGGTTATGATATATCAAGAGGCTCTTAGACCGAATTGTTTCGCAAGAATTCCTCGAGAGAAGTAGTTTGAACATCAAGAAGATCGTTTTGGTGGCCCTTCAGAGTCCACGTCCCATCAACTGTGTAGAGCTGGTAGAACTAGCCAATATAACTCCAATAGTTCTTTTCGGACCCCTGCTTTGTCGCCTCCAGTGCCCTTTCTATCAGGTCTGAAACTGTGCCCTTGTATTGAACATTGACCTTGGAGCCCTTTACGCACTCATAAGCGCCTGCAATTTCTGGAAGGGTATTGACCCCGGAGCAGAGAGTCCAAAAGCTGCCCTGGGGAGCATCATCTCGCTGAATAATCTCAGCTGCAAACTCGGGTGCATCCTTCTCTGTTGTCCAATGCCAGGGTTCCTCCCCAGCTCCGAAAATCTCCATCGTGTTTGGCTCCGGGTCTCAAACTCCGTAGTTCTTGGGCGAGAAATCACCGTGACCAGGAACAGAGAAAAGAACTTCAGCCAAGACACCAGAGAGGATATAGATTGACCGGATGCTGGAACTTAAGTCGGCATGGCGGCGGAAGGAGATGATAGGATCATAGCTTTCTTGGATCCCAGAGGCATGTCTCTCCAGTCGTAGTTCCAGCTAGCAGTGATGAATCGTGTCACGCCAGCGCGTTTCGCGGTTCGCAGAAGCAGCAGCTGAGCATCCAGTTGCAACTCAGGAATACCGGTGTAGGTGCAGATGACGGCGTCGACGCCAGTGCAAGCACTGTCAAGGACGTCGATATCATAGTAATTCCTGCTGGTAACGAAGGCTTCTAACTTCTCGAGCTTTTGAGCAGGACGTTTTGAGGAATTGTGCGCAAGAGCTCGTACTTGGTGGCCTCGAACTAGAAGGCTGTCAATGAGATGTTGGCCAACGTTGCCGGTTGCGCCGACGCCGAGTACCAGCATAATTGAAGCAAAGACGAAACTGAGAAATTCCTAAGCGTTTTGGGCAGTTATATAAATATGGTGAATTTCTTTGCAATAGGCCATTTAAGACATAAACCATCAGGAATCAGGTTCTCACTTCCAGGAGAGTGTGTATTAATTAGGCTTAATTTACCCGTTCGGATAAACTATGCCAGATTCTGATTTCAACAGCGCGTGTTGTGACTGCCAGAATGTCGGACCGCATGTGGAAATACTGAACAATTTATCGGAGGTCGAAGACCGAACGCCTTACTTCATTATACGAGTTAAGTGGATCCTGAGGTTGTGGCTTCAGACTTGCCGATGAACTTCCAGTGGAACCCAGAACAAGAGAAGCGAAGTCGGTGTGTGTGTCGGTAGACACTCGGTAGTAATTGTTAAACATAGCCTGGCTGGACCAATTGCTGTGGGAGACGATCGAGTCCGGAGAGGCTCCAGCCATCAATGCCCTTGTAGAATCCAGAGCGCGTGCACGTAATCTACCCTTCGGAATGGTATCCGAGAGAAGCGTCATGATAGAGTGGATATGGTTAGATATCCGCTGGGCATATATCGGCTTGTGACATGACTTGCAAGATTCCTGTAAACTGTCGCGGATGGTCACATATACAGGCGCCATTGCATTTGTAGGTAAGAGACAAAAGGTAACAGTATAATTTCAATACCTAGTAGTAAAATTTTTGGTAACTGTTGAAGATTTGAGAATAATGGCATCTGTCAAATCCAACTATTTTTTCCAGTTAATTTTTCTGGGGAAACGGATACTTCGGGCAGTATTTCGAGAGATCAAGAAAATGGCTGGAAGTCAATCGGGGATTCAATCGTGAGACAGTTCAGAGACAGTGCAAGACCATGAGCTCAACCAAAAAGTAATATGTGCAATAAGTCACAAATAGGTTTAAGTAGCTCTACATATTATTTATACAATTATAAAAGGTTTGATATAAATTAAAGTGAAATAAAAGTAATGTTAAAGTTTAAATATGATCGATCAGTTGGATAGATGCATTTGATTTGTGGGTTGTCAGCATTGATCCGGTTCAGTATTTCGGCGATTTTGTACTAGCACACTATTGTCTTTCCCAGCAAACAGTGAGTAATTGGCTTGTTTTGTCATAGACATAGTTACAGACAGTTTATAAAACGCCAGAGCAACACATGTCCCTTCTTTCCTTCACTTTCGATGACTGCCACAATCACAGCAAGCTTCGCAGGCATACCTGGTCCCTCCGTTCGAGTCAATTACGATGAAAATACCAAGGTGGAGCAACTTTCTATACTTGTTGCCGAGAGCCTGGGTATAGTATCTGAAAAACCTTTCATACTTGAAGACAAAGATGGAAATGCAATCGATCACATTAGGCAACTTCATGCCTTGACGGACGTCTACTTGGTGGTAGATAAGGAAATTATTCTCATCAATCCAGACACTACCGCTCAAGTTGTCAAGAGAAGGACACTATATTTGAGGCCATTCATCTTATATACGTTCATGTCTGGAGCAACTGAGCTATTACTACTCTTGATCTCAATTGTCTTTTTCTCTGGCCTTTACGACATACATATCAAATTCATATGGACTATGGTGTTTTGCACTATAGGCATGGGATCAACAATGGGGTCTCTGACAAACTATTTCATCACAGATCGATATACAGGGTCAAAAGCCATATGGATGAGTGCATTCCTTAGCTCTGCAGTGCTGAGCGCTTGTAACTTTCTTTGCTTCATCCTTGCAAATCACTTTGATTACTTTGGAGCTATATCACACCCTTGGTATTTCCATTTGAGATATCCATTAATCTTCCTTGCTGGCTACGAGAACGGCAAGTTGCTGTATACAGAGGCCGGATTTAAGAAACTCACGCGCTTGGGCATTTAGGTCTCCAACCTTTAAGTGGATGCTTGTGTTTAACGCCAGAAATAATTTAAATTAAAAAATAAAATTGACAAACCTTGATGGTGATATTTTATTCTTGATTACGTGTTATTATTTTTCAGACCATCAGGCGCTGGGGTAATTCCGCTTTCTGCTTTCCCAAGCACTGGACTTAATTTGACCTAAATTGTGTAAACTATCCTTTCCCCGCAAGTTTGTTTAAATTTTTTCACAGTTAATTCAAATAACGTAAAATTAGAATTGACAGAAAATTGAATGATTGTGAGTCAACGATCTCTAGAAGGAGCTTATAACGTGCAGCAATCAATAATAGTGTTATTGAAGGCTAAACGTGATCTTACGTGAACTTCACAAATCTACTTTCATTCTGATCGAGATTCCAGATTTGGAGACTTTCATGCAAAAGGAAAGCCAGCAGATTGACATGCAAATGGAAGACATGACTAATGACACTTTGTCTTGTACCGTTGAGAGTTCTCAAGTATCTTGACACTTTCATAACGCAATACATATTTCAAGGAGAGCTACTTTACTCACTGCAATCAACGAGACGTCCAAAAACAAGATACGTAAAAGGTAACATTAGGTATTACAGTAGGCGCAGCTCGAATCAAGTCGAGCAATGGTTCGCCTACTTGATTGAGCAGGTAATTCTGCGAAAGTGGTCCCACTTTTGACCGGGATCAATATATGGACAACACAGCTTTACATCAAAATTACAACGGTGACGAGGTCAGACATTTGCCAGTTAGGGCTAGAAAGTCAGGAGCTGCTCTTAAAGCCAAGCTAACAGAAGTGGATTCCTTAGCATTGACCTTGTTCAACAAATTCCAAGTACTTTTCAACCCAGCCTCTTTTATTAAAGGTTACTGTACCTATGACTAACTATGCTACACTTGTCCTTCCTCCTGCTTTGTGATCTCTGTGGCATATTTCCACACCTTCTGTCGTGCTTCGTCAGTTTGGAACTTTGTAGGTTTGATTGGATCGCCTGTAGAATTATACAGTCCCCATCCGCCAGATTTCTTGGATCCAGTGAATCCTGACAAAAGGTAATCTGCAGCATCGTTTGCACTCTTACCGAAATACATAAGAGGTAGGGTTGCATAACGTATGTACCAAGGAAGTTGAGATCCAAAGTTGGTTCTAACAATACCAGGGTGTGCATGGTAGAAGCCGATGTTTGGATGTCTATAGCTCAGTTCCTGTAATATTAAATAATGGTAAGAGTTGGACAAAAATACAGTACTATTAAGTAAGACAGGATAAAACCATCAAGTTATACATTACCTCAACCATCAAGTCGTTACAATTAGAGGCATGAGAAGCAGCCGCCAGAAGACTAAACTTTTTAGTCAAACCAATATCATCTAAATGAAAAACGCGACCCTCACCAGCAGCAAAAACTGAGAGGACATTTACACGCTGCCCTTGGTTTGCTGCTGAAGCCAACAAAGGCATCACTCGATTAATCAAATTGAAACGGCCAAAAAAGTGGACAGCTAACTTCTCGTCAATTCCGTCTTCAGTCTCCGTTCGGCCTTTCATGGAAAAGAATCCGGAGCTGATGACGAGAAGGTTGAAAGATTTGTTATCCTGAGAGAGTTTTTTGGCTAGATTTTCCCCATCTTGAAGTTTTGTTATGTCGCATTTTTCGAAAGAGTATGCTCCCTCACTGTTGATAGCCTTTAAGGCTGCTATAGTTTCTTGCCCACGGATCTCGTCTCTCCCAGATATAACGATCTGAGGCTTCTTGGCATATTCTGCAATTTTGAACGCTATGCTTTGACCAATTCCTGCTGTTCCTCCGACAATAAGAGCTGAACAAGAATGAAGTTTAAAAAATTCAGTGTTTAAACCTCTTGCGACAGTCAAGTTTACCATATTTTGTGTTTTGGGCAATGTGAAGAGAGGTGTGGCGATTTCCCTTTATATTATGGCGCAAAATTTTTCAATTTTACCGAGCGAGGGAGGCCGCGTCACCCGGCCGCGTATCACTGATGTTTTACGCCCAGCTCATACGTTGGAGTTCGTACGTAATATCCATTGAAAAAATGATGATCCTATTTATAAGAAAACTTCAAATTGGATGGTACATCTGGTATTTTTTTATGCTTGTTTACATTATTATCTACAGTCGCTTCCTCTCTTCTTCCATATCAGCAAGAATTCGTTTAAAGAGTTTCTTAGATGGCTTCTTGTTATATTCATCTCGAAGCGGCGAATAGCCATCTCGAGTGATTGATGACATAGCTCTGGAGTTAAATGCAGTTAAGGCCCACGGGAAAATATATTTCTCGCAACAAGAACATATGGCAAAGTTGGTTATTGCAACGAGGAGGAGGGTGCACCGGAATTGGAATGGCAAATTTTCTAGTTCCAATTTTGCGTACAAAAATGGCGGTGGAAACAAGGTTGTAACCACTGTGAGCAAGGTTAACACAATGAGGGTGATGATGAGTCGTACTGTAAACAAGTGAAACATTTAGAACAGAGTAATAATAATCCGTTCATACATTTTACGGTGCGGGTTCTTACCATTTGACCATACCGGTTGCCGATAAGGTGGACCGACACTGAAAACCACAGCAATCAAAATGTATTGATAGCAAGACAGTAAAAAGAGTACAGTGTTTTCGAAACACTCGATGTTTTCACCATCAGGGTCATAGTCAGGCGGAGAGTACCAAGATTGCGTTCGAATGTACCAGTACATAGCGAACTGAAATGATGAATTGATGATAATTTGGCCTAGTAATGACACCAGTACTTTCTTAGACACGAGGCTGGCAGTTGGTCGCTTCTTGTATAAGTATGGCCAAGCGCTAGTGTACCCCACTAAGAAAAATAGGTTTTGTCAATTTCTGGTAGAGAACATTCCGCTAGCTAAATGTATACCACTTACTGTATACCGCGATAGGGAGAATGAGGAAGAGATCAATGTATAAAAACTGGAAATCACCAAGGTTGCTATCAAAAGCATACAAGAGTGTCACCGTGGTAAACTGGATGATACTATACAACGCCATATACTTGAAGCAGCTAAAGCTAGTAACAAGAGCTGCTCTTCCTTCCCTGTAAGAGATATAGAATTGTTATTCTACGATTATCTTTCAAATTATTCACATCATATTATTAAGTCCTACTTGATCACATCAATTACGCATCCAATGTCCATCGTATTACTTGTGAAAGGAGCAGCAACAGATGCTTCTGCTTCCGATAAGGAGATTCCAATATCTCCAGCTTTGAGTGCACCACAATCGTTTGCACCATCACCACAGAAACCGACGCAGTAATCCAGCTGCTGGAGCATTTCTACGAGCTCTTGTTTCTCATCGGGTGACATTCGAGCGAATATTTGGCCAGTAACAAGCAATCTGTTTAGTATCTCTGGAGGAGCGTAATCCACCATCCAACGGAAGGCTTCACCAGTGACGGCGAGATAATATAGTCCATTTGTATTAGTAAACGGAGCTTGTTCATAACTAGCACTCTGCGTAGATACTTGTGGTAAAAGAGTATGATTGTGCAGTGTATAGCCTTCTTGCAATACACTCTCCCATTTTATGATGGAGTTTGGATCAGAGGAGTTGCCTTCAACGAACCGTGGGATATATATTTCGGCATTCTGGTCCACCAAGCTGCATTCACGAGACACGCTTATGGCCGTAAGAACATTGTCACCTAACGGGCAAGTTATCAATATTGCATATCTCCTAGTGCCAAAGCAGCAGGCAATATACATACCAGTGCACATAATTTGTCTAATATTGGCTCGTCTAAGGGTATCGATAGCCGGAGTAGTGCCTAGCTTCAGTTTGTTCTCAAAGATAATAAATCCAACAAAGGTTAGTCCCACTTCAACCTCTTGTCTGTTGAATATGTCGTAAGTAAAAGTAGTCACTAATGTTCATACTCGATCATGCATACATGCCTCTTCAGCTTGTGGAGTTTGTGCCATTTTACATTTGTCAAGGACTTTGATGCACACGCAATAACACGGTATCCACGATGCGTATACCAATAAAGGCGCTCAGAGTAATCTTGAGGAACTACAAGCAACAATGTTAATAACATCAATGTACATGAACATAAAATATCTCTTTAAACTTACTGGTCTCAGGAAGGCAAACCTCACTCATAACCTCCGGAGCTCCTTTAACGAATACTTCCATATGAGGTTTCGATAGGTCTCTTACAATAACACTCATCCTCCTGAGTGAGGAAATAAATTCGAAAGAATGGATAATGCCAAGTTCAACAAGTCCATTGTTCACCTGCAATTAAATGTTTAGTATTTCATTAATACTGCGTGCACACCATTTCCGACAGTTACCTCTGTTTCTTCGAAAGAAATGTCAAATTTTTTGGCGCCTTTTGGCCGAACTACAGTTGGAACGATGCCTTTAGATATTTTGCTGCCTCCATTCTCTGCACTTTCGGAAACAGATTTTGCTCCAATAGAAGTGGCACCTCCGCTTTCTTCCAGTTCCCAATCAATAAATTCGAACATTTTGTGATCTAGAGGGTCACCTACGAGCTCTTCATTTACTACTTTCAAAGAGTGACAAGTGGCCATGGCATGAAAGATCCGACTTGAGGTTGTGTTTGTGTTGTGTTCGTCTGATTCAATTTCTGATGAGCTTTTCATCTCTTCTGTGAAGCGAAGACTACCGTTGTCGTTTTGCACAGCCTGAACACCGTGAATGTCTAATCCATCCTCCGTTAATGTGCCTGTTTTATCAAAGCACATGCAGTCTACTTTTCCGCCAATGTTTACACGAGGTGGAGAGATGCAAAATATGCCTGAGTCTCTCAGCCGGGAGATGGCAAAACTAGTTCCAATCTGCATGGTGGCGGGTAAAGCTGGAGGTACGACAATGGTGACCAAATCCAAAGCCCTTAGAATCATAGTGGTCCTGTCTACACCGAGACGTATAAAATTGATGGATGATGCAAGGAATCCAAACACGGCAATCAGAGCTAGAACCCCAATAAAACGGAATGAATCACGATAAAATTGGAACTGGTTTGGCTTTGGGAAGAGCATACTGCGTACTAATGAACCCTTGGAAGTGTTGAAACCAGTTCTCAAAACCAGAGCAGTGGCACTTGTTACTCCTCCAGCAGATGGTGTCGCACGGACTCTAACAACCTTGGTACCCATAAACATAAAGTGCTTTGATAACTCGGAAGGAATGCTTGAAGAAGCGAGACTATGCGTCTTGAGAACAGTATCTGTGATGGGTATTTTCGAGACAGGAATAGATTCACCAGTGAGCATAGATTCATTCATAATGCAGTCTCCTGTGAGAAGCGTTGCATCGCACGGAAATGTATGTAGAGTTGTTATGTCGATTATGTCTCCTACTGCCAGATCATGGGAAGATGTACTTCTCCCTTTCAAACGTGTCAGCTTGGTATTATAATTTCCATTCGCATGTACCATATTAACTTACAAATATTATTTCGCATGACCCTAACGTTGCATTCAAATCTTGACATTTCCCTCATCCTTTTGATAGTCTAAGCGGTGACGGTGTTAACATGTTTATATCCGATAAGGAGATCGTGTTACAAATATAATCGATCCTATACCAAAGCTTACCTTCTTTGTTTCCAACAACGTACTGATAATGCTGACAGCACTGATAATGAAAATACAGAATGCATAATAATAATAATTATCCATACACCAAAGAAGAATGCTGAAGATTTGGAAGACATAAAATGGATTCAACACCTAATAATCATGTAGAGTGGATTAGAAAATAGCACAACTCAACAAACTCATTGGAGTGTAACAAACCTCATCCACCAGGAGCTTCAGGGTAGGCTTTTCCTCAATGTCAATCGAATTTGGACCAAAAACTGCTAACCGATCCAAATGTCTTTCTCGCGTAAGACCCTGTTTAAGTGATTTGACCGTAACCCATGATTTGTCTTTCCAATATCTAATTATGCAATGTTAGATTCGTGTTTGTTTGGACATCAGATATTATAGTCAGGCATGCTTACCCAACAACATGAAACATCTCCAGGATGGGATTGAACGCCAATCGAACATATTGATAATTTAGGGTAATCAAGTGGGGTAAATTCTGCTGGAAATCAATGTGTTGGAGCATAGTCTGACCATGATGTTCATTATTTCCATCGATTTCTTGCTTGAGCTGGTCCTCCGAGAAAACCGAACTTAAAGTACCATTATAATAAACATTGGAGGGTTTCACCATGACCGTTGATCCCCATTGATTCTAAAATGAAGATGCCATCAATAAACAGCCACAATGAGACATCATCAAAGGGTCAATACACTGTACCTGTATGACAAACCACTCCGCTTTACTCATGGGCGATCGTATGCCAACCCATTTAACCCAAAAGTGAGGCATCCATCTACAAATCAACCAAGTCATGCCGAGGCTGAGAACACAAGATAAACGATAAAGATAGAGCCGTGATGTATTGTATCTGTAAGATTCGATCGTCAATTCCATGTCTTCCTCCGGTAGCAAAAGCCGTTGATATCCCTCTAGATATTCTGTGCTATCTCTCAAGTGTGATAGGTCTATATTAGAATAGTTATGTGATGTGGATGGCTTCATGTTGGTACTCTTGGCAGCGGAGATCTGCCTCGCAATTTGTTCTTCGTCGTCGTCGCTCGATAAGCCGCTTTGACTGGAATCATCTATATCATTCTCACTGTCATCATCTTCCTCAGATGATTCACCCTCACTATCTTCTTCGCTTCCTTCTTCCCCTATAGTGGTCCCACGTCTTCTTCTTCTATGCAATCCCGATCGAAATCTATTATGTGTGGTAGGAGTGGCAGTATCTCCGTTGGACTGTAGTACTTCTTCAAGATAAGGAACCTTTGGGCTTCCGTTCCGGGATAACTGATCAACGAAGCTATTGGATCGACTCAGGCTGCTGAGAGGATCTTGCCTGGCATTATTCAAGATAGGATTATGTATCGGGGGAGCTGATATTAACGGTGCAGCTGAATCTCGTCGCTTCTTGCCTTTAGCAGTGTTAACTGCGGCAGCCAGTATAGGGTTCACAATACTTGTATCGGATGAAACTGTCCTATCAGCATCAAAAGGTGAGGTTCCGTATTGTGGACGGTCTACAGAAGAGTATTTTGGCATTCGTGTCCAGAATGCATATAGCGATCTTAGAGGAATTCGAGTGAGCCGATGTTTCTGATCTCGAAAATTTGTGGTAGTGACCTAGTTTCGCCGATCCGTCACGTGCCTATATCCAGCCTTGAACCTCCACAGTATTTTTTGGCAATTTAACCTTCTCTTCACCCGTAGACCAACAACAGAGCAAGCAAGCACGCAATATGGTACCTACTTGTCTGATATAATTCACGGCTCGATCGTAGTAAAACTTGTTTTCTAACTCTTCTGTAGCTTTTCTATTCCTTTTTCAAGACTCTTGTTGATCAAACAGTTACCATTGAACTCAAAAACGATCTCGCCATTACCGGAACCTTGGTGTCTGTAGATCAATTCTTGAACATCAAGCTTGACAACATAAAGGTGGTAGATGAAGCTCGATACCCACATATGGTAAATTCCATTCGTTCGATCGATCTGCTAGTTTTAATAATGCGCCTGAGATTTCTGATCCATTTACAACGCGATCCATTAGATAACTGTGAAGAACTGCTTCATTCGTGGGTCAGTTGTTCGCTATGTTCAGCTACCGGCACAGGCTGTCGATACGGCATTGCTTCAAGATGCTGCAAGAAGAGAGGCTGCTCAACCTTCAACCGCACAACAAGGAAATGTTAGAGTGAAATAGGCGAATGTAATATGTTTGAGACTCTATCTTTAAACATTGTATTATAAAGAAGTTATCCACGCTTAAAAAAATCTATTGGTCTATTACACACCATCGCTGCTGATCAGCTTTAACATGGCATCTATGATTGGTGATGTTGTTACTGTGAGTAAATATGACAGTTAGTATTGGCAATAGGAGCAATGTGCCTGCAGAATAAATATATGTATTATGCATTACCTTCTAAAGATGGGTCTTCAATCTTTGCATCCAAAAGTGAGTTGAGTAGCCAACGAAGCTGGTGCACCAAGGTACCAATTCGAGGCCATGCTCTCATTTTAATCCAGGCATCGGCACCAACAGACAGACCGCGATTATGGTGATCTACCTTGACTGTCCCACCAAAGAGCAAAATCGAGTACAATGGAATTTCCGTGCCGTCGCGAAGGAATGTTTTCGAGGTTGCCATTTTTGAAAAGTAGGTCAGAAATGGAGGAGAATAGTTTGTCACGCTAAAAAGCATTGACGATGGGTGAACGAATACGCGTCCATCATCTTTAGTATAGAATTTGATTTCTCGGGCTTCCTTTTCACGTTCCACCGTGCCTGATAGCACTTTATCATATTTGGTATCTGGTAGAGAAACCTTTACGATATTTGGGCTCAAACCAGCGAAGATGATACTTTTAACGAGATTTATGTTTTCAGAATTTTTGTTGTATTCTTCATAAGAGTTCTTGCCTTGTGCAAATCCAACGCCTTGAAGTGCTTCAAGAAATTGCTTCTTGAGAGAATTGATTTCCAGCAGAGTATTATACGCCAAAAAATTCTTTGGGAGAGTATTAGGTTACATAATGCATTGCAGTATGTATAGGAATAGATATTTACCTGATCGCAGAACTTTCGGAGAGCACTTTGGCCAACTTTTTTCTTCTTCAAGCTCTCCCATTCTTGATATGCCTTCATATCTGTCAGCCAATCGCTGTTTCCCACAAAAAACTTTTCCCGAGCCCTACGGAGTGTTAGTTAATGATGGTTAGAAGTATGGAAGCACAAATCCGCATGATACTCACTTTCGGGCTTCCTCTCTTTGATCCATGGGGGAGTAGAATGGACTCTTGAAGGACATGATGGCAGCAATGATCAGAATGGGGTCTATACAGCGGAAAACAGCACCAAACAGAATCATTTTGCTAATTCTGAGATCAGCTGGAATATTGGCCTATATTATAACAGAGAGACAGTCAGAGACAGAAGTGATTCAGAAAAGTGACAACACCAAAACATACCATATGCTTTCCGAGCGCTGTAAGATTTCCTTCTGGTGTTTCATCAATAGCGTTTACATTCTTGAGAGTAGTAATAGCTTGCGCTAGGGCCTGTATCGAAGGTGGATCGATAGCCCTCTGCAAGAACTTTGTCACATCACTCTCTCCCATAGCCTTGATTTGAAGGCACAGTTGCTCTAATGGTGTTCGCAGAAGTTCTGGGGTTTGTTGTTCTTGCATTTTGCCATCCATTTCACGGGTATAAAGCTTAAAACATTGCCCCGGACGAGTACGACCGGCGCGACCCCTTCGCTGCTTGCATGAAGCACCTGCAAAATCGGATGTAAGATTGGGCAACGGCGTTTCTCAAATGGACAACAGACAATTAACTTACGAGATGCCCATGTTTCTATTATAATAAACGTTGCAGACAATATCAGTACTATACTCTCTTATCTTACTCCGTCATTCGTGTGCTGTACTTACCTATGAGTCGCATCATGTTCGTTGAGGCATCAAATTGAGTTTCCTTAACTCGCCCGCTATCAATAACATAGATAACTCCATCAATTGTAATACTTGTTTCAGCCACGTTTGTGGCGGCAACAATTTTGCGAACGTTCTTCGGCATAGATTTGAACACTCGTGCTTGTTCTTGTGAAGATAATCCAGCATGAAGGGGAAACAGTTCATATGATGATCTGTTTGGCAAGGTATCACCCAGCATTTCAAGACAACGTTTAATCTCCATAACACCTTGATGATAACGGGTTAATACCATGAAACAATTAGAACAAATATTGTATGAAACATACCAGGTAAGAAAATAAGTATAGCTCCCAAGCCGTTTTCCATCTTTACATCATTCTCAGTGATGTACTTTACAGTATTAGCAATCAAATCGTAATCAATATTCTCTTGGTTGCGATAAGGCTCAAGCGCTTTGACTGTTGATTCATTGTAACCAGCATCTCGATATTGTTGCTGCCATATTGCTAAATCACTGTCGCCAGCTTTCTTCTTGGGTGTCTTGAGACTAGACCTGTGACCTGTCTTCTCCAAGATGTCTTCCAAATAATAGTCAGTGACAGGATGTGTAAATCCCGGGATTTCAACGGTGGGTGCCTGATTGAAGTAATCTGCATCGTAAGGGCTATGTAAGTATGCAATAATGCAGCACTTTCGTTATTTAAAGCGTAGAGACCTTACCTGAAAACAATTGCTGATTGATGGTGGCACTCATCAGTACAAGCTTAATGTCCTTTCGTTTGCTCAACACGTCTCTCAAGAGTACAAGCAAGAAGTCACTGTCAACTGAAGAAGAAATCCCATTTAGTACTTCTACAACATTGCGTTCATGATATATCTAAACTGTACATACCTGAACGTTCATGAACTTCATCAACCATAATATGACTGACACCTTCAAGTAGAGGGTCTGATTGTATTCTACGCAAGAGAACACCGGTTGTACAGAATAGAAGATTGGTATTAGATGACGACTTGGTTTCTCCTCTAATTGAGTATCCCACAGTATTTCCGACAATATCGCAACGTTCTGTGGCAACACGATCTATAACAAAAATTACAGTTTGTTAACTGACCCCAAATACTATATCCTACCCGAAAGGAGCCATACCTGCAACACCAATGGCGGAAATACGTCTAGGTTGTGTACAAATGATATTGCATGTAGCGCCTTCCATACGCTTGATCTCCTCATCTAGAATGAACTGAGGAACTTGTGTTGTTTTACCACATCCAGTTTCGCCACAAACAATGACAACCTGGTGCTTTGATACTGCGTCTATAACTTTATCCTTGAAATTGTAGGCTGGAAGGTTATTGCGCACCTTGCCGATATCCTGATATTGGTCACTCAAGTTCATATCTTTCAGTTTATCCACGAGTCTCTGAGACAACTCAGCCAATTCCTTTGCTGTAAGCTTTTTCTTTCGCTGCGCTGACTGGTACCTGGATGTTTTCTTCTTTCGAACTTGAGTTGCCGGAGTGGAAATGAACGATTCAGTCACGTCCTTCAGTTTGGGAGGATTTTGAATGAGACTCACAATGTTCTCATTCAGATATTCGATACACATGTATATCATTGGCATGTTGATGTTTGCTTTTGCCTCTTGCATCACTTCTTTCATACAAGCTAGACGAATGTAGGATGGTAGCGCCTCGCATTGAATGATAAATAGTGGGAGTTCATACGGATAGATAGAGGTTTTGGGAATCTGTATTTCCAACGTAATTGGACATCCATTGGTTGGGAGTGCTTCGCCACTTGATGGTTTGATATCAATTTCAAAAGTCAAGTTGTCGTTCTCAGTTTTGATATTGACTCCACTTTCATAAATGGATTCCAAGGCTAAAATCTCGTCTTGTCTCATTGCTTCTAGCTCTTCTTCTGAGACATCCGGATGGCTATCAATTTCTGTCTGATCCTCATCCTCTAATAAGCGCCGCAGAAGAATCTTCAGAGCTCCAGTTTCATCTCCATCAGCTTCTTCCAATGCATTTTCACACAAAGTTGACGGGAATCCTAAAGTAGACATCCTTTGAATTAGCCAGTCCTTTCCAAGTGACTTGGTGGTATGCGATATTGTGGTCATATTTGGATTATACTTTGGACTCAAAAAGTTGCTAGGTAAATCTGTCAATGTTGAATAATTAGTCAGATAATGATTTGTATGACATGATAACATATGCTTTATATTATAGATATACATATACATATGTATACTTACCATCCTCAGGTACATGTAGGCCTGATGTAGAAGCAGCTGTTAGCTATGTGGTAGATTGCTCCATGTTGATAAGACGTGGCATACTTACACAGCCAATCTAACGCTGAATCCACATTTCGACAGTATTCTAGAGATTCATCAACATGCGCCGGACGAAATCCCATCTTACAAAGTGTATCTTTGACGGGTTTCTTCTCCGCATTGGTTTTGAGGGGTTCATCTTGAAACTAAAGATTCTTAATCAGATAAGTGTGCTCCAGGACAAAAAAAGCAATCTTACGTACCAGAGGATAATATTTGCTTTGGTCTCGAATCACATTTTCCACAAAAGATCGATTGTCTGCGTTCATATGAACTAGTGGCAGACTTTCCCAGTATTTGCGTACGGCTTCTGGGATGTCAGCATCTTCTCTCGGCCGGTCACCAAAGGTCTTTGATACTGGCATTGGAACAGATCGGCTCTCCGAATCTTTAGAAATCGATCTATCAACAAGGTTTTGCTTCTTTGGTTCTGATGGTCGAGCATTAAATGGATCTGAAGAATACATCCATTCGGTTTGCTTTGTCTTCTCTTTATCAAAGTTAAACCACATATCTCTATGCTGTGGAGGCAATATGCGGTACATTGGCATATGAGAATTGACGCGATGAAGGACATATGTGGCAGCTACATGTCTTGCTTCGACTGCAGTAGGTGAAAAAAGGAAAGGTGGGGACATCTTGACTGTGTCTACTTGCGAAGTCTTTTTGTTGTGTTTGCCCAAAACGATAGTCGATACGAAACCTTCCTTTGTTCGACCAACTTCAAACAGTGGCTTCTCCCATTGGCTCTTTTGACAATGTTCGTACAAAAGCGTGGAAGGTGTCTTTCCTGTCCAATCGCCAAATAGAGATTTCCGTTCTGACTCTACTGCGGTTGGTCCTGATCCAGCTGAATTGGAGTTGGCATTACCATTCTTGACGATCCGCTTCTTGGGACCATGATTTGGTCTATCTTTTGCCGTATCTTTTCCCGGAGGTTCAGAGACTTTTACTGGTGCCTTTTTAGATTTAGGAGGCATTTAGATCATGTAGCGTACAGTACAACGGGACAGAAATTCTATGAAGCACCTTTTTTTTTTTTTTTTTGTTAGAGTATTACTTAAGGGTACACTGTATAGTTGATGGATAGGACGCTTACAGTTGTACTAGGTGTTCATGAACATCATGGACTCAACGTCTCTATTTCTTATATTATTTTACTGGCCTCTAATAGGGAAATCGATATTTGATGACCTGTTCCTTTAACAGCCTTAACCTATTCCTTTGACATGAGCACCAGGCCAAGCTAGCTGAGTTTTTATTTCTGAACTTCATCCTTCTGCATGCCAGATCTTACAACCGAATTCCAAACCATTGCTAATGCGTTACCAAAACCACCAGAGAGTAAGAAGGAGATCCGAAAAGAACCTTCCTTCGACCCATTTATGAAGGAAGCTTATAGGATCGAACAGCACATTATCAGCCTAAAGGAGTTCCTTCTCATTACGCGGAAAGCTTACCTTCGCAATGAATCGGCAAGGCGAAAGCATGGCAATCAGCACACCAAGCCGATCGCAGCCCAAATATCAGCTAGAGCTCAATTTGAAGGATCACTGTTTTCAGCTTTTCCTCGGACTATCACACACCTTACTGACAAAGAGAGAGATGAAATAGACTTTCAAGCCAAAATGATCATCAGACGATGTATGGATCGCGTGAAGGATTTAGAAGACGCAGAAAAGATGCGACAGGACGCAGTGAAGGCTCAAAGCGTGAAGCAGCTTTCTCGGTTTTTGAGTAGCATACTTGCAACATCTGACGCAGCACGGAGTGATGACTTATTGGCCGTTCATCGCAGTAGTGTCGTTTGGTTGCTGAACAAGCGTTTGATGGAAGTATCTCAGCTTCAGAAGAATCAGCAAGAGACACGGTTAATGAAAGCTGTTGAAAAGAGCGAAAATCAACTACATATGTCTAGTCTTACTGCAAGTAGAACCTTGATAAATCAATCTCAAAAACCCACTAAATCAACCAAACCCGTGGAACGCAATTCAAACAATGCCGAAAGCAGATTTCAACAACTTTTTGATGATAGAACATCAGAATCAAAACCTACTGTGCAGACGTCATTCGTATCTTGGGAAGATGATACAGGGAATGCATTTGAAGATCAGCTATCCCAGGATCAATTGCAGATGTTGGAGCGAGAAAATGCTGCCATGCTATCAGAAATGGAAAATACCCTTAATCAAGTCCGCGACGCAGAAAAGGCATTGCTGGAAATATCGACATTACAGTCTCAACTGACAAGTCACTTGGCGGTTCAAACGGCACAAACCGATCAACTTTACGAAGAAGCTATTGCTACGACTGACAGGGTGGAAAAGGGTAATCAACAATTGATTCGTGCAAGAGAGAGAAATAGAGGTACAAGAAAGATGATATTAGCATTTCTAATTGGTGCAAGTCTTGTTCTCTTGTTCCTCGACTGGTACGATTAGAGAGCATGTAATAAACAACCTTTTATTATTCCATTCTGGCAAAGCTTAAATCTAGGCACTTCACTACTCAATGCAATTTAAACGTGGACACAAGACTTTTAGGATGTGTAATCTCTACATTGTCTACAACATGACATTTTTATTTATAATTCCTTATTACTTTTCTGCAGTTTCTACAGCCGGCGCCATTTCAGCTGTCGCTGATTCTATAAAGAGATTAATTAGTGTAAGTTATCAAAGACATTGATGCGTAAAATAATAAACCTACCTGGCTTAGCATCTCCATTAGCTTTAGGAGCCTCGTTTTCCTTGTTTTGACCCTTTGCTTTCTTCTTCTTTTCCTTCTTAGCAGCAGGCTTAGCAGTAGGATAAGCTGATTCGGTCAATTCCTTCAATTCAGGATTATCAAAGTATTCCCTGATAGGCGCAATAAGCTCGTTCAAAGCTTTGGTAGTAGCAGCCTTCAAATCTCCAGGATGAAGCTTCTCGGTTCTGAAATCCTCCTCCATATCCTCATACTTGGTATAAACCATATTACCACCCCATTCCTCCTTGCGTTCAACAACAAACTCTGGCTTGCCACCATTGAGTGACTTTAGTGGGAACCACACAGCCTTGATGAAGGACAAGATGCCGTTTTCAGTAACGTTACCAACTTCACAGAAAGCCTTCTTCAACTTTCTCTTAATGGCAGCCGGATCATCAAGAAGGTCGATTTTTGAGTCGGGATCAGAGGATGACATCTTTGATCCTTGAAGACCGGGAACCATACCATTCATAAGATGCGCTCGCTTAGCATATCCAAGTTGTGGCATATACTTTTCAGCAAACGTGAAGATCTTTCGCTGATCGACACCACCAAACTGTACATCAACCCCGAGGTATTGTTCATCAAGAGCTTGCATACCGGGATAGATCAAACCGGAAAGCAATGGGGACTCAACTTGCTTCACGACTTCAGCGCCGGCCTTTTTGGCGTCATGTTCTGTGACAGAAGCCATAAGTCGGAAGTTGTCCATAGCATATTCTTTGGAAAATTGGTAAGATGAACCATAAACGAACTTGAGATTATCAATAGAAACACCGATTGATCGAAGCACAGCTTTAACGATGTGTTCGTAGTATTTGGCTCTGTAGTTGACCAGTTCGAGGGGTGCCTTCATATTGTCCAAGAAAGCGTGGATATCAGCGATGAGAATGGTGACCTAGAACAGAGTAGATGGAAGGTTAATGAGGAAAATGGTTAGCAACACGATGCACTCATAATTACCTCGCAACCAGCACTAAGAAAGTCTGCAATTTTCGACATGGGTACAAAGTAGCCTAAATGAGGCTTGCCAGTAGGGGCTGTACCCCAGTAAAGCTTGATATCTCTCTCACCAAGAACCTTCTTAATTTCGGCTTCACCTAGAACCTCCTGAAGGTTGCGAGTGATCAATTCATACTTTTCATCTGGAGTTAATGCGGACATTGTTGAATATGGTATAGGTAACAATGAAATGACAAGATGTAGGATGCCGGTTTCTGGGCTGCAAAATTTTTTTTATACAGGCGGTCAAGCCACTGTACCTGAAACGTACAATCTATCAAATCATGACTCACAGTAAGTCTATCAATTCATGACTCACAGTTAAGTCAATATGGAAAATGTACGTAGTTGTTTGGATGGAGCAGTAGTCAGTATGCTGTTATTACCATCAAATGATAAGGTTATGATCAGTGTACTGTATATCAATGTAGCCATAGTAAAATCTTCCATAACTTTTGCAACAATAGAGATATGACAATTTGGGTAATAAAGAGTTGAAATTGAACCAATAGAGCGTTTCGTATGAAAACGAATATATGGAAACCTTGCCATGCAGAAACATCAATAGTGAGTATGGTGGTAAATATCTAAATCCAATATTCCTAGCTATAAAGTGGTGGGAAATAAACAAGGTTGGCTTTCTTCCCGTTACTATGGAAGCGAAAGCTGCAGAACTCGCCAAACAGCTCTTGGATACTGTGAGCCGGTAAAACCACGATATTTCCGTGCTAACATCGCATGCTCAGATAATTTGCATAACCTCAAAGCAATTTAGATCTCCCAAAGATCAAAGATACATTCTCGGTATAAGCGGCATTCCTGGGTCTGGGAAAACCACTTTTGTGAATCATCTTGTTCAAAAGTTGAATGACAACTATCACAAAAATAATGTCGGCGAAGACATTGCTATTGCCGTTTCCATGGACGGCTATCACCTTCCGAAGGCCGCATTGGACAGAATGGAGGTAGGACTTTCTAGACACAAGAGCTAAAACATGCAATTCCTAATATGTACGTGTAGAACCCCCAAGAAGCACACTCGCGGCGTGGAGCACTTTTCACCTTTGATCCGAACGGAATTATTGGTCTTTTGGAGAAGTTACGAGACCCTGCAAATCAACAATCCACAGTAAAGGCGCCATCATTTGATCATGCCAAAGCTGACCCAGTAGATGATGATACTGAAATACTACCATGGTTGGTTCGATTAGTATGTACACGAATTAGACATATGTCTAAAGGTGACTAATCATATTGCACTGCCGTAATAGCCACAGAATCGTTATCATGGAAGGTATCTATCTGCAACTTGTGCACCCTGACCCATGGAACAAAATACCCTCCTATTTTGACGACTTGTGGTTCATTGATGTGGATCTCAACGAGGCTAGGTCTCGCACGGGCCAGCGACATTATAACGCTGGATTAGGTAAGTAACCATCGTTATGCAGAAATAATCATGACAGTTCTGATACGATATCCTTTAGAGCCATCGTTGGAAGCGGGAATAGCCCGGTTTGACCGAAATGATTATCTCAATGCCAAATTCATTTTAGCCAACCGAGACACCAGTGCTAAACTTATATCAAGTATTTCCGAACAACAATAAAATCCAGCACGTTGCAAATGCTATAACTTGAGTAGAGGATCAAAAGGTGTTTATAAAGCGAACCTTGACTTCATAAAGGTTATATTGAAAAACAAAACTAAGTGCTTTAGCGAAGTCGGCGAGCCTCACGCTCAGACTCGAGCAAGCAGAGAATATCGTTCTCGCGAACGGGACCCTTGACGTTGCGGATAATGGAGCGAGAAGTATCATCCATGAATTCGACACGGACTTGAGTGACACCACCACGGGAGCCAGTGCGTCCGAGAACCTTGGTGACCTTGGCGAGCTTGACGGGAGTCTTAGCGGATTCCTGAGAGAAATGATAAGAAATGGTGTTGTCAGTGGATTTAGCTCAATTTCGATATTGATGTATTTTTCAACTGTGAATTAGGCAAAATTTCGACAGGATGTCGAAAAGTATGAGGTGAAATTTAACAGGTACTGTAAGAATTTTGTACATTGCCAATGTTACAATAATTCGCAGAATCTTTGGTCGGTTGTCTGTTAATGGTCGCAATACTGCTCTAATGTTGCAGTCGTAGATACTAGTCGAATGTTGTGGCCGCATCCATATCTCGATTCATTCATCTATTGATATAATGGATGGATGGAAGAGTAAAACGACGATGGATGCTTACCATCTTTGATTCGAGGCTGTGAAAAGAGAGAGCTTTCAACGGTTAGGGCTCACCGAGGCTTTCAAGCTTGCTCAGCAGCAGGGACGGGCGGAGTTTTATTTATGGAAATGAATGTCGCTTAAAAGTCCGCCGTAAAGTGTTAAAAGACTTGCAACGAAGTACCTCTTAAAACGAGCATATTAACGAGTGAACTTTATTGTACACTGACCAAGAAGGAGAGAATAAAAGAATGAACTAATACTATGGGTTTTTAAAAATCCCAAAGACAAGATATAGAAATTAGAGAAACTAAAATAAATAACACGCTCAGTTTTCATAAATTCCTTTAAAATAATGGTATCATAAATACAAAACGTGATAGCTCAATGTACAGAAGGGTGTGTAAAGTTAAAGAAGAAAACAGCGAGGATAGACATATGAGAGCTATTTTTCAAAGATCCTTGAATAGTCGAAAATCTCAATGCAATATTGTAATTTAATCATTTAATCGTTGTGACGTCATAAAATAGCCTACGCGTTGTACCTATCTATGTGCGATGCCTACTGGATCTACTCCAACACCATTCTTCAATAACCAGCACACCATGTCTGCTCAACCATCCTCCTCGAGCCCTGAGCAGGACGTCAGACAAAAAGCACTCAATACCTACCGACGAAAGCTCCTTGAGCACAGAGAATGGGAAGCAAAAGTAAAAGAATGTAAGTGGGTCTGTCGCTTGCAGGATCTATAATCTGGACTTGTTCAAGCGATTCGCAAAACAGTTTGCTAAATGAACACATAATTTCTTTATACATTTTGATGCAACAGTACGAATGGGTCTGAAAGGTCTCGATAAAGAGTTTGACAAGTCAGAAGACGATATAAAGGCTTTGCAAAGTGTTGGCCAAGTTATAGGAGAAGTTTTGAAACAGCTTGACGAAGAGCGATGTGAGTACCAATAGGGTCGAGAAATGTCTAGAAGCAACCACTCGTACTGATAATTCTAATGTCTTTCAGTTATTGTCAAGAATACAAGTGGGCCACGTTACGTAGTTGGTTGCCGTAACCGTGTTGACAAGGAAAAGTTGAAACAAGGCACTCGCGTTGCCTTGGATATGACCACACTCACAATTATGCGAATTCTTCCTCGAGAAGTTGATCCTTTGGTATACAACATGTCTTTGGAAGATCCTGGTTCTGTTAGTTTTGCTGGAATTGGTGGTCTAGGAGATCAAATCAGAGAATTGCGTGAAGTTATCGAATTGCCTCTGATGAACCCAGAACTGTTCTTACGTGTTGGTATCAAACCACCAAAAGGCGTCTTACTTTATGGTCCTCCTGGAACTGGTAAAACCCTCTTGGCCAGAGCCGTTGCTAGTACGCTGGAGACAAACTTTTTGAAAGTAGTCTCCAGTGCTATTGTTGACAAATACATTGGAGAAAGTGCCAGATTGATTCGAGAGATGTTTGGTAAGTCTGCTATTTGTATATAATTTATTTTCCATGACCCACTATATTATTCTAATCAACTGCACTCCAGGATATGCAAAGGAGCATGAACCATGTATTATCTTTATGGACGAAATTGATGCCATTGGTGGTAGGAGATTCTCAGAAGGTACATCTGCTGATCGTGAGATCCAGAGAACCTTGATGGAGGTATTAAAAAATTTCAGAAGCAAAAAGTTCTCATGTGGGAAAAAAGAAAATAACTCACACATTTGAAATCATTGTAGCTACTCAACCAAATGGACGGTTTCGACTATCTTGGTCAGACTAAACTTATCATGGCAACGAATCGGCCGGATACATTGGATCCTGCACTTTTGAGACCTGGACGATTAGACAGGAAGATTGAAATACCGTTACCCAACGAACAAGGTCGATTGGAGATTCTAAAGATTCATTCGGCAAGCATTGCAAAGCACGGTGACATAGGTATGTACTAGAAATGAATTGATGTCGACGTAAAGACATGTTTATTGATTTGACTTTTATTCGTATTCCTAGATTATGAAGCTATTGTCAAATTGTCTGACGGTTTTAATGGAGCAGATCTTAGAAATGTTTGCACCGAAGCTGGTAAGATATACATTACTAATCATGGTGGATAGAACGATGATCTTGACACAGTATCTAACCAATTCTCAACAGGTATGTTTGCCATTCGCGACGAACGCGATTATACTGTTCAGGAAGACTTTATGAAAGCAGTACGAAAGGTTGCTGATGCAAAGAAATTGGAAACTAAGCTTGACTATGAGAAATTGTAAATTGTTTGTTCATTGATAAACTTGAAAAACAAAAATGAGATTATATTTTCAATTGAGAAAGGGAATATTGTAAACGAGCTATACTAGAGACGCGGTTTATGATGATGCAACTGCTAGAATTTATTCATTATCATCCAGTATGTATATCGATCATCGAATCGTTAGTAGCAATTGAAAATGTATGAAAAGTCCCGCTTGATATTATTTGACGATGTTGAGGTTGGGAACCACACGATGAGATAGAGTCGTCACCTTGATCTGAATTACTGCAGCTCTCTACAGTGGGTGATCTACTGCCAGATCTGGACAGTTCGTTCATAAGTTGATCGTTGTCATACGGTATGTTAGAGAAATCTTCTTCGGGCAAATTCAGCTGCTCTCTTAAATTTCGATTTTCACTCTGCATCCATCGAACATAGCATACGGTCCGCCGAAGTACCGCCGCTCGTTGAGACTTGTTTTTGGCATCATTTACACATGGCACAATATCTGAAAGTTCTGCTATAAGTGAATTCTGTACTTGGATGCAACATAATAAGCCTATTATATTTCGTTCCAATACAAAATAATCAAATTTCACCTACCAGGATATCTCTACGTCGGCGTTCCACCTTGTTGTGAGTTTCACGTCGTTGTCGAAGGCGATCTTTGGCTGTGGAACAATCTACACTTCGATTGTTCATTATATTGACACCATTTACTAAAAACTTCTTGGTATTAGCAGCATCCATCAATTGCTGGTGAATCTTTTCCGGAGAGTAAGTCTTAAGGCGATGCTCTAAAGGGTAAGCAGCCCTTCTTTCTGATATTGGGATTCTTTTGAGTGACATTAAAGGTATAAAAAAATCAAAAGACAAAGACAGAGACAGAGACAAAGAGAATAAGATACAGTTTTTGTAAATAAATAAGGCTTCATATTGGGCTATGAGTTGAAAATAGTGGAGCACAAATCTGCTCGACATGCACCGCTTACCTCGACGCAAAAATCCCGCAAAGCGCGAATTTTCACTGGTAAATTTCACTGTTAAAAAAGATCTCAATAAAAAAAATACAAACGTGGCCTCAAGTCACATCAGGAAATTTTCCCGTCATCCGAAACTACATGGTGGATAATATTTATTCAATCTTTATTTTATTTAATTTCGTTTGAAACGTTTATGAGAGGGTCATACCGTACAGGGAGACTGGAGATATTCGACACTGATTTGTATGCAAACAATACAAAGTCCGTTAGAAGAGACAGGTTGTTTGGTTGGTTGGTTGGCTGGGGTAAGGGGATCAAAGGGCTAGACGGACGGCGAAATTCCCGCAATTTTTCTATTCGTTTAGGACAACTGTGTCATGCTCAAATTGGCTCGTTGGAAGTACTTTGGTAAAAATTCATTAGCCCCTTCACTCTGTTGAGCTAATGCGCCAACTTTGCCTGGGTGTCTTTGGCTCAAGGCTAAAATGCCTTGGGCAAGGAATACCGTAGCATCGGGTATGGAAGCGAAAAGATCTTCCTTCACTGGTGCTGCTGTAGCAAGTTTTGCAAAAGTCGCTTGGTATCCACTCTCTTCAAGATCTAAAGTATAAAGTTCATCCAGATCGTCACCTGCCAAGTCTTGCGGAAGTTCAAGCAACTTCAATAGTGCCGTAAAGATGGTTGGCCACAATCCTACGTAAGGCTCAGCGAGCATTTTATCGGTCTGAGTCAATAGTCTTGTCAGTCCGATAGCGCACGTTTTACGATCTTTAGGGTCAGCGACCTTTTGGAGCTCAGGAAGAACCACAAGATTCAACATTTGCGCAAATAAGCTATACATTCATAAAGAAATTAATAACCCTCTTCCTTTCCTTGATTTTCCTATTCATACTTGCCTTGGCTGTAGAGCATCAAACGCATCGATAACAACATCAGGGCCACCAGGTTGCTTATCCAATGCAAGGAAGAGACATATCCATACTAACATGCCTCGGGTGAACTTGTCATGTACCATTTGTCCGGTTTTTTTGTTTGTCTTTGATTGCAATCTTGTCAATACATATGTTACTATGGCTCGTAGATATGGGGTGATTACGTCGCTAGGGAAGAATGCGAATAAAATTTGGTTATCACACACAACACAAATGCATTGCTACTATTCATTTTACTTACAGAGGTACATTCACAACAATAGCATTTAATATACCGAAACCATAATGATCATGTTGTCTCGAAGCCATCAGCTTTTGAAATACACCTAAGATAGGAGTCAACTTGTTGCGAGCCAAGATCGTGTCGACGCCTCGTGATAGGTAGGATTGGACAAGAGGGACCAAAGCAGGTATATTACCTAATATTCTCCATTAGTTATTATGTTCGGCCACCGTGTTGCCAAATGCTGTTAAACTCTTACCATATTCCCAAAGAGCAGGGTTCAGTAGTGGATCAAGCAAAGCAATATAAGCTTCAGAGAGTTCTTTTCCAGTGTGGAAATCCAACAGTTGCGCCAGCAGTTGGAACACATAAGGCGTAAATTCTGGGGTACAAAGTGAGTACGAATCAGCCTTGTCCTCGCTTATAAGTAATTAGCGCAAACTATAAAATTTACCTTGGATATCTTGGGCAAGAATGACTTGGAATGGTCCAAAGAGCAGATTTTCAAATTCAGCAACGGCAGCAGGCGACGATGGACAGATAAACCGGATCAAAGCACCAATGCTCTCAAATACATAGTGATTAAAACGAGGGTTACTGGGATTCTTGCTTACAATAGCAAGAATGTTTGTAAGCTTAGACATGATGATATTAACGTAGGGTGTCATGCCTTGGCGACTGGTGATGATAACTCGCATGATGGCTGAGGATTTGCACAGCCTTTTAGACTCAGTTTTGACTAGTTTGCAGACATGCACGCACAAAGCTTACCTCTCATAAGGTAGTCATTCTCAGCCAATTTTTCAGGTGTTTGGCCCTTCTCAATCTGCTTGAAGAGCAATTCTAAGAGTGTTTCGGCATATGGCTGTATGTCTGCTTGTGTAAAACTGCAAAGCCACACGATCAATGACTAGCTGTTTTACATTCACTTACAAAGGTACGATTACTTACAGCATAGTGTTACCCTTCTTGATGAACAGTATCCTCTCAATCGTAACAGCCGAGTATGTGTAGACTACATAATTATCAGATTTCAAATGTTCAACCAAAAGTGGGAACACAGTAACCAGTTGTTCCTTCGTCAACTATGTCCAGTATTAGCGTGAATATATTTGATATGTATACACATGAGAAACATTACCTGGTGTCTGAAGGTATAGAGATATTTAATAGCATCCACTTTTAAGATGGGGTTGCCAGATGAGATAGGTGACTGCAGATCACTCAAAATATACTTTGAGAAGAAGTCAACGACATCAATATTGGCGTTGATACTGGTAGCACCATGCTAATATTAAACAAGGTATTCAGGTATTAGGAAATTTCCAATTCAACATTCGTCAGATGTTCACAACCAATTTCGTACCTGGGCTGTGCCGCTTTTGGTGGCAATTGCTGTCAACAGAAAAATAGCAGTGTTCTTATCTTTCCAGTGTGCTTCTGGGCTGGCAGCATATTGCTTTCATGAGTGAAAATGGTTAGTACTCCGCAATTTAAATGATTTAGCCTTACATTGTGTTTTACCTGCAGGAAATGCTGGATATAGGTTAAGAAAATAGCTGTTACTTGAGATTCGAAATGCTCCATGAGTCCACGAACGAAGTCTGCTGCAGCTCGTCTACGTGTATCAGAATCTGCATTGATGATATCTTGGTCAGCCGTGAGATTTAAATGTCTCATTTTCGAAATAATACGCACCTGATCCTTCTAGGTCACGTCTAATATACTCTATTGGATCGTCCTCAAAAAGCTCCTCGTCATTGGCTAAGGAACCAAAATATGAGTTTAAAATCAACAGACAACTTCAGTCCTGATCCATGAGCTAACAACTTACATCTCAAAGCCATATTGGGAAGAGCTATCTTTTCACACATTTGCTTCAATGTATTTTCTTCTCCATAAATGTTAGCGTGTTTGTACAACCTAACAACACTTGTTAGGAAAGACAAAGCTTTGCTTGTCAACTTGAATTGAACAAATTAGCGATCATGTCATACAACAGATAGTACCCAAAATTCAAGACATACCACGTCGTATTTAGGTTCTTGCGGGATGCTTATTAGCAATTGAAGAACAGTTGTGAAGAATGTAGGTAGCTGCTTAAATTCTTCTTCGTATCTCTGGGTATAGAGCTCTATGATCTCGCAAATGCCAGCCTTGATTTTTTCTAAAATACCGGCTTCATCCTCATCCTTTTTAAGCTTAAGTTAGAGCAGAAAAAAAAAGTTGATAAATTAGTCCTTTCAACTTACAGCTGATTCTAGAAGTCCATTATTGTAAGTCAAGTATTTGTGAAACAGCTCCATAAAGTAACCCATGTTATCCTCGAAAAACTCTGGCAAATCTTGGCAGTTAAGATCATAGTAGATCTTGACAAGCAATAAAAGAGACTGTGACAAGATTTGCAGAGCTGCTTTGTCGTTGGCATAATCTGTGATCAATTTATCCGTAGTCTAGGTACAGTGGGATGTTATTTCATAGGTCTGCCGCTTCGCAAAAAACTCATTGAAATTGAACCTTACCGCGAAAAGCTGTCTGTATGGCTCACAGAAATTGTCAAGAACATACTTTATATCCAGAAATAGAGTATCGGTTCTGAACTGAGATCGCCACGGCTTGAAAATAGAATGAGCAGTTTGGAGTACGCCATTGTTGACTTGGTAGTCCGTCGTACTGAATTTGCTAATCAATGTCTATAAACCTTAAGTTAGTATGGCATTTACCTCATACTAAAACAACCTAGTTCATTCATTCATATAATTACTGGTAGCAACTCCTGCCATTCTTCTGGGAAATCCGATGTAGCAATGATACTCAATGCCTCGCTAACTTGGAACTGCAACCTTTCTGGGACTGAGATCATTAGATCAACAATTTGACTTTTGATAGCAGCGCGGTCTTCGGGAGCAATTTTGTTTGCATTCTCATCATCCTGTGTACACACAAATCAAAGCGAGATTGTTAGATAAGGAACCCTGCTTCACAGCAAGTATCTGTGCCTGTCCGTGAATCACTTACTGGAACCCAATGACGCTTGACATAGTTTTTGAAGAACACAGAAGCGGCAAATCGCAGTGTTTGATCAGCGGATTGGTCACTGATAAGCTTGATCACCAGTAATGGGAAGTTTCGCTGAACCTCTACTTGAGCAAGAGATTGCTCGGCTGTGACATGAAAATAAAAATAAAAAAAGGAATCAAACATTAGCATAAACAGGCGGTACAGACATAATCGGAGGGATATTCAAACCTTGTTTCTGAGTCCTTGGGTCAAACGTCTGTTGAAGGTACTGCTGTAAGGCAGCGTACGTCTGATCGTTGATTTCCATGTTAGCCTTGCGAAAATGGAAGCTTATGCTTGGTGAAGGGCTCAAATTTCAGCGCGTCATGTTTGTGACAGTGATATCAAATTCAAATACCGCTAGAAGTCAGTTGAAAACAAGTTCCTTTTTATTTTTTTACTTTTTTCATTTCTATTGTCTAGAAATTTCCAAAGTTCGTTTTGAGTTGAATCGTAGGCTCCTTTTCATACGCCTTAGATCCTCCATTATGATCTTTGTTTTGCCTCTGAATAGAATGCTGCATCTGCATGACACTGTTTCGAACACTTGTCTCCAATTTCGATCGAATTTCAGGTGACATATGGCCAACAGCTTCCTTGAATAATGCTGGATTGGTTGAAGCCAGCGTAAGTACATGCTTCATGATTATACTATGGCTACCAGAAACATTCTCAGATTCTGAAATGTCCAGTAATGATGACAGTGTTGACAATATTACTGCCAAAACCACTGGTTCTGATAGAAAGAACATTTGAATCCTTATTAGCCATCATTCATAAACGCCTGACATATCTCTTGAACATAATAATGTAGTCTTACTTTTATCATTGTCGGCAACGTTATGTACCATCAGCAAAGTCTTTATAGCCTCTTCCTTCGCTTGCTGATTATCTTGATTATCGGTATTATCTTCTGGAGATAGAAGATACGGGATAATGATATGAGGTATAATGCGTTTTGTCAAAACTTGTCCAAGTGTGACGGCTGCAGGGATATTCGCCTTTTTGCTAGGAAGCATGACCAAGTTACGCAAGCACTGATGAGCTATCAATACTATCTCGGTATTTCTATTTTGCAAGCTATCCTTCAACGTATCCAAATAGCGGTCAAGGCCTTGCCGATTTTCCAAATGGGCTTGTGGACATCCAGTCACAAGCAATGTCGACGCTAGTAAACTGTGCTTAAGAATTGATACATCATCTTTGCTTAATTCTTTAGTATCCCTATTCTCAAAGTGCATTAGTACGAGTGACACAGCGTTTCAGAAAGTAACTGTTGTCATTTGACCTACCGAATCAAGTCTTGCGTTTTGTCATCAAGTAATGTATTTATCATGGCACCAGTAACACGACATAATCTCGAAATATAGTTGGTTGTCAAGCTCGATTCCAACCCATCCAAGACATTCTTGAGCGAAAGTAAACATTTTGGAGCGAGTGTCAATTGATATTGTTCACGTTGTAGAGCTTCTGTAGAATGTGTTAGATAGTACACTCGCACGAAAAAAAATATGTTGAATCAAAGTGACGGACCTGAATATATATAAAGACAAATTGCAAAAAGGTCACATTTATAACTTGCAGGCGCAATAGAAACAAGTAACCCCAAGGTATCCAGACATACACTAAGCACGGCAATAGTGGCTTGATCTAAAGGTTGCTGTATGTTTTCTGTCCAAAAAGTCGATCAGTATTCACGGACTTCCCGTTCAGCTAACCAATGCGAAGACTTACTTTTCTGTGTTTGTTGAGATGACAACGAGGGTATCTTTTGAACGAATATGGTGATAAGCAGACGGAAGAGATAATATAACTTGGCGTTAGTTGGGAACGAATCTGGGTCCAACTCTCGATCTAACGCCTCGAAGTCAGACACCTCAATGCTAGTATAAGAACAACAATATATTACATCAGATACTATACAGTAGAGCAAACAAATGGAAAATCATAACCTACCCATCAGCATCCAAATCATCGCAAATGTACTTGTTTCCATACTCGTTGACGATACGCTCCGTAATATTTACAATCTCCAGTTGCACTTGTGTGCCTTCAGTTTGCACAAGTCGATCAAAGACATTCATGAGTTCTAAGAAGACCGCTTTTGGGACAAAGTTTGGTCCAGCAAGAGAAGGGTGGATAAAGGTTTTGAGAGAGTTCAAACATATATTGAGAGTCATAGTGGCATCCGAGCGAGAGCCGCTAGAGCTGGAAACTCGAGACAGACTTTCTATGCATAAGCCAAAAAGGACGTAGAAAAGGGGAGATCCTTGTACATTAGGCGGGCTGTTTTGACCAGGTCTATCGTTTTCAGCCAAAGCGTTCATCATGGAAGGTTCGCGACTTTCCATAAGCGTTGCCACTGCTCCCATGATCTTCAACCAGGACTTTCGGTAAAACTATGAAGGTTGAATATAAAAGAAAATACCAGACAATCAGAATCATCAAATGTATCACATAATTAAAGGCAAAATTCTCACCGGTAGTGTAATTTCTTTCGTAGCAGCCGAATACATTGAGTCGATTCCACCAGCAGAAGTTGCTTTTACACCATCACTGCCAGTCGCCAAGGCCAAGATATCACTCTCCAATCGAATACGAGCATAATCCTTCAGAGAGGAGAGCCAAAGTGGACTGAGTAAAGGCAAGTTAGGCTGAACCACCTGGTGCAGATAATCTTGATGAACAGTAGCAACTTGAAGTTCAGCCCAAGCATTCAACACCGAAAGCTTGACCATAATAGAAGCATGTGGGCTGATATCTTTGATCTCTCCAACTCTTGTAATATCGGCATCGTCCTTACATTTTTCCAAAGCTGATGTCAATAATTTCAACACGCGACCAAGTTGATAGAGATCTTTGACAATACCACTGCCAACGTATACCGCGCATACACGGACAGCTGCAGAAACAATCTCAGAAGAAGAGTCAGCGGCAAATGCTGGTGTGAGCGCTGCACCAATTTGTGCGGCATATTGTTCCAAAAGGAGGGTTCCTTCCAAGTCAGGATCAGCCGTAGCAGAGAATTTCTAAAGAATATGAAGGTCAATGATTGCTATTACAAAGAGTTGCGTATCTGGTGGGCTCTTTACCTCAATGACAGTTCTGAGTAGATTGATGCCAACGAGTCGAAGATCGTTGACAGGAGCGGTTGCTGCTGTAAAGGAAAGCTTGATCAAATCGCCAACGCGAAAAACCAGGAAATCACCTACGCCAGCCTGCTGGCGCTTTCTTCGTGCTAGAATCAAGTCGAAATGTTCTCGTCCTCCATAAGCCGATATTAATTCGATGCATTCTTGCAGACAAAGCAATGAAAATAGTTGCGTGCGCCATCTGGGAGGAATGTCGACGTTTGCAATGATGGAAGTCTGAGGACCCAGTGAAGAATCAGCCACAGTTGTGGTGATATCGACGTTTCCATCTTCATCATTAAAGTCTTCAGCATCGTCATCGTCAAAATCGTCATCAAAATTGTCGGAAGGATTGATTTCATCCACCGACTTTCTCGTTTCTGTCCCTTTGGAAATAGATGCACTAGTCACTGCTCCAGATAATACTTGCTTTGTAATGTTGACCCAAACAGAAGGTTGCTTGACGGCTGTTTCCTTCAACCAGCTGCGAATAACATCCTTGACATCAGTAAGACTTGGTTCGGTATCAAGCATACTAAACAGTTCTGTATCGAGTCCTGGATTAGCGGTTTTAAAGACAGCCTCAGCATTGCCTTGGACAAGTTGGTAAAGGCAAGTCACTGCTGCTTTCTTGAGTGGAAGATGGAAGCTGGAGAGTTGTAATTGAAGGTAAGGCACCAGTAACTTGAGGTCGACATAAGATTGTGCAAACATGATAAATTGTTGTGTACAACGAATAGCCTCCATATTCACACGTTCATCGGGCTCCAGTTTGAGTTCCTCTACAATATTCATGCATAATTCTCGAACTTTAGACATTGCTTGCAGCTCCGGGCCGAGAGTTCCGACCAATTCATAGATGATTCTACCAAACTCTTGATAAGCCGTAAACCCAACTGCCATACCAGCATTGGAAACAGCCGTGGACCCACCACCAGGCTCATGAGTCTCCACAAGGTAAAGTTTAGCAACTAAGCCTAACGTACTGCTTACGTAGCCAGAGAACATTAAGCTTGCTGCGCTGATAGTCATGGTTAAAGATTCCAGTGCCCAGCAATGCACCACAGGATGTGGATCGCTACTGAGTGACGACAAGATACCAACAATGGTCTTGAGATGATTTCCAGCCGCCATACCACCAACATGACTGTAAATGTATCCGAGTGCAAGAGAACAGCCTGCACGAGCGTCAGGGTCTCTGTTATTGACGACCAAGTCGACCAAGTACTGAATTTGACTAGACATGAGAGATCCACCAATTACATTGATAAGTCGACCTAAAGCATCACTAGCAGCATTTCGCAAGTAGGGATCAGGGTGAATAATGGCTTCTTGCAATATTTCCTGGCAGATTTGGGCTGTACGACCACTTGCAATGGTGGCTGCAGCACCGCCTCCCTTCTTTCCTCCCGTTGTCGTATTTCTAAACGCTCCCAGTAGAGCAACTACAACATTCACCAAGACAGCCATTTTCTTCGGCGAATTCTTATCACCTTTTTGTTCCTTCATCAACTTGAGAGTTTGCTCCAAGATAGCTTCCTGAACAGGAGGAGATTGGAACGGGAATATTGTAGCAAATAATTCGACACTAGCATCAATGTAAGATGTTGATGGTGAAACTGGTCGAGCTGGAGACTTGCGAATGGTCTGGAAAGTACAATAGATAGACAGTGGATCCAATTCCAAAGAACCCATGATTGGTTGTTCCAGTTGACGCTCAATCTTCCTATATCTATCTCTTGTCATCCAGTCTTTGCTACGGTTTTCGTCCTGTTCGTGGGCAGTAGCTAAAGCAGCTACATTAGCTGAATAACCTGCTAATTTGGATGTCACACCAAAACCATGACCGTCAGAGCTGTTCCAGATACTAACGTATTGGCCAGGGACAGCGGCCGTGACATGAACTTGAGCTCCTGACGATGGTATAATCTTTTCAGGTGAGGCAAATACCGAGACTGAATTGCGAAGCAGACTGGAGAATAGTGATTCATAGATTGAGGACGGCCGGATAGTAACAAAGCATTCAAAGATACGTTTCCGTAGTAAATAATTCTGATCGGTAAGCTTGGTTTCAAACGGCAGGCAAGGAGACATTGTAGTTGGAGCATAATCTAGAGGTGCAGTCGTAAGGAAAGCAAGAGTATTGCTTAGAAGAGCTGAAATGCGTTTTGCGATTTCCAAGGTGACAAGGGATTTTGAGTTGTGCTTTAGGAAGCTTAAGATAGATGTTATAACGCATTCCTTTTGGTGAAGAATAAAGGACCACTCGGCTTCGTTACGAATAGAATTAGACTCTTTTCCCGTAGGCTTGGGTAAAGCATTCTTCCACATCAAGAGGAGTTGTGGCAAATACAGCTTAACGATGTTGGGCCCAAGACCCATCAAGGCACTAATAAGCGTCCATGCCACTTGTACTTGGACACTAGCAATAGAGGGACCCTTATGTGTTCTGTCCAATAGTTTGTTTGCCAAAGAAGATGCTCGCTGAATTAGATCAAATGAAACATAAATAGGTTTAGATGGATATACGCTCATCACAGCAGCAACGGCGTGAACATGGCCAATGGCACGGCGGAACAAATCTTTTTTTGCACCGGCATTCGTCAAATTGCTCAAGTCTTTCTCTAAAAGTCCAAAGAGAGTAGGCAAGACTTCTCCAAGGTTTGTAGGTAAGGCACTGCAAACGCATCGTAAACACCAGGCTGTTGCCGCTTGAACAGCAAAACTGGGATAAGATAGCAAGGTAATCAGCGGGTTGATCAGTATTGACTGAACAGGTAGTACTGCTCCTCCTAACTCAGATACAAGGCTAGATACTAGGTTGACAGCAGTGGTTAATGCCTGTTTGTTTGGTGCGACTTGATTAGGCATTAGAGCCGGCCATGCCTTGATCCATTCGTTGATGAGCACATCAATAGCATGTGCTTGGCCTTGCTCGCTAAGTAATCTGCATCCAATAACATCATTGAGTAAAAAGAAGACTTCTTCTCGAATAAAAGCGGCATCCGACTGATTGATAGTATTTCGTAAATTCCCTAGTAACTCTGTGAATAGATGTCGTACAATAGCAGCATAGTTGTTCTCGACAAACCGTGTTCCCAGTTGAATAAACAGCGCTGCATAGGTCTCTATAATGCCAGCTTTGAGTTCTTTGGGAGTAGTTAAACGATTATATGTTGATGACAGCTGGAGCAGCATTTCCTCCATAGATAATAATGAAGCTTCCTTTGCTGCAAGATCTTCTGGTGTAGATACATCAGTTGGGGCAGCAGTTGATATACGTTTAACGGTAGGCTTATTAGGATCAGTGGTAGCTTTTAATTGTGTAAACGCCAGTATGGCGGAGAGGGTTGAGGATACTGCACGTCGTACTGAAAACGTTGATCCTTCTAACGCCTTGAAGAGTGCTTGAAGCATTTGCTCAATGTCAGTTAGCGTTAGAGTTTGAGGTGCATGCTGAACACAAGCTTGTAAACACTGCAATTGATCAGATTAACAATTGTCAACCAGCTCTACCCCATCCCCACGTCTCTGAGAAATATCTAACCTGAGCAGCAGCCACTCGTATAACTTGAGCTTTGTCGGGCAATGCAGCCTTTAAAAATTTATGTAGATCCTTCAGCGTCGTTTCAGTTGCAGCTTTTCCCGCGCCTTTTAGTAATAGTGTGAATGCATTGAGTGCTTCTAGTCGCATCAATAGAGTATTCTAAAGAAAAATTATGAGGATTGTCAGTGTATGGCATTGTAAAGCTTGACTAACTAAGCGAGAGAATATTACATTGCTGTTCTTCAATATTTTCAACAAGATATTTGCGGTTTCTGTAAAAAGAGAGAGGATATTGCCTCCCAGTGTTCCCATTATTGTCCCAATAGTAGTTATTGCAGCACTGAAGTAAAAAAAAAAAAAAAAATCAGCATGAATCTCTCCATAACATATTCGCGTTCATCTCCAAGCAAAAATAACATACATCTTAGCTTCCTTCTCAACATTTTTTCCCGAACTTGCAATTCCATGCAGGGCAACAACTGTATCAAACATGGTACGAGTCTCAGCTCGAGTATATAATAGTATATAGCATCTCCCAATCAAACACCGAATGGGTCGCCTTGGCTTAGGAGTTGCAAGGGTGACAAAGTTCAGCAATGTCTTTTCGAGTTTTGGTTGAACTTTCTTTAGTAATTCCTATACTGTTATGTTAGATCGGAATATGCAGGCTAGATGAGCATTTGGTTCGATTCACTTACGACATCGATCAGTTTGCTCTCATGCTCAACATGAGACAGCCATTGAAACACAAGGAGTTCTTGCTTTTCTACTGTCCCGGCCGTAGCAAGCTTGGATTCATCAAACAAAAATGCATCGGGAATACCAGCTGCAGCATCTGCAGGTGCTGGTGGCATTTGAGTATTAAGTGTCGCTCGAACTGTCAGTCTCGCGGACCTGGAGCTATGTACTTAAGGTGTCACGTGCCTTCAATCTTTGTACGGTTGCCTCAAACATGAGAATGAAAACGCACTATCCAATTATCAAGGACGCTTAAACGAGATCATAGTTGTTGAATAAAAGCAACCGAATTTTGAGAATTCATTAAAGCTTATACTCATGTACAATCTGACAAGTTGTTCTAAATATTTTCGAGATTTATTCTGAATTATACATCCTACTGTACTCTCTTGGGTAATAAATACTATCGTTACTTTATTTTAATTATTCAAAGTCTGAGTTACCTAATAACATATACAACATGATTGTCGGTTATAAAACTCCTCATCTTCTTTATATTAAGCAATATGATGGTAACCTTTTTTTGGGGACTGATGAGGGAGAACAAAATACTGAAGATTTTGTTACTCATGGAATTTTATACACATCTTTGTATCGTCAAATCAAGCATGTTGCTAATGTCTTTTCTTTCTTAAAGGATAATAAAAGGAACGGAACTATTGTTTGAATTGAAATAATACGGAATACCGAACTAAATAACTTGACTGTTGTAAACCCCATTTAATTGTTATTATTACTCTTTATTACTTAAATCGACTTTTTTTTTTTTTGAACTTTCTAATACAGTAAAGATATAGAGACATTCTATAATATTGGTAAAAATTATGGATATTTCCTTCAGTAAACGTGAGTTATTTCGATCTGGTAGTCAGAAGAATGAAGTAGATTACCTCTTCGATTGCTGTAAACAAGAATTTCGCGAAAGTGTTTTAAATAACCATATATAATGCTTCAAGAACCATATTGGAAAATAATACTGAACGATGCAAAAAATAAAAGGCTGACTTAATCAACAAGATCAGTTTAGAGTTTCTTTGGGAAAAGTTTTCGACATTGGAAGCTCAGGCTTTGGTCGTCGTTCTTGTACTCTTCGCTAATGACATACTTTATTATACAAAATGATATCATTCCATGGGGCGCGCAGTTCTATTATTCAAACATTGCAGGGCATTGCATACTGTAGGGACTTGGGTTAAAGGGGTTATGACTGTTCAAATAAATGATGCCAATTGAACTGCTGCTACTGGCGCTCTCTCGTAGAAGCATGTAAATTATAGTCATCAGCCGAACAATTCCCAGACCTTAGATATATTGAAAGAGTAGTCGAAGGCAATATAGCACAAATAAAATAAACTTGGTTTAATGGCAATATCGGATGAGACTCCATTTTATGTAAACATAACACTTCCAAGTTACTTGTTTGTTTCTGTCTGTCACGACACTGGGTGCTGCTTCTGGGTCTGAATCTCAGTACATATTCAATAGCCGTCTCATGTACACTTTCACTTTGAACTGTTGTACAACTGTCATTACCGAGGTGATGGCAAACACTGATACCCCAGCAGCAATAGAGGTGAGCTTTTTTACTTTTTACGAAGCACTTATGTTCAGCATCTGATCAGCGCAGTACCAAACAAATAGATTGCTAGCCTACATGACCTTCGCGCTGAAACAGCAACGATACAGAACCACTTTAAGGACAAAGAATCCGAATTTAACTGGGAAGCCCGAGAATCCTCTATAATACGGCTTCGAGCAATACTACATGGGAATGCCAGTCAAACATGGCCCGACGAACTCGCTCATGACATTCACAACTTGACAGATTCAATTCTCAAAGGAGTAAGTAACGACAATTAACCAAAGTTCATGCCTTCAGCGATCCCCAGTGTCTAACTCTTGTATCAATAGCTTCAAAGCTTGAGAACTACACTCTCGTTGGCAACGCTTTCACTGATAGCAGATTTGGGAAGTTATCTTGGGTCTCATCTAGATAATTACACGTACGATACGTTATTACAAAATTTGTTGCGTTGCGCTCTATTATCCAAGAGATTGGTCGCAACCTCCTCCATGACGGCTACCGTCACCTTTTTGACAGAAACTCCATTCCACTCCAAGGTTATGCCACATATTTCGGCTCTCTCTAATGACAAGAATATCCAAGCAAGACAGTTTGCCCTTGTATACGCTACGTCTTTCGCTCAAGCACATGGCGCAAAATCAAGAGGTCCTTTCGAAAAAAGTGGAGGCATAGACCTTTTATCCAAAATGATTCAAAAAGGATTTTCAGATGCTGCTCCAGCGGTACGTAATTCGGCTAGAGAGGGGTTTTGGGTATTCCATTCTCTATGGAAGGACCGTGGAGAAAAGTAAGTCTATTACCTAAAAGTGTCTTTAGATCACGCGATTTTGAAATTAATTGATATCTGTGGGGAAGATTGCTAAAGTCCCTAGATCAAACATTACAAAAGCAATTATTGCGCAACAAACCTGGTTCTGTAAACGCAGATCACAGTAAGCTACAAGCTAGCAGAACAGCATCGTCCAGCAGTATCGGATCGAACACTTCCAAACGACCTGCATTAAAAACTTCCAATACGTCATTAAGAAGTTCAACCTCAATTCATTCTGATCACTCCAAGCCCAAAGTTTCTATTCCAACAGCTCCATCTAGTCATCCACGTACGGTTTCGCCTTCCGTATCCAACGCATCAAACACATCAAATGAGTCTCATATAAGTCAATATAGTCGAAAATCTTTTGCTTCATCCAAGTCTACAACTTCAAAGGTTCCACCTGTTACCAAAAGTAATGTTACTACGGCAACCTCCGCTACATCCCAGCGCAGCATGATTGCACCACACAAACATCCCTCTACCCGTAAACCCACATTGATCGAGCTTATCAAAAGTGACGATGATAATACTCGGTGCACTGGAATTTTGACAATTGCTGAAAAGCTTTTGGAAGTTCATTACAATTTTGGTCAAGATTCGCATCCATCGTCTGATCTACCAGATAACACGGTCCTTGTTCCTGCATTGCTTGTCAATTTGCAGTCTCCAAGTTCTTCCTCATGTGTTACTCTAATGAGCTGGGATGGTATAGCAGGTGTCATAGGAAAGATATGTTCAGTGGATCAATTCTCATACCCGTTGTTACTTTCACTGGAGCGTGAGCAAAACAATTCGTCAGCTTACGATACTTTGAATTCAGGCTTTTCTCGATGGAAGAGGCTATTAAAGAAATTTGATGCAAACCTAGGAGAAACACTACTAAAATGTTTTCTTACCACAATGGCCAACCGGCAGCAAGTGAACGGCTCAATTGCTACTACCCAAATGGATATTTCAAACCGTCACAAAATTGCTATCACCTTCCTTGAGTGGATGGATGAACTAGTTTGTGTTGTTGTCGGATTGTCTGCTGATGATGAAGAGGGTATGAATGACGATAACGAGACCGCCGCAGCTTGGTTGGGTGATGACGACGATCTAGCACCAGGATGGTTCGAGCAAGATCAAAATCTGCGGAAATATCTAACAAAGTTGATTCCAATACTACTTTCAACTACACCTACTACAATCCTATACTCTTCGTTGATTCAGTTGATTGGTCATCTTCGATTAGTTCATGAGTCTGTCTTCCAGGCAATTTTGCTATCATTGGATGCTAATGTCGCAGATCGTGTCTGCCAAGCTCTGGGGATATTACAGCCACAACAGGAGGTAGTTGCCAATCAGGACAGCATGGACTATACACAGTCTGCCAATGTTTCTGAAGCCACCGCCCTGGACTTGCCTCAGCGATCAGGTATGGATGTAGATAGCACTGATGTAACAGAAGATATTTCGAAAATCAGCCTCGAGCAATTGGCGCACGAGGATCCTGAACTTGAAGCTGAAATTGCCACTCTTGCAATACTTTCCGCGGAACGGCTAATGAAGAATGGCAATGGAACGCTTGTGGCTTCTGAGAGCACGGCACAGAGCGAACTGCCTACTCCAGCTGCAACCAGCACAAACGATACAAATCGCCCTGAACAGGAGACTTTGCAAACTCCGGACCGCGCAAAATCGGTATTAACTCATACTCCTCCATCATGGCCACGACGACAGCAAGATAACCACAATATTCAGGATTCACCGTCTTCGAATGAAACTGCAGAAAATATCAAGCGACACAAGCCGACACAACCTACTAATCACTCCCCATTCTCGAAACCCAACAAGAATCGAAGTGGTATATTGATCCCATTGATAGACCGCTTAAAATCAGGAAACCCAGCCCTAGACGAAGTTTTTTTCCGAAAACTGGTCAGGCTTTCAAAGGATAACCCGATCATGCAAAGGTGGGACCAAGGTGGTAACTGTGCAGATGGTGCTGATCTATGGAATGGTGAACATAACGATGCTAGTCTCTTCAAAGACTTGATCATAGCCACACTACCGTATCTCGAGCAGACCGAAGGAAATGCTACTCACAGAGAAGATGTCTTATTACTTTACAAACAATTATTATTATATCAGCCAGGGCTCTGGAAATTCTGGTCCATCTCATCACGAGAGGATGAAGGGATATCGGTTACAGCCATTACTAAGTTGCTCTTGAAATGCAGGAATTCTGGCACAGCAAATGTAGGTTGCGTGCGCTTGGTTTGACCATCTGATTATCAACATTTGTTAACGCACAGTAAACAATGTATAGGTGATGTCGAGTGTGGATGACACCCTGGATACGTATTTTTTCACGCTGGAAGGGAACATTTGTTTGAATACCCTTTTAGAAATTTTGAACTTGGAGCTAGATGAGCAACCTGTTACGGATTCTCAAGATAGTTGGACTATAACACATCATCATCCAATAACGTCGGCATTTTCGTATTTGGCAAAGATAACTCCAAGATGTGACCCAGAAACAACTGACCAATATTTGGCAGATGGTGGAAAACAAGTTCTAGTCAAGGTGAGAATTACTATCACGAAATATCACCTTGATGACCGTGACTAATCAATATATTTAGGGCTGCAATTATCCTCAAGTGTCTGCTCGCAAAGCTTGTGTGGATGCTATCGTCAGTTTGAATCAACTCATACCTGGTGGGGTAACCAAGCATTTGGAGGACCTTAGGGATGATCAGATGAGATTGGTTCAGCATTATATCACCAAAGCGCAAAACAAACCATTGCATCGAGATTTCTCATCTATGCAACGACTATATTCATCCTAATCTTATCCTTACGGGACATAAGTTAGCAAAAGTTATTACCCAAAAGCATATATCAATATACGTGTTTTTAACTGGCTGCCCCCAGTCTATATCTAAAAGTTAATAATAAAGATTTATATCCAAAAAGTTATTACCAAGATGTTTAAAAGTTTACGAGACATTAGCATATAAAGGAGAGTACGAGAGAAAGTCTAACTTCTTGATCCTTCCACGCCTCTCTACCTTCGAAGGTTGAGTCATACCTTTTTATGGTGGTGATACCATGCTTTGAGTAGCTCATATGTATTGAGGACTGATATGAAGATAAACAGACACAAGGATTCTTGTGTTTCCTCTTGCTTGTTGGAGGTTGTCAACCTGCTATATATTATTATTTGGGTATTATTTAGGGTATTGAAGATGGCAGTTCCATTCTTCCAATCAATAAATTACATAGTTATGCAGCATCCGGTTCATTTCCATGTATCGGTGAAGTATATATCGCTTTAAAACGGCCTTCGATTTCATAATGTTAGCAATAGGGAAAAGCTTTAGCAGGGTAAAACATGTAAAACATTATAATTACCACCAACTAGCCATACTCTTTAAAGTCTTGTTAGATCGATCAACATTATCCTCCGCCTCTGCCATCTACCGAAATAACATTCAGCTACAATATTTGGATGTGACAATGAAGTTTTGTCACTTTGAATGATCCTTACCTCATCTCTTGAGCGTTCCAGAGTCTCGCGCTGTCCCCGTAAGGTAGTTAGTATATCACTTCCGATGTTCTCATTCTCCAGCGCGACAGTTTGAATATGTTTGAGCCTATTACTGGATTCCTGTATTTGATTTGCTTGTCTTAACAGCTGATCCCGTCGACTCATGCATCCTTCGACTTCGCTTCTACGATATCCTGTCTGACGATGTAAATAAAGTTCAGTAAAAACGCCTGATATCACAGATTTCACATGTGTACTATCCTTACTATGTCAGTCAATCGTTGCCGATAGCTTCTTGCATTTGCTTTCTCTACCAAATATTCTGAAGGCAACGAACCGTCAAGTAGGACGTCAAGTTGATTCAGCTTTGCGTAAGGGTTTTGCGGTTAACAATCATGTTTCAATTCCAAAACATACTCCTAATGGTACCCATACCAATTCCTGCGCATAACTCAGTTGCATTGGATCTGTTCCGGCTGTGATTCCGAGACATTTGGGCAAAGTTTGAATCAGAATGTATTTTGGATGGAATATACATTGAGTCAATAAATACTACCATTGAAATTGTTGATTACTTGACGGAGCCTGCGATCCAGCTCTTGAACAGTGGCCATAGAGCCAACAAAAAAAAAAAAAAAGGGCCGGAAAAAAGACGTCGCGGTGTGCTAGCAAAATGTCTGTGCGCATTCCCACATGAACTCAGCCGCGCGAACCCTTTACTGCATCGGTCTCACCCACACGCTTACGAAAACAGTTTTTGACTCTTTAATGCACAAGATCTTGTTCTGAATGACCTCCATTCCAACATTGGCCAATGCAAAATTCAGTCATACCTCAATATCCGAGCATTTCATCCAATGAAGGAACGTCTATAGCGTATAATGCAATCAAACGAAAATGGTCTTCGGTCTTATCAAACAACGGTTCTCCGACTCCTTTCCATGATGATTTTCTTAACCAGATTGGACAGCAGCAGACATATGATGCTTCAGAATCCATACAGCCAGTTTATACAAAATCATCACCATTAATAGTACCATTGCGATTTCCGACACTCGACAAGGGAACTGGCCGTAGTCGTTCCCGCTCAAATTCTTCCTCTCAAACACCAACGAGGGATGCCTCACCCAGTACACATTCTCAAGAGGTAAATTCGTCATTAGAGCGAACATCTTCTACTTCATTTTCTTTGATAGTTGGAGTGTTGGCATCTGAAATGATGGTCGTCAAAGAAGCCATTCTGAAAACCATCAAGTCCAGATTATCTGAGAAAGGCAAGTTGCTTTCTGGCTCGCATTCTCGATGAATGAATCTATAGATTGACCTTATGCAGCATATCCAATCTAAAATCGTACTTGCAGGTGGACAGAAATGGCCAGTTGATGAAAAGTTTTCAAGCTTTATATACCAGCAACTGCAAACTCACCTAAAAAGGGAAGAACCACAGGGTCAACAAAGCGAACTGCTGGTATATTCACAGGACCCTGATATTAACAATGCTGTCGACTTTTACTGCTTGCTCGTAGCATTTATGACTGTATATGTATCTTTCTTGGAGGTATCCACAGCTTTAATGGCGTCCAAAGAATCATTGGGTTTCCTGAGTCTACCTCTCAAAACGATAATGGACAGCTTTGATGCAGTCGATAATATCTTCCATGGGGCCTCAGAGGATATGTATCTCTGGTACTATGTCGATCAACAGTACCTCCCAAGTTCAGTCACTTCAAGTATCTGCAAGGAGCTCGAAGTACTAAATTTTACGGTGGAAAAGGCTCAACAAGCTGAAGCGATCCTGTCGTCCTTTTACACAAACTATCTACTACGGTTCGCAGCACAGAGGCATCAAAAAGACCATGGGCAATTTTATACTCCAACCTCAGTAGTAGATTTCATGTGGACAGCTTGTATGAAGGATGATTTCAACTGGGTATACAATGTACAACGTTCCTATTGTCCAAGCGTGCTGGATCCATGCATGGGCACAGGTAGCTTCCTCAGCAGCTACATACAGCGAATAGTCCAGTGTCTACAAGAAAAAAGTAGCTCGTGGAACGATGCAGAGGCTTTAAAATTGATGATCAATTCCATGTGTAGCAATATTTGGGGGATTGAGATCGATCATTTTGTGGTTCAGCTGGGTAAACTGAACGTCATGCTTCACATATTCCCTCTCTTATGCAGATGGATGAGCATAACTCAACAGCCTTTAGATTTTCGCCTCCCAAGACTCAACCTTTTTTGTAATGATATTTTGACACTCTCTTTACCTCCCACGATCAACAACATCAATACTTGGGAATATAATCAGATCGCAAAACTGAGAGACCATGAAGCATTAAAATTCGACTATATGGTCACTAATCCACCTTACATGATTCGGAAAACTGGATTCATTTCCATGCCCGATACGGAACTCTACGATATATCTCTTATTGGCGGCAGAGGGACGCAGGCTTATATGTACTTTATGTGGATCTGCCTACAGCGTTGTCATCCACTGAAGGGCAGGCTGTGCTTTATCACTCCAAGCCAGTGGATACTTTTAGAGTTTGCCAAAAACTTGCGGTAAGAGTCGTCAATTTTCCGTAATTACCTGTGGAGCCTTCTCTAATCTTTCGAGGATCATAGATCATGGCTTTGGAAAAACTATGTTCTTGAACTTGTTTACCAGTTTGAGCCTTACAAGGTGTGGCCAAAGATACAAACGGACTCTCTCATCTTCCGCCTTCGGCCTAGACCTTCTATCAATTCAGAACAGGTGCACACTTTATTCTTGCGCCATGAAGATCGGACATTGAGTCTCAGTAGCATTCTGAACGACTACCAGTCATTCAATGTAAACGAGCCTTCTAGTCTTGCATATATTTCATACAAGCTTACACCAGCAAATACCAAAGCATTTGAAAACGTGAAAGATTATTCGTTTTCCTTCCTAATTCCAACTTCTCCTGTAGCTGAGCAAATGAAACGGCTCACTCAACATTTCACCAATATTTGTGGTATGAATAACGACTCTTCTGGAATACAGTCACCTTTATTGTGGAATCGAGGTCCCAATACCAATCCCGTATATGCACTCTTGGTTCGTACAGAATGGGCTTTGAAAACATTCGGAGTAGACGTAGTTGAAAAGTGGTTGCGACCAGCAATATACTGGAATGGAAAACGGGAGAACAATACTAGTGGGAAGAGCGAGAGCAAAGAAATACTGTTTTGGAAGGACAGAGATCGTTTGCGTGTTAGTCACAAGGAGAATTCCCCTGCAGAAGCTTATTTACCATTTCGATTTGAGGACTTGGCGAACGAAGATCAGCACTATTGCATGATTCTAATCGACAATACAAATGCGTCTATACTAGAAAAAGACGGAACAGATCAAGCATTGTATCAATATCTGAAGGAGGCAAGAGAGAAACTTCAGCCCAAGCAAACAGACAAGGAAATTGCTTGGTGCCCTTTCCGTCAGTGCGGTATAGAAAGCCCAGTCAAGATTGTTCATCCTATCAACTTTGGTTACTTTTCACGCTCTCAGCCTCGTCAACGATTTTTCTTGGACACACGTAGACAGTGCGTCACAAATCAATGCATGTACTTTACAATCAAGCCAACGGCAGCTATTCAAGATCCTTTATTCTATTTAGGCCTTTTGAACTCCTCCACTGTACAATTCTTCATCACCATTCATTGCTGTTACGATCAGCAGGGACGAACTAGATTTTTTGCTAAGAATATGGCGAACATTCCCTACCCACCACCTCCTTCGCCTGCTCTATCAAGCTTGATGTCCAATCTTGTTGCTCGAATCACCAACGTTCGATCTATGATATACAAGGTTGCCAGAGAACTACGCATGAAAATACTTATCGAAAAACTGCGCCAAGGCAAATGGGATTTGGACTGTACTCACAGCTGTAACCCCAGTCACCTGTCTCCTGTACCTACACCATCGGCTGGCCAAGAGGAGGGGAAGGATATCAGGATATGTCCATACAAAAATATTTGCAGTTGTCTTCGAGTCGCGTCACTCCTCCAATATGGCGTTGATCAATTAACCTACCTCCTATATGGCGTACCTGTAGATACACAATTAGCAGTGGAAAGCGAGCTTTCCATTGCTTCTTTCGCGGATTTTGAAACTGTATTTCCTCGTCAGAATGCTACAGTACCAGCCTGGTATGAAAAGATAATCCAATACTCTGACTTAATCCTCTCATCTGTAGATCTGTAAAACAATACAAAAAGCCTCTTGTAAAAATATAAATTTGCGCCTCCTCTAGGAGGATTCCGTACATTGTTTTACTGCTGAAATATGCTTATTTTGTGCATAACATTGATTCCCAAATTTTGCACACGCTCTTATTTTTCCATTCATCAGACTCAATGCCAAAATCGAATTTAGATAAATGAAGCCTTTAAGAGTGGGGCATAAACATGCGTTGATCTTATTTTTGTGAAAATGCTTCCCAATGTCTGTCCTATTGCACGTTGACGATCTATAGTGATGATCAAGTTTTGCAACTGGCATTTGATTCTATGAGCTGTATTATTATATAGTGCTGACAAACAATGTAATTGACGCAAATATGCAAAAAAAAAAAATTCAACAGAGCAATTATAATATGTCCTTGTCCTTTCCAAAGTAGTATTTACATTGGTGGAGTGGGACCAATGTAATTTAAATTCAAACTAGCATGACATGACAAGAATTCACAAGAGAATTCAATCGAGTTAATGAAATCTTATATAAGGAAAAAAAATGTATTCCTCCAACTGCTTCATCTTGAATATGTTGCCTATTATAGCGGCCATCCTCTCTGCCTTTGCTGTCGCACCATGCCTGGCTAATACTGATTCCACAGTTAGTGATGTCGATCAGCAGAAGATACTGGAAGTTCATAATAGTTACCGTGCCTTAACTGGCCTTTCTCCTTTGGTTTGGAATGTCACCTTGGCAAACTTTGCTGAAAGTTGGGTGAATCAGTGTAACAATTCACATAGCCATAGTGTAAGTAGTTATTGCTTAAATTTGGGGACATCAACCAGTGACTAACTGATATGCTATTACTGTCTCAGCCTGACTATGGTGAAAACATGGGATTTGGATACATGACTTGGGAAGACATGGTTAACAGATGGGGCGATGAACATCGGTACTATAATTTCACCACAGAAGATCTACAGGAAGATAGTCTTCATTTTACCCAGATGGTATGGAAAGAGACCACATCCATTGGTAAGCGTCGATATTCATTAGACAAACCCCACTTCCATGGAAACTTGGATAATTGAAGTTCTGTTTACAACAGGATGTGCCATGCGAAGCTGTGAATTCAATCCTAGATTTTATTCCTGCAACTACTACCCGCATGGCAATATCTTGGGGCAATTCAAAGCCAATGTCGCTTCATTCCAGTCGTAAAACTTGAGCGTCCAATGTACTTTTCTAGAAAGTTTTCAATAAGACTAGATACGCTGGACTAGGCATGGCATACATATGAAATTATGTCATCACTTGTCTCATTCTCTGATAACAGTTAACGAAATTTTGTGTATAATATATTATTGTGTGCTATCAAGCACATTGTTAAAGAAAGAAAGAAAAAAAAACTTGATGCATTCTTTGAGTTATAGACAGTTGTGGCACAAGGGTATTACAGATTACAAATATAGTCTATCATCAGGATCGTCCACGACGAAGTCATCGTCGTCTTCGTCTTCATCGTCGTCAACTTGGTCATGATATTCATCCTCATCAGAATCATTATCCTGTCTTGTGCTCCTGCGACCTCTTTCTGATTTCGCAAGTGGCAAAGTTGGATCTATTGGATGAGAGATTTTCCAAGTTAAATCGGGAATAAGTAAAATAATTTAATATGAGTGAAGCAAAACATACTTTGGAGTCGAGTTTTGAACATCCTAGCCAGTTTGACAGCATTCTTGTAGATTATGGAGGTATCGTCATTATACTTTTGGCCATTCTTCCGTATCTGCTCCACATCCTCAATTACAGCCTAAGAGATTGGAGTATGTTAATAACAACGCAGCAGCATCAAAAGCATAACACCACAAGATTCTTTACCTCTGCGTGACGATAAAAGTTGTTATTAAGCCTATTCAGTACCATGTTGATACATATGGGATACGCAATTTGTAGCAAGTAGTCAGGATAGTCGTGCCAAGGAACATGATCTACAAACAGTTCATAGTCGCCCTCATCCTTCAACCAATTGAGGACATTAATCGCACGGTTTTTGACGTCGTCTGGAAGAGATTCCGCATTGTCATAGCGTTGGAAAAGATCTTGCCCCCGTGGAACCAGTTCCCAAGGACTAAGATTTTCAGGTGGTGAATTTGGATCATCCCTGTCAATAGTGTCAGTCAACAGCAGAGTAAACCCAACCACAGGCATGTGCAACATATAACTTACCAAACAATGTGGAAATAGGCCCATGGACTAGGTAGATTTAATTCATCCCAGTTACCTCCATCTGTTTGAATACCTACGATCGTACCAGGATAAGCACCATTATCGTAAACAGCGTCAACCTTCTGTCCTATTTCAAGGTAACTCCAGACTTCCATGGACGACAAAAATCGGTTGAACAGCACTAAGAACTCAGGACAATTGTCCTCATCACAGTAATCGATGGTGATGTCTCGACCTACATTGCGCCATATGGGATCTGCTCTCTGGAATAAAGCGTCCTGTATGTTGGTGAGGTTTTGCAGACGTAGTTTTAAGCGACAGAATGTGGGAGGTCCCACTTGCCATTGATAGCCAATAACACGAGCAAAGATCATTTTTCCCATGTCAGTAATAGGCCCATGTTTAGGATTGAAGTTGTTGACATAGGCTGATTGGTTCCAATATTCTTCATGGCCTTCTACACATATTACAATCATATCATCAACTTGAGGATGATATGGCGACAACTTTCTCGTTTCCATTTGAATCCATTCTGTGGGTTCATAGTCAGAGAGTTCCAATCCTTGTGGTGCTTCCGATGATGAGACGTTATTTGCTTGTTCGGGAAGAGGATTCTTCCTTGGTCGGCCACGCTTCTTTGGTGGATTAGCAGGTGCTGGTACTTCAACAGATTGTAAGCGTCGTCGCTTTACAGATGGTCCTTCCATGAAGTCTTGATCGTCGGCATCATCTTCTTCATCATAGACAACCGCTCTTCGTTTGACAGATCGAGTAGTGGACGGCATCGGCTCACTGGCCACATCCTTGAAATCTTCGTCATCGCTAGTCCTTGCTCCATTTCGATGGGTAGCGTTGGATCCAACCACGTCGACTTCTTCACTTTCATCTTCACTTTCATTGCTTTCAATGAATTCTTTGTCTGTGTCATCATCTTCAGCATAGGAGATCTGCCTATTTCGACTGCGTCGCATATGTCTTGATGATTCAGTACCATCCGAATCAGCACTTGGCAGCCTTCTCGTCTTTTTTGGACGTCCCCTACGCCTTCCAGAAGATGTAGTGGGTCGGCTGGAGCTACCAGTTCTGTCTGCTGGTGGTCGACCACGTCGCTTCGGTCGACCTCTAGTTTTACGTCTTGCTCGGTATCCACTATCACCGGCTTCGTCATCCTCTACGAACTCATCATCGTCAATACCATCGTTTGAATCCAAGTCGCCGCCAACCATCCCGCCATTAGAACCATCTTCATCGGATTCGTCACTACTAGCGCTATCATCTTGTACATCAGTGTAGTCTTCATCGTCTGATTCGTCATTCTCCATAGCACGTATTGGAATGTCAAAGATGGCCAAGTCTTCGGTCTCCTCTTCTTCAATATGAACGAAATCTTTTCTTTTTTTAGAAGCTTTTGCACGGTCAATTTTAGGTACTGCCGCAATATGAGCTTGTTTTGCTCTGCAACGATAAATAGTTAAATAAACCATGTTTTCGTCGAGATCACATTACGTGACCTAATATAAAGTCCACTTACTCTTGCATTTCCTCATTGTACCATGCACGGCGTTGCTGTTCTTCGTAATCAAAATGCTTGTTCGTCAGGGGTAAATTTCGACCTTTGGTTCAACGGACACTTAGTTGACATTCACATATAATACATAGCAACTTGCTTGCAAAGTCTTATACTCACCATAACCTGCTGGTTTTTGATTTGGGTATTCCACGCCACCCCAGTCGATGATTAGACTACGGTCCATCATGTGTGGTGGAAGCTATCGGTGGGAAGGGTTTAGAGTGTTATCATGAAGATATCAACGAGCGGTATAGTGAAAGTGCAGTTCCATACCTGTGTTTGTTCGTCAATAAAGTTCCAATTTTCATCATATCGAACGGGCAAGAAATCTGTCCAGAATTGCTGTCCACGTTGCCATTTCTTTGTTTGTGAATATGGTTGGGTCGGTTGACCCACACCGAATAAAACACACTTTCCTTCAGAGTCCGTAATAGCATACATCATACCTTTCACATCATAAAATTAGCATATGAAGGTAGCTTTGAAGATAACTTGGCAATGACTACAAAAATACTTACCATCCTTGGAAAATTTACAATCCAATAAATTGCGCTCAGGATAGTAGTGGCAGCTCATCTGGGTGAAGGTAGCCAGGTCCCAAAGAATGGCACGGCCATCGTAGCCGGCTGATAAGACTGTTCTGGGGTCCGTCGGGTGGACATCTACAGCATATGTCTCTTCGGTGTGGCCAATCAATGAGCCCTTTAGTTCACCAGTGGTAGAATCGAAGACCTTCAGATCACCATAAGTAGTGGCAATGATGCATGCCGAATCATCCAAACTCCAAGCTATCATAGAAACATAGGCTGACTCCCTTGAAGGAGGACCTTGTTGACCTTGCATCTGAACATCTCCAGCCACACCTGAATTGTCATATCCGTTCTGATCTTGGTTTACATTATTTGTATTTCGGCGCAGACGCATGTTATAGCTTGGAGTATCTCCATTATGATCTCTCTCATCACTAGGTACGTTAAGTGTCCTGTCACCGCTCCCTGGCTGGTCTTGGGATGCATCAGGTTGTTGATTTCCTTCCGGGGGTGCTGATGGCAATTGAGGAGAATCGTTATTAGAGGGTGGGTTTGCAGCTGTAGTTGACATCCGTCTGGCGGAGGGTGGCTGTACGTTTGGAACCGATTGAGTTTCTGTATTTTGCTGTTGCCCTTGTTCCGTTGTGGATGTACTTTTCTCCTTGATATCCACTACATGTTGGGACACAACGTAAATATATAATATTCGCAATAATACCAGTAGGTAATAGTATGTACTTACGAATAAGAGATTTCCATTCATTGGTCTCGTTATCAATGTACCAAATTCGAGCTGTACCATCCATGCAACTAAAATTTGTTTTACTGTTAGAGATGGCAGTGTATCAAATCCTGTTTATCTTCACAATGCCTTACCCGCTCAAAATCTTCTTTCCGTCATGGCTGTACGCAATGTCTGTAATACCACCATGGTGGCCCTCTAGGTTGGCTACAGGGACAACATTTGAAGATTCCAAGGCCGACATATCAAAGTTTTGCATCAAGCTAGGTCGTCCCTTTTTCTTAGGTCTTCGCAAAGCTCCGCCATCCAATTCACTACCGCTACCACTTTCCATAGCCTGAGAGCCACCATTCATCGAATATTCGATCATCCGTGTTTGATCCTTCAAGGTTGAAAAAACATGGACGATTCCATCGTCTCCAGAAACAGCGAATTGAGTTCCAGATCGATTGAATGACGCGCAACGAACTTGATCTTTGAGTCGAAACCGACAAGGAAATGTAATTGGTGCATGTGGATCAAAGAACTGCAGTGTTTGACGATCCCATCTCCATAACCTCACCATACCGTCCTCACTGGTGGCCATCAAATAGCGGGTATCACTCATTGGTGATGGGGAGAAGTTAACGGTAGTAAATCCTTTTCTCTACGATGTGTAATAACATTAGTATTCATATTCATAGAGCTGATAGTTGCTTCAGCTGCTAATACACAATATCATTTGAACGTACAGACGTGGTACCAGAAGTGAGAACAGCTATAGGTCGGAAATCTTTCATGCTCCATACACGGATAATACCATCAGTGGAAGCAGTGGCCAACAGAGAGTTCTCTTCATTCAAGGTCAAATCCGTTATTTCCTTTTGATGGCCTCGTAACGTATAAATTAGGTATCCAGTTCGGGCACACCAAATTTTCACAAGATAGTCGTCGCTGCCTGTGATGACACGTAACCCGGATTTATCGAATGTAACGCAGTAAATTGGAAATCGATGCCCAAACAGTGTTACTAATTCCTTGTAGGATCTTGATACAAACGCAGGTTGTCGTTGATCTTTCAACACGTTGCCTCCTAATTCACGAGCTGTCAAAGCTAAACATGAGTTGAAGACCTGACGAATGGGATGTGATAACATGTGTTTTCCAAGACGTGAACGCGGTGCTCTCGGAATATATGGTTTTTCATTATGTACTGAAGAGGTCCTCAATAATGATGCGTCTCCTGGCCCCAATAATGTAGATGAACCATTTGCAGGCGGTGGTAAAAGAGTATCAGTATGCTGAACAAGCCTTTGTAATAAATCATGGAGATGAGAACTCGCAATATGAGAATTACGAGAAGTCTGATCAATAAAACAATGTTATTTTCAGCAACTGCTACCACACACAATATAGACTTTGAAGAAAACATACCAATTCATCGAGGGTCAAAGGTTGAGATTCGCCTTTCCAGTTGAAACGACTAGGTAGTAGTTCTGGGTGCTGCTCAGTCAGTTCCGTCGATAGGGCTGCTGAGGCTGCCTTGCATGGGCCCGAGGCTAGGAAGCGCGCAATCAGAAAGTAAAGCTAGCATGGCGATTTCAGAAAAAAAAAATATGTATATGTTATGGTTACTGGGAATTGCACTTAAAAAAAAAAAAAGTCCATTTGTAAAGTATATACCTCTGCAGGTGGAATTAATGGCGGCGATGGTAAAGAAAAATATACAATCAGTACAAGTTGCTTTTGAATCAGTGATCAAGTACGATTATTACCTCTGTTAGTGTGCTTGTCCATGAACAAAATGGCATGCAGGTAGGCAAAAGAGAAACGAGGAAAACGCGGGTGTAGTAAAGTATTATAAAATCAAAGTCCGATAGCGATGTTTCTTGCTGTGACACACCTCTTGGCGACCGACCACTTCTTCCTTTCTTGCCCTGAGAACAGGCATATGTTGTACTATGGTGCTTTTCTAACGCTTTTAAATGTTAGATCTTGAATTATATTATCCTGATGTGAGAAAATAAGACGGGTGAAAGTTGAGGTTTATGAGTACCAGGCAAGTTTGCACACAATTTGATTGTTCCTTAAACTTGATGTCGCGTCATATACGCGTTCATTGTCTTCGTGTTGAAGCTTGAAAGTTTTTTTCGGGGGGAATTGTTGATACTCTCACTTCAGCCGGGGGTCTATCACAGCTAAACACAAGGAAAAATTTATGTGAATTTTTTTTTTTATTATATTTTACTTGATGAGTAGAATTGCTTAAAGGTATTATGCCATTTATACGATGAAATACAATGTAGAATATGGTTGAAAGTAAAAGTGCACAGAGCAAGTTCAAAGTAGCTTTTTTGCACTGCCGTTGTAAGTTATTCTCCATCTCAGCCCAAAACTTGTCGGCAATTAAAAATTTAAGTTTCCATTTCTGAGGGTGTCAGCCATTGGTGGTCAGTGGCTTTTGTAACAGCTCGAGACCCTGTTGCTGTGATTTTTTTGCTACTTGTAAAGTGGTATTTCTAACATTCTTTACAATGTTGATATCTGTATGATGCTGTAGCAAATCTTGATTATGTCTAATCTACCATACTGAGCTGCCAAATGAAGAGCAGTCTCACCATCCTTGTTTTGCGCATTTATTTCGGCGTTGTGGTCAATAAGTGCAAGGACAAGTTGAAGAAATCCACTTGATGTAGCCATATGCAATGGTCGGTATCCCAATTGACTTTCTGCTTCAATATTGGAACCGTGGCTCATCAAGTATGGAGCTGTATCAACAGATTGATGGGCGAACCGTCGCCAGGCACCATGATGAAATTGCAGTCTCGTCGTTTTGATCGTTTGCATTTATATCTGCTTCTCTCTCTATCAAAAAATTTATTGCTTGCATTCTACCACGTTGTACAGCATACATTAGTTCCGTCTGTCTGGTGTTTGATGGGTTGTTCATATCTATGCCGTCATCCAGTAGGCCAAGCATTTCAGTTCCGAATTGGTCAAGAAGAGACGCCATGCTCACATCTCTATTACTGGTAGCCAGCTGACATGCAGTCACTCCACTAAGGTTTTTCGATTTCACATTGTCTCCTCTTTCCAACAGCAGCCTTGCAATGGAAGCATTACCATTTGATACTGCAGCCAGAAGTGAACTTGATCCCTTGATGTCGGTAGCATCGATCTGAGAGTCTTTATCTAATAGTATTGAGACTATGGTGTGATCACCAGCCATTACTGCAACATGGAGTGCTGTTTTTCCTTGATTACATTTGGCCATTCAAATTTGCACCGTTTTGAAGAAGCATAAGTAGCAAATTCTGATCCTTCTTTCAACAGTTTGATGCAATGCTGTTAGTGCCAATTTGTCGGTAGCATCAATATCCGCTTCGTGCTCTAACAAAATTGTTATCAGTTCGAGGCGACCAAGAGATGCTGCTATTTGAAGAGAGACATTCCGTCATTATTCTTGTGGTTTGGATTAGCCCCTCTTTCCAGAAGGCATACCAAGGAGTTTTGGCTATCAGCTATGATGGCAGCAAATATTGCGGTTTCGCCGGTTTCAACTGCTCTCTGAATATCTGCGCCGTTATCCAGTAACAGTTGAATAATATTAATGTAGGAATTAAAGGATGCTGACCGAAGTGGGAATACATTGCAATTGGGATGTCCTTCCACAACCTCTCCTCTTTCTATCAGAATATTCGTTGTGTCTGTATTGCTATCTGTTACTGCATAGTGAAGGGGAGTGAACCAAATCTACTTCGTTAGCCATATTGACGTTGGCGCCATAGCCCAAAAGTAGTATCATTATTTCTTCAAGTTGCTTGGTCGTTCCGAGAATGAGAGGGGGTGATAGAACGCTCATCCTTTGTATTGACGGCAGTATCGTTTTTCAACATTTGCGATACTTGAGCCTTGCTTCCTTTTTGTATGGCTTCGTGAAGGCTTTCATATTTTACACTCTCTACATCTCGGCTGCTCGCACCATAGTCCTCAAGGATTTTGATGATTCGCCTATTTTTTTTCTCGAAAATTGCTTGGTACAGAGGAGTGATTGCATCGGATCTGCTACTAGGTTCAGTATCAGTGTGATCTTGAACCACCTATAAATATTATGGTTTTTTCATCTGCCATAGTAGAGGTCTTCGAATAGTGTTGTCTGCTTAGACAGCGTTACCATAGTGAGAAAAGGTAAAGTAAGAAATAACCCAGTTGCTGGTACTGCGGCGGAATTCAAGTTGCTGAGTATCAATTCGTTAATGGTAAGATGAACGTGTAGAGAACTTCAAAGATCCACTTTCCAAAGGTAAGAAACCAGATTGAACGTATCCACCCTTAACGGAACCACTCAATTTTTTCTCTATCATGTAGTAGTGTTTTTAATAATGATAAGCTGATAGATTGTTACAATTTATTCTATAAATTAGCTATCTTGTCGAGATATATGTCGTTAACTGCCGGTATTAAACCTGTAGAGTGTCCGATGAGACTTATAGGTATACTTCATTAACATCTCTCACTCGGTCGTGGGCGTCGTTTTAGTCTAAAAATTCAAGAGCTTATTTAATTTGTATACTAAAAGCATCAAATGTCATGCATGACCTACGAATAACAGCGTGGGCAATGGATTGGCTTGAATTGGTCAGTAATTGTTGGGTTCAGCGCTGTCTCGTCATCCGAGGTTACACTGGGGCAGTGAGGTTGGACAGAACGTGTATCCATAATGAATGCCTGTATTGGGTATCCCGGTCAACAAAAAACTCGGCCACACGCTTGAACAAGCCAATCTTGGTTAATCAAATCCACAATATCATCCTCAGAATATAACGATCTGGGGCTGTATTATGACCGCATTTGGGCATCCAACAAAGAAAAGTGAGAAAAGACAGGTTTAGGTTTGTGATTTTTTACTTTTTTGTTTAAAACGTGGAAGAGTACTATGGACAATTATGATAGGATGCCGAGCCGATGCAGCAAAAAAAAAAGAAGTGTAAGTGTGGGGGTATGAGTTGGTATCTGCATGAGAGAAGGGGAGGGGTTGAAAGAATAAGCTATTTACAAGCAAAAGTAACCAAATTTTGTACTAAAAGGCAGCAGCAAACGCAAGGCAAGGAAAAGAAGATATACAAAAAGATTATTAGGGAGAATTTTTCTCTCTCTAATCATACCATTCCTGCATACGGTCGAGTATTTCCAATAATGTGTTCAATCCTAAAATATAACCTTGATCAGGTTGATCAGGATTTGAAGGTGGGTACGTCATGTCTTTCATACCAGCAAACATTTCTTCGTCAAGAACCGAATGAGCAAAATCGATCATGCGAATATCAAGATCTGTGGCTGATCGTGGATCACCATCATAGATGACCAATAAACTTGACCCAAAGAAGCGATATGAAGGTAATTGCGAAATTGAATGTAACAAATGTTTGAGTTTTCTTTGAAGCATGGTAACGTGGTGCATCAGTAGTTTGTTGCCATCGTGCAAAAAGTCATAGAGATGTTGCTCAAACGATTGGACAGTAAGTTTTCTGCCGGCGTACTTATTTTCGAAATTGATTTCACCTGTTTGCGCCTTAAATGTCTGTTGAGAAAAAAAATTTATAAAAATTAGTGACCCCTTTTCAATAAAGACCATTCAATTTGCTCCACGTGCCTGCATTCCACATATTCTCACTCCAAGTAAAGCGCTGGTAGAATCCTGGCATTTTCTAGTTTGACTAAACATCTTGGTTTGCGTGCAGTCGACCCCATATTGCCGTGTACCCATTTTCAAATCCAGAATGCAAGGTCTTTTTAATCCGTCGGTAAGGTCTTGTATGACAACAAAATGTTGTTCCTGTTGTTGATGCCCTGACTTTTGTGGTACAATAGTTGGCGCTGGGGACCAGCTCGACACCGGATCTTGATAAGGTGTGGCAGATGGTATGGAAAAGTAATGCACCTCGTCATCATCCTCTTCCTCTTCACCATCATCACATGATAATTCCGGTGAAGAAGCAAGTGGGGAATCTTCCTGCATATGCGTAGATACCGGAGGGGAAGGGAAAGGGCCATTTGTCTTGGACCATGCTGGCTGTTGTTGAAGGGCGGTCGTAGCCTGAACGTCAATAACTTGATGCAGTAATAATTCTTGGAGTTTTGATTTAGGTAGGACGGATGATATAACATGCTTGTTATTTTCAAACTCGATATGAGGTGCATTGTACTTGTTATAAGTAACATTGATGGTTCCAAAATAATATGGTGTAAATGGCTTTAATGCTGGTGCCATTCTAGAGTACATTTGAATTTCGCGCGATGAGCTCTCTTTACATATGGCACCTGGACACACACGAAAGATAGAAACATGTCCTCCGACTTTATGGTCGAAAGGTAATAATGGTATTGTCATAGAAATGCAGCCGTGGCTAGGCATGATTTTCTATGAATATGGAAAAAGTGAAGAGAGAAAGAAGGGAAACCAGAAAAGAAAAGAAAAGAAGGGAAAAAGGAAAAAAAGAGAGAAATTCAAATAATGACGCAGTTGGAGGCCTGAGTGTTCAAAATTTTCGCACCCCATTGGATTTGCCCAAATCAGGGAATTGCGCTGCCACTGTCAGGGAGTGTCACAGTATAACTTTTTTGAGTTTCTACAATTTTTAATCAAGAAGATATTTCATAAATATCCGTAGTCCCCATGTGTTTAAACGTTGCCATTTGGTTGGTGTAATATTTTTGTAAATGTTTCAATACCCAGACTGACGATGGCCAGCTTACCCGGCATTCAAATTTCAGTGTCTCAATATTCAGGCTCAGAAGCTGTGCGCAGTGAATGTGTCTTTATTCCCCGCTTCAGATGTTCTACATGAAATAACGCTGAAAACTGCAGAGTGAATAACAAAACCAATTGTTGGGTACATCACTCATCTTTTTTTTTGTATTGTATGTTATGTTATGTGGTTGAAATTACCATTTTTGTAGGTAATGCAAAGTTTTAGCAACATGGATGATCCTGATATGTTTTAGTAGTCGATCATCCTTCCCAACCAACTTGTAATAGCTCTATCAGCTTACGGTAAATGACTTTCTGTTATAACAATTGCATGAATTGGAACTGCATTATATGAAATCTGGCTATCGGTGATAACTCTTTCAATTTTTGTATCAGGTACAGCAATTCAAAAGGCATTGGTACCTTATTTCAAAGCCAATTTGACAACATTACCCCAGACTCTTTTTTGGTTTCAGCGTCTGGTCTTCAAAAAGCGACCTTTGAATTCCCCCCAATAGTGTCAAAAACTTCATCAATAGTAATGCTTTTCAAAGAGTTGGTGCATATCGTCAGGATGATGAACCGGTCACACCTGCCTTATTGAAAATTTTATTGCCGTCCTTATCTCCTTTGAATATTTGCTTGACTATCTAGCGTCCATTACGCTGTCTCATACTGATGTGCCACTAACAGAACCCCCTTCAACTCATACACTTTTACGTCCCAGTTTGACGATTTCATATAAACATGATCAAATGACTAGGTTTAAGTTTTTAATCTGATTGTTCTAAAACTATCAGCAGACAAGAAAACAGGGAGCGGGGCGGGAGATCAGGGGCTATGAAGCTCCCTCCTCCATAAAACTATGTACAATCCTTTTCAAATGTAAAGCATCGATGTTCCTGGTTCATATCATTTATAACTGCACTGGTATTTGCATAATTTAATCAGTTAATGCATGCAACTTTAGAGCCGCCAATCATCTTGGTTGCTCACCTTTGTAAACGTTTATAATTTGTAAGCACCAGATTGTCAACCAATCATCAATTTGATTCAGGACCTAACAACAGCTGTATGAAGTTTGATTCTACAGGGACATTATTTTATTGTCACTAGTAGACTCTTCTCGGTGGTAAAAAAAAATCAATTGTTAACCCCAGCGTAAATGGTTTTTAATGGATTCATTATTTGGTTAATCATAATTTCATGCCTTAGTTTTCTTTTGCATAGACTATATTTCAGAATATTAATCACCTTTGGAGGTCAATGTGTATAAATGATTATGTTTTCCTTGGCCATTCCACCTTAATAAAGTTTAATGATCAGTAATCAGCCCCCAGGAGAATATTGCCTAACTTTCAAGACCTGTGTACTCGTGATCATCTACGCAATCGTGTTTCCCATAAGACTCGTTTCGGTAATGTGTAACCCATTGAACAAATACTATCGATAGACTACGATGAATGCATTTTCAATGGAACCAAAACAACTTTTTTTTAACTTTATTATATCGTATATGGGAACAATTAATCCCAAACATTTTGTTATTTAACAATTGACCTATTGAGCTTTTCCAGTCTCAGAATTTCTGGGAGGTTGCTGTGTACTGGCACTAGGACTGGCAGCAGTGGCATCTGCTTCCTCTAACTTTTTGCTCAGATAAAAGTCGTTCACCAATGATGCCAGCGTCTTGCAAACACGTCTACAAGCAGCAAACCACACAGCCACACTCACCGATCCTAAGAAAGAGCAATCGATATGTTAGAAGATATGCAGCACGTGAAACCCAATGACATGCATACAACGTACCACGCGGAGAGAAAGGCATGCTCAGCAGCCAAGCAGCAGGCCCAAACCATCCATTGGGCAAATAGAAAACAGGACTCTTTCTAAACCACATCACTGTCAACACCTGTGATCCATGCACAACAAAGTACAGCACGCCTTTGACCTTGACTTCAAAAGCTGACCGTTTCATAGCAATTTCTGAATCTGAAAAATATGGACATGTTAGTTGGATAGTATAGTGAGAGGGTCCATACCAACACTCCTTACTTGTCTTTTCTAAACTGTCAGAAGTACTATCGTATTTTCGACGAATCTTGGCCCATTTTGCGAATTGATCTTGAGAGCTAGTTTGTGAAAGCTCGGTTCGAAGCTGAAGCACTTGTTTACGTAGTTTCCTCTGACGAACAACTGCTTGATCCGTGCTAACTTTACAGTATAAATCATAAGTCTGATAGAATTGAGTCAATGAAATGGAATGGAAGAATATATTAGTGGTTGCATGGCAACTTAGATCAGTATCAGTGTAAGAGAGAATGCAAGTACCAGAGCGGTGAGGTAGGCATAGCCCAGCCATAATATGGATTCTGTGACTATGACCAGGAGTAAGATGAATGTAGCAAGAAACATTCAATTATGGGAAATGTGCGGAAGGTCAAAAGACAGCCATATGCAAACGGGTCAGCTCAATCATTCCAAGTTTGTGTAGAAGAGAAACCCGAAATTAACAGTCAGGTGGAATTTATTTATTACAGAGTGAAGACATAAGAGATCGGAATTGGTAAAGTTACATGCACTCAGTCATAAAGGTGTTCAATATTCTCCCATCGCATAGTAGTTCAAGCTGATTCATCACGTAGAGTGAACCAGGGTGCGTGTGTGAAACGGGCAATGTCGGGCAGGCGCTTGGAATGACGCATCGGGATTTGCAATTTTGTGTGTTTTCCAATTTTTTTTTCTTCCTCCCCTCTGCTTTCACTCTGCCCTCTATTTTCTTCCTTTAGCTACTATTCACTAATTAATCCCCCATCCATCCCTCACGACGCTCACATTTGCCTGAAAGCAAATGGCATTCAAGTTTAACTGGCCTCAGTTCGACGCTGACTTCTATGACGAGGCAAAGAGTCAACTGGAGGTCGCTCTTAACAAGGGTAATAAGCCTAAAAATATCGTCGACCATATCACTGTGAAAGAACTCGACATGGGCACTTTGGTAAAGCTTGATAATTAAGTAGACCGCCATGGCTTCAGAATACGTCAAACTCACTGTTATCTATTTTTTTCGGTTTATCCATTTTAGCCGCCCGAACTAGAGATTCTGGAAATTGGTGAACTTGCTACTGACAAATTTCGTGGCATTTTCAAATTGACTTATAGTGGAGATGCTTACATCGTCTTACAGACAAAAGTACAGGTAATGAAAGCTCAATTTATTTAAACTTGACTACTTGCCTGGGCGGCGTGGCACAGGAAAGCAACATCAGTTGGAATTCTTATTAAATTTTTTCTTATTGTAGGCAAACCCTATGCACTCCAAAAAAAGTCAGCTACCACGACACGCCCGCCCCGGTATACTTGCCGCGGATCAACCCCTAGTCGTTCCTATGTTGCTTAGAATCAGCGATCTTAAGCTGAGAGGGATCGTGGTCCTCGTTGTGTCAAAAACAAAAGGCATCACACTGGTTTTCAAAAATGATCCTTTGGAAAACATCTTGATCAGTTCTACTTTTGATAGTGTGAGCAGTGTCCGAAATTTCTTACAAAGGGAAATCGAAAAGCAACTTCGTACCATGTTTCAAGAAGACTTGCCTGTTATGATTCATAATCTGAGTCTTCGGTATATTAATAAAGAACAAGAGGAAAAACGACGACAAGAACTACAGCGACGACATGCACTACCTTCACCACCACCGTCAGTTATGTCCGATATGAAATCACGAATGCTTCCTAGCCAATATGACACAATGTCCATGCCTGAACTCACACCACAAACCACTCCATCACTACGGAACCGTCGTTTGCGTTCTGAAGATGACATGGCATCGTATTCGGGATATCTTTCGGAAGGGCATCCTGCTATTTACCGATCACAACAAGAATTTGCTTCTTTCGGTGATCTTCACTATCACGACAACATCTCTCTAAAATCTGCTGCCTATACAAGCCATTTGAATGGCACTTCCACGTTAAATTATGATGATTATTCACGCAACACATCTTCTATGCGATCTACTGATTATGTCGGATTGGACCCCGCTTCCCAATACCCTACTGAGCAGCATCAAGATATATGTTCAGAGGCGCCTTCTGAAGATGGTTCATTGGTATTTGGTCCTTCATCCACCAACTCTGTGACATATGAGGACTATTCACCTTCAGAAGAATATGGATCCATTGGGCTAGATCATTTTGGGCTAACACCTGTCACATTACTTCTGCCGCAAGACCAGGAGATTGTCTTACAGCCATCAGAAAATGCCATGGCAGCTAAACTTGCCCAGCTGGCCTGTGCTCACCACACCATATCGCCATTTACACCACCCCTAGAGCATTACACCTATCGAAGCCTTCCACATACAGTCAAGAGGCATGGTCATAACATACCCAATAAGAAAAAGATACCCAAGCGTAGGATTATTCGATACAATACACCGCAACACGAAAAACATCCTCCAAAGAGCCCAACTGAAAGTGAAGGCTCGGTATCATGGGAACGACGTCCTTCACCTCCCCCTCAATCACCTACAGCTTCCATTTCACAACCTTTACAAATACGACCGCCTGCCATTTCTCCTTATCTTGCTACTCGCTTAAGCCGGAGTCTATCTGACCCTCATCAACATGTACAATATCATATGCCTAGTATTGAAAGTGTAGCCAGCCAAGGTGTATGAATGTTCTAGTTTGTTTTCGTGTTTTCTCGCATCAGGTTATTTTCTTTGTACATGTTTGTGTTTCCCGTTCATTTTGCTTTTTTTTTTCACAATGCTTTTATATATTTAAACGTACATTCACCAGTAATTAAAACAAAAAAAACAAAAAAAAAAAGAAACAACAACAAATATCACAAAATGTGTGCAATTACTTACCTTGAATTTGTGACGTTGTTGCTGGGGAACCTTTGGAACCGAGCCAAATGAACTCAGTCGGAGACAGTTCTCTTGACTTCAGATTCCACCCACTCATTCAAACATGTCCCAATACCTTATAGCAGTATGGGACTATGTTGCCGAAGGGGAGTTTGAGCTCTCGTTTAAACAAGGTGACAAAATCAAACTGCTCGAACGACACAATGATGATTGGTAAGGCATTGGCGTTTATCTCTGCCAAACTGTTACATTTCGTACCCCTTGCTAAACCAAGTATCACCATATACCAACCTTTCTATTGTTATCCATAGGTGGGAAGGTACATATTAAGATAAAGTATTGCCAAGACATTCTGTGTAGTGTCATTAACCTCATTTATAGGTGAACTTAACGACCAAATTGGGTTCTTCCCGGCGAATAGAACTCGGTTGGAAGGCGAGGATGAACGTGAGTAGCCTTTTGCGTATTAACTGAAATATATTGCATTGTATCTAATTATTAACCATGTTTAATAGCTCACCGAAATCAAGGCGTCCACGACACTGACAGTTTTCTCGAGGTTAGTGACCCTTTTTCTTGGCCACCTGTCTAATCCCGCCGACATATTTTCTCACATTACTTTACTTTTGCTCAAAATTATAGGCTCCACATATACCAGAAAGGTCAGAAGTAACTTCTTCTGATGTAGAAAAGGACACAGAACGTCAATCTTCAAGAGCATATTCGATATCTACTTCACATAGCTCCCAGTACGACGATCAGGAACAAGAAACATCTGATTCCGTACCTCGTAGCCAGTCTCCTTACTCTTCAGCTTCAGAGAGCCGCCGCCTTCGTGCACACCGTCAAGCAGTTTACTATGAAGATTCTCCATATTTAGATGATGAGCTGCAAAAGGAATTTATACCGAATCCTGGATTAGGTCAGAACGAAGCGTCAGGACTCGGTGTAAATACAGAGCCATCATCGCCTCTGTCTCAAGCGTCTTCTATTCCTCCGCCAGAGGCATATGGACTACCTCCAGGTTGGCAAGCAGCTTATGGTAATAACCACATTCCCATGTTTGTTAGAAGATGTGCATTGCATGCCTGGTTCTAAACTCCACAATTTGTCAAATATAGATGAGAGCGGCATGATATACTATTTTAATGAAATTACCAACGAATCTTGCTGGGAACGGCCTATTTTTGATGACGTATCTGGAGAGCAAGGGGATGATGAAGCTGTTGACGAACTTGCAGATTTGCGGATTGCGGAAGTCCGAAGTCCACAAGAGTTGGATAACCAAGAAGTGCTTGACCAGACTCTGGGCAGCTTGGATGAAAATGAACTTAAGAAGCTAGTAAGTGAAGATTATAAAGCGGCTGTGTGTGCTTTCTATCAGCGTTGCTTATGTATATGTATAGATACTTGAAAATATATCAGAGGAACGCATTAAGCGCAAGAGCATCGTCCAGATGAAGATGATTGCCCAAAAGGAAGACGGAGGAAAACTTAGCTCATGGAAATCGTATCAATGTGTGCTGAGCTGTGGCTACCTGTTGTTTTACAAGGACATTCATGGAAAGTCAAAGGTATGTTTATCAGTATCTGTGTACTCCCCCACCCCCTGACCAAGCAGCTAATTTATTGTTTTTCATTCGAATTTAGAAATCATCTAAGCCTAATACGCCAGTTGGCTCATTCGATCTGGAAACTTGCCAAATTGAACCGGCTGGTAAAAATGATACCAAACGCAAACACACCATCCTCATCACTACTCCCAACACCATCAAGTTGTATATCCAGTTGCCAAATGAAAAGGAGTTATCTTCATGGCTTGACGGTGTAATGAGAGACCTTATTTCAAGAAAAGAAGGTGTCTATGATGTAAGAGCAGTGCATAGGTGGACTGATTGATGTATTGTACGCCATAACTCACATTGTCTATGGGGGACATTAGGATACAGAGCTACTCTCGTTGCTGCGAAAATTGACTTCCAACTCCAAGAATATGAAAGTCAATAAGAAGCTGCAGAGGTCCCGTAGCAGTAAAGGTACGCCTCATCAAAGCCCCTTTACTTACCATACTATCCACTTCTTATTGACAGTACCATATCCTTTTAACTCTTGTACCAGATTTTGATCATCCCGATGAGCGTCAGAGCAAGATCGGATCAGCGCGATCCGCTTCTGGAATCAAAGGAGACGATAAAGCCAAGACAAGAGGCGGCTGGTTCACCAAGTCTGGCAAATCCGAAAAGCCCGGCGATGTCGTTTTAGCGACACCGGAACCAGGTGATGTTTTTGGAGGATACTTGGTAAAGCAAGTATCTAATGCAGAGCGAGATATACCCAAAGTTGTTCAATTGTGTATTGAACAAGTTGATGCCCGAGGTAAGATTAGTAGAAGGTTTGATAAGCAACTAAATAAATAACTCCTGACTAAATGCTGCGTAGGTTTGGATAGTGTTGGCATTTATAGATTATCTGGCCCAGCTGCTACTATACAAAAGTACCGTACACAATTCAATAATCGTAAGTGCAATTTTCGCTATTGTATTGAAATCAATAGTATATGTTACTCAACTTTTGTACATCAGACGAACACGTTGATTTGTCGCAAGAGCAAGATATCAATGTAGCCACGGGCCTTCTAAAGTTGTACTTTCGCGAACTCAAAGACCCTCTGCTCACCTATGAATACTATGAGTCGTACTTAGACGCAGCACGCATTTCAGACTATGATGAACGAATGTTTGCTATCAAATCATTATTGCACGTACTTCCACTGGTCAACTACAACACTCTAGAATACCTTATGCGCCATCTCAACCGTGTTGCTGCTCACAGTGAAGAGAACAAAATGGAAGCATCTAACCTTTCTCTCATTTTTTCTGTCGGTCTTTTGCGATCGTACCAAGAAGACTTGAGCAGTATCATCCATGCTGATCTCGTCAACACTGTGGTGGAGTCTATCATTATTCAAGTCGACTGGTTCTTTGAACGAGATGAAGATGTCGAGCATGGCGAACCACCGGATTTATTAACTGGCGAGGAGGACCCTGTACTTTCTTAAATATTTTTGATACAAATTCGTTCAAAGAAATAATAAAATAAAATAAAATAAAATACAAAGCCAAGCAAAGTAACACGAAATGGTTGGAAATTCTGGATATGGCGTGGCTGGTGTGAACTGCGAGTCTAAGAGTACGTGGCTTCTGGGAAGTTTACACGGATGGTTAGTTTAGCCGCCATTATATAAAAGTAAAATGCCTCGTACTGATACGATAACATTTTTACTTACCTTCCATGGTTACTTCACTCCGACATGGTGCTGCCGTTGAATCCACACCCTCACTATGAGACACTTACCCACAGCGATCGATCTCTTACTGGAGGGAACATCATAATTCTCGAAACTTCACCTGACGATGAAACGGTATTGTTAGATGAGATCGATGCTGGGTTATTTAATGCTGTGGCCAAAGAAAATATTGGCCAAATAAAGGGTCAATTAACGGCTGGCACAAATATCTACTCCAGAAACCGAGCTAAATCGACCGCGCTTCATCTAGCTTTACACACAGGCGATGTAAGCACCATGATAATGTTACTAAAAAACAATGATACTGACATTGAAGCCGTTGATGCGTGTTCAAGAACAGCGCTTCATATAGCTGTCGAGAAAGGGCACTTGCAAGACGTACTACTGCTTTTGCAATATGGTGCTTATATTGACGCAATGGATAAAGATTTCAAAACACCACTTATTACAGCTGTGCACACAGGGAACAAAGCCCTAGTATCTTTGCTGATGGCTCGTGGTGCCGCTCCTGACCCACCGCCTAGAAAACTAACACCAGCTATCGTGTTAACCTCAGATGATGATAACGGCGTTGAAACTGTATTGCTATATACCAGCTGGACGGCAGACACTTCACACCCACAATATATGACTGCCCTACATTATGCTACATTGAACGGAAATGCTGAGCTTATATCATTGCTATTAAATAGTGGTGCTCGTTTGGATAATCAATCCTGGATCACAACTCCTCTTCACATTGCTGTATACCAGGGAAACCTGCATGTAGTAACGTTACTTATAGAATCCGGTTCTGACATCAACGCTCTGGATGAAGACTCAAGAACACCACTGCATGTGGCTGCACGGTATGGAAATACGAATGCCGTAAAACTGCTTTTGGAATTTGGTGGCAACATTGAAACGACTGACAAGTGGTCAAATACGGCTCTCCGACTAGCCACTGGTAGTGGACATACAGAAATCGTTTCCGCATTGCTAGATCATCGTGCTCTTGTTGGAGTCACTGATAATGATTCAGAGAAAGCGCTTCACTTAGCAGCATTATATGGATGGGAGGATATAGTAGAGTTATTTATACGTCGTAGGACTTTCAAGGATTTGGATGTTTTAAATGAAAGATCACAAACACCCCTTCATATAGCGGCTGGCCATGGACGCATAGAGGTGATGTTATTACTCTTAAAAGCAGGAGTCACTATTGATGCCAAAGACCAAAACATCCAAACCCCTTTGCACCTGGCTTCGTACCATGGACATGCAAACGCTGTGGAAATATTGTTAGATCACGGCCCTAATATCGAAAACACTGATATAGATCAACAGACACCTCTGCATGCTGCTGCTAAAGGTGGGCATGAAAAAGTGTTGTCTCTATTGCTACAGAGGTCTGCACACGTTAATGCTGTCTACAATACAAAGGAATCGGCTATTCACGTTGCCGCAAGTCTTGGATTTGAATCAATACTGCGAGTTTTATTGAACCATGGAGCGGATATCAACCAAGCGGCCGAAGGTGGATGTACACTACTCTGTAAAGCAGCAGCAGAGAACGATAGACGTATGGTTGTACTATTGCTGGAACTTCAAGCGGACACAGAAATCCCAGATGCTCAAGGATTGACACCCCTTTTCATTGCTGCGAAACGTACTCACTTGGATATTATTTCCCTACTACTGGATCACAAAGCAAACAAGGAAGCTAGGGATAGAACGGAATGGACAGTATTGCAATGGGCAGCTTATGATGGAAACCTCGACGTGGTGACTAAATTGTTGGAAAAGAATTGCAATCCCAATACGAAAGATAATAGAGGCAATACAGCTGTTCACCTTGCCGTCAATTCCAATCACCTCAATGTCCTTATAACCTTGATCAAACATGGTGCTGATATCAATGTGAGGAATAATCTCAATCAAGCACCTCTTCATACAGCTGCTAAGTTGGGACAGGTTGATACGGTTTTTACATTATTGGCTTCAGGAGCGACACTTGGAACCATGGAAAATACCGCTGTTGAACTAGCCATTAAGGGTATTGACACTAGAAACACAAAAATAGTGAAGTTAGCCTTAGAATACCATCAGGATTTGGACGTCAGAAATGCTATTCGAGAAACCATTCTATGCGAAGCCATAATAAGAGGACACGTAGATACTGTAAGAATGCTCTTGGATCAAAAAGTGAACGTTGAAGCAACGCTGAAGAATGATATGACTCCATTATTTCTAGCAGTCGAACATCCCGATTTGATTACTTTATTGATAGATCGTAAAGCAAATGTATATGCTGAAATTGACGTGGATAAAGTCACTGATGGTGAGAAAAAAGATTCTCATCGTCGCAACATCACTATTCTCCAACATTATATATCTCGTGGCAAAATTGATAGCCTTCAAGTGCTATTAAATACTACTTACGACATCGAGACCATCTACGCCGATGGAGAAACAGCCCTTCACCACGCTGTAGCTTTAAAGAGCCTTGACGCAGCTCAGCTACTTTTGGAACGTGGAATTGATATTGATGTTCAAGACCACAGGGGAGAGAACGCTCTTCACACGGCAGTGAAATATGACCTTTTGGATTTGGCACAACTGCTGCTGAAGTGGGACGTTGATATCAATGCCAGGACAATTCCAACTCTAAATACACCATTACACATGGCTATTGAAAGAGAAAACGAAGGAATGGTTGACTTACTTATAAAACAAGAAGCGGATGTCAACTTGGCTGATCGGAACGGCAAGACAGCTTTACATTTGGCGGTAAAGAAGGGAAACGTCGAGTTGGTCAAAAAGCTGTTGGATGGCGGGGCGATAACCAAGGCAACATATTACTCTCAAGATTCGCCAATGGATATAGCCATTGAGAATCGAAATGCCGAAATGGTAGCCCTTTTGATCAACAAGGCTGGCAAATTTTCCTCGAAGTATAGTTACCATCAGATCCAGACTATTATACCAAATCTTCCCACAACCTTATCATATGCGGAGGAGAAAGAAAAACGAAAAACGTTGAAAGTACAAACCACGAACGCACCTACGTTGAATATTCAGAAATTGGAACAACAACACCAGTCAATGTTCGATGTGTATCCGTCTGTTAAAACGGTGACAACTATTTATGGAAAGGCATTGGCAGGTAATCTCAACATAGTCACTCCGGTTGCTTATCACAAACACTTGCTAATGGTTTATACTATCTATCTCAGTTCATGTTGGTATAACGGACGTGTTAGACGGTCTTAAGTTAAAGTACCCGCATGGATTTCTATCAACAAGAACACTGGATTCAGAAATCCCACAGAACCTAAACGATACTGATCCCAACGGTCCTTATTGTCAATTTGCTGCGCAAGGCCCATCAGATCATAGTGACAGTAATCGTTTATTGAAAGAATCGGTTGATACTGACTTGGCTGCTAGGCCAACAACAGACTATTTTAAGCATATTCTTGACCGATCAATGGATGATTGGGCAGCCAGAGTCATAGCTTCTCTAATTTACAGAAATAACATCGGTCTCTACGTTAACGATAAAATCTTTTTGCTACGACATAGAGAAAAAGCTAAAGGACGGTCTACTATGTGGGCACTTCAATTTAATAAGATGATAGGAGTTATCCGACAACCTGGCAATTTGGTGGTTCAAGTTCCCCCACCAGATATCACAGATGGTGTACCAGGATGGTGCCAAAATGGCAATGATATCCTACGCTTCATCAACGCCGTATATGTGTGCAGGAGTGCATCAAATGATGTTGATTCACAAGCATTCTCGGAAGTTCTTGGTTGCCCTGAACAAAATCTCTCAGTCCCTTTGCATGCTACATTGATCGCAGGGTTGAGCATTGTGAGTATACTTGGAGACCGTTGCAGTGTTAAACTGCTAGTGGATGAAATTCTCGAAGTATACGCAAAAAGAAAAAGATGGCACGGTAACGGGCCGTCTGTAGATTGGCAAATTATGAATGGTATCAGGTGTAACTGTTCTTCTGAGTTTGTACATCGTCCAATTTCTCCAGTAGGCGCCGCAAAAGCCATAGGCATTACTGTATGGAAACAAAAAGATCAAGTGGAAGACGAATTGTTACCGAGAGTATGGGACTTGGTAGAAGATAAATTCGTCACTAATTTCCCTGTCCGCGACACTGTTTTTATCACTCACAGTTGGGATGTCAATAAGGCAGAAATAGAGCATGTAAACTTGTCTTCGAAGGCAAGGGCGATCAGCAAGGAATCCAAAAAGCTTGGTCGCATTAAAAGAGTGCTTGGAAAGACCTCAAGATATGTGTGGATTGATACCATTTGTATCGACAAGACCAACTTATCCGAATTAGACAGGACCATCCGGTCCATGTACAACTGGTATTCAGAATGCCGAGCAGTGGTTCTGGACTCTGGAACTGTACTAAAAACGTGGCAGGAACGAGGCTGGTGTTTACAAGAAGGTGCTGCGGCTGGTGTCTTGTATGGAATGTTAAGCGACAGTCTTGTATCAATCCAAGACTTGGCATCAGAGCAGAAGATACAGCTTTGTCAACTGGATCTCAGCTTATACTATCGGCCTGGAAATGCCGCTGAAATACTGGCAAGGATGAACAGACGAAAAACAACACATATAGAAGATATGGCTTACGCCTTGACCAGTATATTCTCTATACATTTGCCACTTGCTTATGGAGAGCGACAAAGGGCTCATCAAAGACTTTTGTACGAGCTTGCCAGCCAGAAAGGTGATATATCTTGTTTAAGCTTCGCCACAACGGACATAAATATTGGAAAACATTTACCAGCAGTAATGGACGTGAACTTTCTGGTTGCAAGGTGCTTGGTAGCGTCCACTCTTGTGATGACCAGTCACTTTGGACTTACAATTGAAGTCAAACTTCTCAGCATGGACAAGGCGAAACCAATAATCGAAAGTCTGACTCACTGGGGAAGTTTGCCAATGAACAAAACAAAATTTGAAGGATTACATGATCTCATTGCTATGGCAAATAGTGGAGTCGTTCAAAGCTCCAATGACGTAGAATTGGCTATAGTACATGATATTAGATCCATTATGCTCGTGGAAGTCTACGGTGGCGATCGACAGACTGGCGGTACAGGACGTGTAGTTAAGCGGTGTCATCGATTACAATGTTGTCAGATTGAAGAAAATGAGTTTGAAAGACTAGTGCACGGCATCGATGCAGAGTACGAGCGGATATGGATAGGCGATAGTTCTCATAGTAACATATCATCTAAAAATTACTATCGATCACGACAGTTTTCTCGCCAGCACAAGCGAAAAAGAAGCGTCCAAGAGATGTTATCCATTGGACCGAATATTAATAGTGTAATAACGTTGCAATAACTGCATATCTTGAGCTTGTAAATAAAGAAAGACTCAATTGTTTCTTCATTTCATTTCGTATGTAACACCTCTGAGCTTGCCGTTTCATGACGGAACACTAGTTTGCTAGTACCCTTTTTTCACTTACCTTCTTCCATCTTTGTCGAGAACATTTCTTTCTTCATTATACTCTGCTCTGCAACCAAACAAGATTGGAAATAAATCAAACACTGCCACTTGGAATTTCGGATTTGTTAGTTTTTATGAGTTTAATAAAAATTGCAAGTTCCTTCATGACGCACCCCTCTCAGGACAATTTCAGTTCCCTTGGCAGCTTCAGAATTCACTTTTCCAGTTTTGTTAAATTCATGAGCGATGTCCAGGTATGTTGATAGTGCAGTTACTTAAATGCGAATTTCATCGTTGCTTCACACCTCCTAAACTTTGATATATTTCTCGTTTAGTTTGAAGATCTGTTAGCTGCGGCAACTAGGATCTCCAGGGAGCATGAGCAGGATTTGCAACAAAGAGCAGATAGGGCTCGGGAGGCAGAAACTCGCAAACGACAGGAGGAAGAACGGCGTCAGAAATCCAAAAGAGATGCGCAAGCTGCGATTGTCAAGCTTCGAGAAGAAGAAGAGAAGCGAAGGAAGAAGGCATTTCAAAAACAGAAGCTGTTGAAGGAACGCCGTGAACAGGAATTGCTGCAGCGACAGAAACAGCAACAACGAAATTCCACCGAACGCAAACCTGCCGACCGCAAGCCCACTGATCGCAAACCAATAACCAAACAGCCTGTACGGCAAAATATTGCACTAGAGAAACCAAAGGTATGCACATCTGTCCGCAATTTTTGCCATGAGACATTTTCCCTGATTGAGCTTCTTATTTACCTTCATACTATCTCTATTCAGGTTGTTCAAGATCTTTCATTTGATGAAATAATGAAGCGAGCAAAACAGGTGCCTACAGATAAGAAGAGTTTGATCATGCAGAAAAAGCCACCACCACCAGTACCTACCTACAACAGGGCAAAGCCTTCCGTTTCAGAGGTCAACGGCAAACCGATGCCAAAGGCGCCTTCTTCAACACCAAATAAAGCTCATGCGACACCAAGCAAGCTATCAAATAAAGCATCCATATATACCAGTCGTCCGTCAAGCAGCACCTCCACAGCAGTGGCAGGTACCCAAATGGGCTCAGTGCGTGACAGACTCAAGAATATAGCATTGGCTCCCCCGCAACGATTGAATACCGTTAAGCGAGATTTGCGGTCCGTTGAGGAAATTCAACAGGATGTACGACGGCAGCTTGGAAAATCAGCTAATGAAGATAGACCTGCAAGAGACCGAGTACGTGAACGACAGCCCATTCGCCGGTCTCTTTCTCCTCGATCTGCATCAGCGCGGGACCGAGCCCCGGATCGACGACCCATCGGCCGTTCTCTTTCTCCTCGACCTATACCTAGGCAGCAACGACCTCCCGGTCATATGCCGTTCCGACCCAATCGAGCAAGAAGATATAGCGACGAGGATGAGGACGATGATTTGGATGGATTCATTGATGATGGCGACGTGGAGGAAGATAACAATAATTACTCGGACGTCATCAGCAAAATGTTCCGTTATGATCGCAAAAGGTAATGACAAACGCAATTTGAAGTCAATTCATTCCAATGCATCTATCTAACCATTTCATTACATTAGATACCGTGATGAGGCTTACTCTGACGATGATATGGAAGCAGGTGCAAGTGATGTGTTGCGTGAAGAGTCACGAAGTACGCGCATTGCTCGGCAAGAAGATCTTTTGGAAGAACAGCGTGAGCGTGAGGAAATGGAACGAGCTCACAAACGTAAACTAGCTAGACAGAAGATGAAACAACAATAACCATGAACACTTACTATAGCACTGAATTTGTCTTCCCTTTTTTTTTTTGCTGTTGGCATATACTTTGTACATACATATTTTCGATCATACCACAATAAAGAATCAATGACGGGAACTCAAAACTACCGTTTATATCAAAACGACTATTACACTAGCGATATAAGAAAGGTATGATATATAGAAGAAGTTCAAAAAGTACGATAACTAAACTATTGTAAGAAGAAGAAAAAAGGGTGATAAGAGATAATAATAAGGGGGCTAGAAAAATAGTTAGAGCAAGACGAAATTAAAAGACCAATAAAACAACTAGGAGCCTTAATTTCAAGCAAACCAAATGAGCGAGCCATTAAAGAGCAGAGGGGGGTTGGGTTGGCTTCGGGGAGGGGATTATTTTTTTAATATTGTATTGCGGGTATATGTCTCATGAACGAGGTGATAGTTCGCTAGAGGCAACACTCAGTGAATCATCGTCGTCGTCATCATCAGCACTATCTTCTTCACGCGAGATGTCTTCAACGTCATCTTCATCTTCGTCGAGAACAGGAGTGGCTACAATGACAAAAAGGTTAATACCGAGGAAGGAGGGCCGAAATTGCATAGGTAATCATTTACTTACTGTCCAAATTCTTCTCAAGGACAACAATTGCATCAGGGGCACCATCCATGTAATGTACACTATTGCGATTATTGCGTCCTGAAAGTTCAAGAAGTCTTTGTGTAGGAGTTCTGCTAAGAGGCTTGGAAGGTAGCTTGGATTCCTTTGCAGGCTGTTCCTGATACTGCTGTTGCTCCTCTTTAACCAAAGGAGAAGAAGCGTGCCGCTGTTCCTCTTCAGCCTGCTTTTGTTGCTTCCGTCGTTGCTGTTGTTGTAAATGATGTTGTTGTTGAACTGCACCAAATACTTCTTGTTGTTGCAAGAACTGAACTTCCTCAGCCGTCTTAGTCTCATCATTATTTTCACTTGTCCAAAAGATGTAATCAAATTCACTGAGGAACAAGTTGAAGATACCAGCGGGAATGCCAAGAGTGGGTGAGAAGACAATGCCGACATTTCTCATGGTCATCTTATTTACGTCGGAATTCTGAACAACTCGAATCAAATGTGCGGTCAGGGCTCGAAGTAACGTATAATTAGGAAGTGGCAACATTGACACCAAGCGGCCCAATTCATTGACGCGATCTCGTCGGTCCAGGAGATCAATTGTATGTAAAAAGTCCATTAGTAATTCCTTGGTAAGAACACTATTAGGCAGCTCTCTAAGCCAGAGCTTGAGTAAACCAGCTACAGCATGAACATCATAGTATTGCTTGGAACCCAGAATATCGAAATCACCGTCTGAGTGGGATGGTGGAGTACGTCAGAAATGGGGGTGGGGAAAACATTGATTAGAATAAACATGAATAATACTCACCAGTATTGAATTTTTCCTTGAGACCCTTGATGACTGCGCTACTACCACTAAGGCGGTAAATACCTTCTTCACTGGCAGCATCCTTAGCATCCAAATATTCAATGCAACGGAATACGACACTTGGGAGATCGTAGCCTTCCGCTGCAGGTGATACATTGACAGCCACCTCAAGAGGGACACCAAACACTTGTTTTGCAGGTCGTTTTACGGCATCATCACCACCCTTCTTCTTTCGGTCTTGGTTTGGACGATCGCTGGGGGACTCATTTGAACTTCGACTTAAGAATCCACGTAAACCAGAAGAACCCTGTGATTGGGTAGGGGTGGATGTGGAAGTAGATGTAGATGGTCGTGGGCCAGTACCTAAGGACGTACCGTTGCTTGCGTATTGATCAGCACTGGAGCTATTGAACATCTTTTTACCCCAGAAGGTCATTCGATTGCTCTTTTGCTTAGCTTTCTTATCCGCTAGGTGAACATCCAATTCTTCACCAGCTTGCTCCGAAGACGACTTGCCACCAGCCACAGGAGATGAGGTCTCGGATCTTGTCTCATTCTGAGGCAACATGTCACCATCACGGCCAGACAGATGAATCATTGAACTGCGTCTAGTAACCGTCTTGGCACTATGTGAAAAGTAGCTATAATTTTGATCCAGGCTAGCACGCTGCTGATCAGCGCCAACGGTTTGGGACAGAGGAGAGTTCGTTGGGATAGATGATGAAAGACTATCGTTTGGTGTGCTTGGTGTGCCTGGAGTGGGAGTTTTGGGAGAGCTAGTATCATCCTTAGGCAAAGAAGAATCCGACGGGGAACGGTGAGCACCAGAAGCGAACATGAGTTTTTCGTTTCTCTCAATCATAAGTTGGCTAATAGGAGCTGCTGAGATAGGGACAATCTCATCCTTTGACACCTTTCGAATCTTCTTGGCAGCTTTCTTGCGGTCATCTCGATCACGCGAAGTTCGAGGAGTCGATGGAGTGAATTGCTCTTCCTTGATACCAACATATTGAATCAAAGCCTCAACCCATTCATCTCTCTCGTCATCTGAATCAGCACATAAGACGTGTCTTGCAACTCCATTGGTAGAGGTCTTTTTAGGCTCAAGGATGAGGAAAGCGTGGCGATAAGCATTGTTGGACGATTCATGTGGCTCATAATTGGTGTTAGATTGTTGGCGACCAATTTGAGCATCGGTCAATCGAATTGAACCCAAATGATGGCCATCCTTGGTTTCATAATATCGCAGAATTGGTCCATTTAGGACAAAATAGCGAGTCTTCCAACCTCCAAAATTTTTACCTCTTTTGGTCAAATAGCCCTCTTTGTAGCCAGGAATCTATTATAAAATTGTAAAATAGGTCATTATGTATGTGCTCAAAATGGTTTCATGGCAATTAAGAAGCTGCGCCTCTAGTGTAACCACTTACGCTGGCTGTTTCGGGCTCTTGTTCAATAACATTGGTGCTCAAGAACTCGCAAAGGTCTGTCACATCCTTCAACGGTAGCGAAATAACCAGTTTGAGGTATTGTTCCAAGGCTCGCTTACGCTGGTCTACTTTACTAGGAGCGTGCGTGGCAAACAAGGCCTTATCAGGGAGCTTACCGAGTTTGCTAGATACGGCTCGGTGTTCGCTTGCTTTTATCTAAAGAGGGAAATTTGGTAAAGTTGGAATGGAACGGGGATATGCTTGAAAAATGGGATATGTCATCACACTCACCTTTGTGTCAAGGGCCAAGAAGTCAGAGTACAACTTTTCTACACGCCACAGTTCTTCCATCTCATCTTCTGATGTATCCGTACCATTAGACGAGTCTAATCTTTTTCCGACGGAAATAATAAAAGATACCACTTCCTTGCCCTTTTCATTAGTAGTAATGTTTGAACCAGTAACCTTGATACAAATTCCAGCAATCATTTCATTTGAAAAGATATTATTGCTAGAAGAAGGTGGAGGTGTAGTCCCATGTGATGATGCTTTTGGTGGCGGTGTAGGGAGGTCTTCATAATCCGACATACCCAATGTGCTTTCTCTAATGGAATCATGAACGTACTGAGGCATATCAACAGGAGATGGAGAACGATAACCACTACGGGGCGGTGGAGGCGAAGCAGCACGCAAAGAAACATCATGCTCGGGAATGAGTCGAGCAGGAGGGAGCATAGAATCACGAGATGGACGAGAAGATTGATGATATTTCGCAAACAATTGAGCATCGGAATCGGTGGTGGCGGTGGTGCTTTCACGAGGGGCTTGTATCTCAGGGTCTTCAGGAGAAGCAATTTGAAGCGACTCGACGGTGGCCAGCTGCGAGCGTTCCTTGGTAGTGTTTTGCCGATAGGGAGAACGGGGTGGAGGAACTGGAGATGAGGGAGAATCGACTTCATCATCTGGTGGCATGTTCAATGACAGAGTAGGTAATTTAGCTTTCTTTTCTAATTCCTCGACTTTATTCTGAAGTTGATCCTTTTCTGCGGTCATTCGGGTGAGATCCTTTTGAAGGTTTTGGATGATGAGTCTTTGCTTCTCAATAATCTTCCATAGTTGGTCATTTTGACCCTGTAATGAGTCTGGCGTAGAAGTAGCCGACTTTATCATATTAAAGACGACGAGAAGCAGGGAAGGTGATTGGTTAAGGAGTGGGATGGGGTGTGAACAAAGGCAAACAAAGGGACGTGTCTGTTTTAAAAAAAAACAAAAAAAAGTCACCCTCAAAAATTGGCTTGCTGGGCAGAGAAACACCAGCAAATGAACTTGGTGTGACATGCCTTGCCATGCACAGCACAGCACAGCACAGCAACAGCACTTGTCTGCGTTATCCTTTCCATGCCATTCTTGCCATTGCACTGCTTCTTGAATAATTAAACTCATAATTTATATATTTACATGAAATAACCCATCTTAATTATTTCAAACTACTTGGGGTATAATTCCTTTCTTTCGCCTCGTGTCAAAAATTTGCTTGTACTGCCCAAAGAATTAGACTTGGCGGAGTTGGACTTGACTCATTTGTTCAAATTCCAAGCTTTGCGTGTATCGAACCACATAGTCTTTAACACTGGTGGCATGGGTGATAGGGCCAAGTAAGTCAAATGAAGGTCCAAGCTGCAAATCCAGCACATCTTGAGCTATTCTTCTACCCTTGAATTGACTATGTGCCTATTCAAAAATGTTAGCTCGGATATCGATATCAACACTTGGTTAGACTTTTGCAGATCCCCGCCCGCCTATACCTTAGCTTTTTCAGCCCAACGCTCTAATTTGATGAGGTCATTGTCATCTACTATACCGGATGGAGTAGATACAACCACCAATAGTGATACAACGAGGGAGGACGGCTCTAAACACCATGTACACGAATATGGGTACCAGCATTCGGTCTCCTCATCAAATGGCTCGTCGTTATGCACCCATTGCTGCAGTTTGTCTGACGCCAAGTGAACACGTTGTAGCACAATACTATCGGGGTTGTCTTTAAAATGAGGCTACAAATGTGCGTGTGTCAGAAGGGTTCAGAAATATCAACAAGTAAAAAGGAAATTTGCTTACTTCAAGTAACACGGCTCGAAGCATTAAATTTACGTTACACGGAGTATCACTGTAGAGTAGCCTATATTTTTAAATAGTAAAGTCAATTAAATTTTTTACCCCAGCCTTTTGCAGGTATTCTCAATATGCAGAAGCCTCACCCTCGGTGGAAAATCACCATGCCTCCAATGGTATGTATCCTCATATCGAGCCTATCCATGCCTATTGCGATCGACTTAAGGGTTGGTTCCTCTTTTTTGAATTCATGGATACTGTCAATCAGTGCCTTTGATTTTTCTATAGTCGTTTTGGGCGATAATCCTGATCTCTGTGATAGGGTTCAGGTCAGCCACGGTTATATTCACTATGTTTCCATCTCTCGCTTGTCCCTTTTCTATGCTTACTTGGTTAATCATCAGACCTGGCAGGGCCCCAAATGCTCGATCCTCGATGCAGGTTGGCGAAGACGATCCATGCCGTCCCACATCACCAAACCAAAATAGTATAGGGGCATGCAACTCTCTTCCAAGATCCTCAATATCATGCTTTAAGAAAAGGTAAAAAAGGAACAACATATCAGTAGATCTGCTTCAAGATGACGTTACCCCTCACGAGACTTTTGTTTTATCAGTACCGTATGCTTGATGGCGATCTTGCCGCGCCAAAAGTGCAAGTATCTTACGACATATTCTAGGTGAGTCGAGATCAACACATCTGGCAATGCATAGGATACTATGATAGCCTAATTAAGAGAGTAATGGGGGTTTTTGGTTAAGAAAAACAATGTTGGGAAATAAATATTAAAAACATCACTTACCAGACATATATCACCTTTTGGCCGTTTCGCGCCTGTGCGATGCAAGAGAACTCCGTCACAGAGTTCATCCCAAACAGCCACCTTAAAACCATCCAAGGCAAGAATTCGAAATGAATCTTGAATATCTGCCAATTGACTAGCATCATCGTCGGAAACGTTACATGAAAAACTATCATGGTCATCATCTCGGTCGCTATCGCTATCATCATGCCCATCCTGACTACTATCACTATCATGATCACATGCATCCACGCTATCTGCGTCGGGATCGTCTTCGTCTAGCCGACATGCAAAGTCATTAAGCATTTCTGATAGAGATGAGATAGCGCCTACAATGATCATTTGCAGATCAAGTGGTAAATTGGCGGGATAGAAATATGGTATGACCTCATGAGGTAGGGTTCTTTCATTAAGCAATGCGCGTTTGGAGAATAGGCAAAAGGATGGAAGAGATCCAAAGGTATATAGTCTCTTGGCCAAAGATTTCTTGCGGCGAGATGTTGCTGGTAATGTTCCTGATGAAGATCGACGAATGTTCATGTTCACAGAGATAGGCAACTGGACTGACGCACGGACAGCAGTTGAATGGAGGCAAAATTTCAAACCAGCCAGACGAAAAAAAAAAAACCACAATTATGGTAGTGTGGAAAATGTTAATGCAATTTTGCTTTTATGTTATTTATTTGATTGTGAATTTTGAATGCGGTATCAGGTATGCAAATGTTTAGAAGTTATAGTATACATAATAGATCATATTAGATGCTTTTGATGAGTTGTTTTGTGCATGTTTTTTTTTTCTTTTTTTGTTTTTTTCAGCTTCTTTTTTTGGGGTTTCATGAAAAAGTTATGAGAGAGGTGGGGTGATATTTACAGTCATTCCTGAATACCGGCGTATAAGAAGAGCAAAAAAGACAAAATTAAAATGAAAGAATGGGAACTTTAAACCACCATAGGAGTGAAAGGTTTGGTGGCCAAGGTATTGACAGTATTCGGAGTGCATCGGCGAGCGACAGCAATACCATGTCGCTTGCGGTAAAGTGGAACCCAGGGATAAGAAGTGGTGTTTTGGGCAACAGCAGTGGGCTTCTTCGTAAGACGAGAGATCAAGAGAGGCGTCTTCATCAAGCGACTAGCTGTGTTCAAGTTGAGTGTGGAGGATGGTGATGTTGAAAGATTGAATGTAGTAGCGTTTTTTTGATCCTTCAATCTACAGGCCTCGCTACAGTAGAGAGATGAGTCCAACTGGAGCAGAAGGTTAGTATTGATGAGAGGTGACATAGTTGCATTGATAAAACAGATTGCTAACACTTACTGCTTCATCGACATGTTGATCGCAGATGACACACCAGTTGAGATCCATCTTTCTTTGGCTGAAGTGAAGATCGAAGAATAAAAGGACTTTTCAGCGGGCGGACCAAGCTTATATATTTTTTTTGTATTGATGGAAAATTTTCGAGATTCTTCATACTCCGCAGCATCAGCAGTCAACACGAGCTCTTCAGCCGCAAGTAACGTGGAAACGTGCCCTGGCTAATTTAAATTGTTACTGAATTTTGTTACTGAGGTAGTGTATGTATAGGGTGTGTCACTGGCATGACCTCCCTAGCCACCTAAATACAAAACTATGTTGCCATGACAACCCCACTGTCATTTTTGCGTCATGACCGCAGCTCGTTCGGAGTATACAGCGCTGATTTCACAAGGTGAAATCTCGAGAAACTTGTGGAAGGCGCAGTTCGCTGTTTTATTTTTTATTGACTGAGTTTCTTTCTACAAATTGTCATAACATGTTTAGCGAGATCTGAGTAGAAATCATCAGTAAAGATCATCATCATCATCGCTTAGCTGAGATATTCTAATTCAGAGTTGCTGCTTACCTGATGATCGCACATAGACCAAAAAATATGGATTGGCCGTAGAACCAGTGGTATCCTTGAAAATCTCGGCTTCATTGACCTCACTAACATTTGTATCATTATACTTCCACCATTTGTTACCAACATGATCTCGAATATATATCCAGTAATGACCATAATTGGCTTGTCCTGGGTAAAGGTAAGAGCAAATGAGTTTACGCAACTGGTAGATACCAAAGTCCATACAACTAACCTTGATGAATAAAAACAGCATGTAACTGATATTTACACTCTTGTAAATCATCATACTTGGTACTGACTTCCTGGGTGAGACTCTCAATTTTACTTTCCCTATCTGAATATGTGAGCAAGCATTAGTTACTTCTGTCGATCCTTACCATATGATAACAACAATCAAAAATAGAAAAATAAAATTTGCTCACTCACCACCTATTTTACTCTTGACAGCCCTGATTTCGTCTTCCAAAATACACATGACTTTTTCATAATCTTGAGCGGAAATATTACTATTTGTCTGATTATCCTGTAATATCTTTGTCGTAACCTCTAGCAAATGCACAACAGGCATGGGATATTTCTGTAAGTTGAGTAATAAGGAATCGATTTCAGTGATTTATCCTTTCGTTGCAATCGTCTGTCTCCACTAGCAACTAACCTTATTTTCAGTCAGCTCAGCAATATCAGCCTTGTAAGTATCGATTTCCTTGCGACACTCCGTGACCTGTTTACGTCGATCGGCTAGTGCATCAAAATTACTATCCAAGTAGCGATCCAAATAGATTGTTTCGTCAAACTGAACGAATGCATTGGACTTGTAAACTCTGGCCGACCGGCGGTCAAATTGGACACGCTGTGTAGAAAAATGGTCATAAGCAATATGTAATAGGTAATGTGATTTAAGTAAAGAGGTTTTCTCTACTAACCTGTACTTGGACCTGTAAAATAGGAGGAAAATGGGTCACAGCAACCTCACGGACAGCGCAGTTGCCTCCTTGGTAGTCATCCACCTTATCAGCGAAAAAGTATTCGTCGAGTCCATCATACAAGTTTTTGCCTTCGGCTGCATCCACAATTAAATGAGAAAACTCTTCTTCCTTGACTTTAGTGACTAGTTGATTTGTCTCCTCATTGTTGTATGACAATATCTGTCTTGCCTTTCCGTAGAATAGTTCTTTAACTAAATCCGCCTTCTCTTCAGATGATGATTCATCAGATGCAGCGGGTCGTAACGCCGCTTCAAAAAAGTACATGCAATTGCCCATACATTCTATGTTATAATCTAGAATCAGTACATATCGCCAATTAATTATAATCATCCATTCATACTCCCTACCTGTGACATCCTGTTGCCGACCAAATAGCATTTTGGTTGGATCTTGTGCACGGACAGCCGGTTCAAACGGGTTGATGCTTTCCGTAACTTTACCCTTGCCTTCTGACGACAAATAGGATGGTGGAGGCGGCGCTGGTCTTCGTTCTGGCAACGGGGGTATATCGACTGTTTCATTAATAGTAGCTTGACTTCCGGTGGTAGCAAGGGTCTCTGTAGAGGGTATGCTGCGCAGTTGACTAGACTGATGAACAGGTTCATCAAACTGTGGGGCCTCGTCTTGTTCAAGATGCTGGTGCTCCTGTTCATCACCCAATGGTGTGTCTTCTTCTGCTTCAACCTTCATATTATCGTCCTCAGAAATATCATTCCCATTGAGCGTAGGAGCTGTAGCATCCGCTTCAGACGTAACACTACTACTGTCGACAGTAGCAGGGTCGCTTTCATCGGCCAATACATCCATTGCTTCAGGAACTTCTGCATTACTTTGGGAATCAGAAGTCATAGTTTCCTCTTCTTCAGCTACAGCTTCCAAGTCCTGCTTGCTATTAGGCTCTACACCTACAGCTGCATTGACTGGACCAATTGGGTTGGTTCCACCAGAGGATAGCTGCGGCTTTGTAAAGTCAGGCAAGTTGTCAGAGGAGTTTGCGATTTCGTCAGCGCTAGTAAGGGCCATGTATGCTAGATTTTCTTGTGGTGCAATGGAAACATCTTGAGTATGAGTCAAGTTTAAGAATAATTCTCGCAACAGGGCAACAACTAGGAAATGTTCTGTTAGTGTATACATGTAACTGAAAATCAGTACTTGCCACTCAACTAACATTGCTTAGCCAATCTCACTTCATTATGGCCAACCTTGATACCGCCTATTCTCTTTTCTTCCCATTCAGGATCTTCTTCGTGCTCTACATATTGATCCATATCTAGAACGGTGTCTCTAAGCTCCTTTAAAGTAAAGTAATACTGCAGGAAACATGGTCAAAAAACTGCACCATAAAATAGTACATTCACGTAAACATCTTACTTGAAGTAGACTGTTCAGATAGCAGGTATTTCCAATGTTGTTTAGACCAACTGGCCTGTAAACGGAGTATGGTGTATTCAAAGTTGACAAAGTTGTCGTTAATGCCGTAATATTTGCCATTGTAGCCGGAGCGACAACATCGGAAATGGCATTGACCGCAGACGAGTAATTTTTTTTTGGCGGCAACGATTGAAGTAATCAATGTAGTGGAGTTAAATTGTACCGAACGTATTTCAACATGGGTATATCAGGGTTCAGGTATAGTAATGTCAGCGCATGATTGAATTGATTTGATAGATTCAGTTGATGGTTTAGATGTCGGTAGCAACGTATTTTTTGTCGGTTTTGTGATTTCCACGACAGATAATAATGGAAAAAGTGGAAGAGAAAACATTCCAACACGACCAGGACGAAAGACATGATGATGGTCGGTTCGAACAGAGCGATTAACAGTAGGGATAGAGAAAGTGGGTGAAGAAGGTAAGTATTCCATCAAAAAGTCTTTTGAGAGCGATGCTTCAGATTTCAAATTGCTGGTAGCCGTTTGCCATATCTTTTTACTGCGTAGCCTCAATAACACCAACCCACTTTATCCGAGAGACAGCACAGTCATTAACCACAACCCAAGTATGGTAGGCAGATATAAACCGGTTTGATGTTAGTTCACATCAGATAACCTAGAGTACAGGCTAACTATCGATTTTCACCATAACCATATCCAGAATCGGATGGATGGGTTCTCTTGTCGTCGAATGACAGGTTGGGTGGCTGTTGGTCGAACAATACTGTCGTATGTCATATCCAATAATCACATGTAGTTCTTCACACGAGTTCCCATCACACCATACCACTACACAATTCGAAATTGAAATTATATGGACTTACGTTTCTGAAAATGCAATTTCCTTCGTAGATGGTGAAGGAACAGCAGATGTTGCCTCTGTATTACAATGCATGGGTATATAGCAACATTTGATTTGTCATTACATCTAACCACTTACCATTTTCCTTCTCATCTACCTCAGGCTTATTGGGTCTCGTATAACCGCTGACTGCCGAGAGTAAGTTGAATAGCTTATCACTCTGGCGATTATTTGCAATAACTCGGAGCATATCCAGATGTACTTTCATGCTATTTGGTTCATCCGTCATCTATTGAAAATTGGCGTAAACAACCCATACAATACAACAATCCAGAAAAATATCGTTGCACCACTTACCTTAATGTCATATAAACCCAGAATTAAATCGTCATCGACATTCTGTGGGTCAGCAATGTCAAAGTGCTGGTATGCCCTAGATACATCTGTGAAACCAAATACACCTTGACTATGCTCAATAGCAACTTCAGTTTGTAGTTCTTCGCTTCTAGTTTCATGAGCTATCTTTTCCAGTGCTTCAAGCCATCCAGAATGATTTTGTGGTTGTTCATTCACCAGACATTTGTATACCCAAACGATGACGTTGTCGGCCATATCTGGAACAACTCCTAGCATACTAAATTCAGTTATAGCGTTGATGGCAATCGTACTGGTCACCGTTCGGCGTTCATATTGGGCTGCCAGGAAGGTTTCTAACGCCGTTGTGGCTGATTCGAAGTGAGGCACAATCTTTTCATCTGGTATGCTGAGATGACCATGCGGACTGCGGATACTGGCTAAGGTCGCTTCGATTTCTTGGCGTACGATCTGTAACAAAAGCATATCCTCGGGAGCTTCCCCCAAAGTTGACACCAATGCCGCATCTTCTAGCTTGAACCCTAATATACCGAACAACTGTATGCTGTTGCAAGACCGATTGTAGTATGAATATATAGTGACCACATGGTCCGTTCGATCATAAAGGTTTTGCAACCTACCTAGAGCTGTCTGCACCTATTCGCATAACAAAGCCTTTGTTATGGATGTTAATATCACGCCGAACACCAGTTCGCATATCACGAATGTAAACTAATATGGTTGCCAGGGCGGAAGCGACAGTTGGAACAGTAGCTGGACCTTGCGCGTAGTCTGCATATGTGATATTGACTTTGCGAGTATCAGACATGTTTTCTATAATGGACATTGCCACCACTGGGTCCCTGTAATCCCAGTTCAATTCTAGGCCACAACCACAGCAGAGATCAGAGTATTCACCGCTTTGGTGGAAATGGTGGGTCTTGTAGCCCGCACCAGTACATGACCGAGAATCTGATTCAGATTGGCTTTTTGCTGATACAATAAAGCGACCATGGCATATCAGACATAGCAAATGTAGACTATTTGAATTGACTTGAGGTTGCTGGTTCTCTTTATCAGAGCCAGCAGTGAACGGTTGTGAAGGGTCCGAGACGAGAATTAAGTTGTGTTGATGATGACGCTCCTGATTAGGCTCCTCGTATGTTAGCCAGTTGCTCCAGGCAGCAGGAGTGAGTGGTATACGATGCTGCATGGAGTGGCAAAAGGAAGGTAGAATAACGCAGGTAAGTAAGACTTGGGACTGGGCTGGGTACGAAAGGAAAATGTCGTTTGTTCTGCCTTTTTGAGATTGTCTGCTTTGCACGCGCAGTTGGCAAAATCTCAGCTTGTGCTGACGCTGTGGCCAGGCCAACTAGTGTCGGTGTGGTATACAACAACAGTTTCCCTTTCATAATAAATACATCCTTGTTTTCTGTACCCAATGACTACCGTCATTTCTGTTTATGAATTCATACCATGAAATAACTTTTTTTAAAATTTATTTCATATTTCTCATCAAAAAACATAAAGTATAACACATCACATCTCCTGTCTCAAAATTACACGCTCCTGCTTGGTCCAATAAATCCCATCCTAATCTGATCATCTATTGGGTGCAGAACTGTTTAAGTTTCTCTTGACTTGATTTAAATATGTAACTATATGATTGTGCCCACTCATTAGAGCTGTGCCCAAAGGAGTAGGAGTGAAACCACCACCGCGAAGGTCAGCTCCTCTTGCAATTAATAATTTGACCACGTCTAAGTGACCATCGACGCAAGCATGATGGAGAGGAGTACCTTCTTCACACATCGCATCAATGGGAAGTCCCCAATCCAACAATAATTCCACAGCAGGAACGTGACCATTGAGTGAGGCTAAATGAAGGCTGGAAAACCCTCGATTATCCGTAGCAAAGATGTTAGCACCACGATCACGTAGTAGTTTCATGGTCCTACATTGGCCCATGGTTGCGGCACAAATAAATGGAGTCATTCCTAAATCATTAGGTTCGTCTAGACGGGCTCCTCGATCCAGAAGCATGCTTACAACTTCGGTATGTCCAGCCGCGGAAGTTGCTTGTAATGGTGATCCAACATCTTCATCGTATGCGTGTATGTCTGCACCGCGATCAAGCAACAGGGATGCCGTTTCAAGATGACCGTTTAGAGCAGCACTGTGGAGAGCTGTAGAATTTGAGAGGGTGGTAGCTTGAATATCAGCTCCTCTGTTTAGTAAAGACAGAACAGCGTTGGTATGGCCTCCCCTCGCCGAGTACTGAAGAGGTGTGCCTTTTTCTTCCTCTCTGGGATCTACCTGAGAGCCTCGGTCCAAAAGAAGGTTCATTGCTTTGATGTGACCACGTATTGCAGCGTGATGTAGTGGTGTGAAGTGATATTTATCACGTATGTCAACATTGGTGCCTCTATCAAGCAAAATGATCATAGCTTGAATTTGATTATTAGCCGCTGCATGATGAAGTGGCGTGGCTCCTTGTAAGTCAGGCGTCGTAAGAGCTGTACGGCTGTGATCTAGGAGCAAGCGAAGGATCTTGATGTTTCCGCTGGCAGCTGCAGTATGAACTGCATTTGTACCATTCTCATTCCAGACTTCGATGTTAATATTTTTCCTCAATAAGTTTATCAAAGCTGCTTCATCCGACCGGTTCACAAGTTCGTGAATACCATTGTCTACTGTACCCATATATGGCTTTGGGCCACCTGGGAGTGGAGAACCTGAAGATGTACCCAGTATATTCACAGGTTGACTGTGTGGTGTAGAAGTAGTGCTGGTTTTTGGCCGTGTTGTATTTGCATTGGCAGAAGTAGTCGTGGTTGTAGAGTTCACATTTGCAAGAGCAGGCTGCGACAGCCTATTGGTCTGCGGCGATGGTGTACGCAAGTTAGAAGGTGAAGAAGATCGAGCAGGCTGCGGAGTCGGCACGTTTAAATTGGAAGGCGATGAAGATTGATGAGTTTGTGGAGACAGCACATTTAATGTTGATGTTGGACGTATGTGTGGCACCGGAGATTGTGGTTGAGAATAGTTTTGAACAGGTGTATTATTTCGATTGTTGGGGTTTGCTGTGTTTGAAGGAGGCGGTGGAGCTGGGCTAGCACCGACTGGAACAGCGTCAAGTCTACCTGCTAGGCGCAAGTCACTGTCGGCGTCAATTGGTATTCCTTCCAAATCACGTCCTCGTATATCGGTAAGATGCTGGTGGTATGGTAAATTGTTAACTCTATTAATGAAGGTCGCGGAGATCTTTTGGCTGAACTGCTACCTCAGACATGTTTATTCAGATGCTTCAAAGGCGGGAGGTTCCTTTTTTTTATACAAGGGCAAGCATCAGATTAGAAAGTACGGTTCTGTTATATGAAGTTGAAAAAGGGTAATAAGAAGAATCGAAGGTTGGATGCGAGTTAAGCTGAATCACAGTGGTCATGTCTGCGCAGCAGTGCTGTGCAACCTTCCTTGTGTGGCTACGTGTACCTCGCACTCTTTCAATTTGATGCTCACCGTTAATTGAATAGTATGAGCTATATTACTGCAGAACGATAAACACCATAAGAATTCATGTAACTGTGTAAGTGGGTAAATACAATATGTTGAACAAATATGGGCATGACCTTGGAGTACTCTTCAGTAGAGGTAGAGCAGGAGGTATCCATATATGATGTTGGAAATTAACAATATTATTATGGCATAACAGTATGCAAAGAGATAAATATTTAAATATTGAATCATGGGATTTTCGACCGAGCAGAAGCGAAATATTAGCTTAAACGACAAAAATGAGCAATAGCTACTGTTATATCCGAACATGATGAGCATTATGCTCAGCAAAATAACTTTTGAAATTAGTGGACATAGCTCCTTGCTACTATTGTTACATGTCATTAAATATTTTCTTATTGTACAGAAATAAAACATTTCGTGTGCTTTAAATCTATGGAAAACTATGAATCATATGACTTGTAGACGTTTCCAAATGCGCTGTATTTGAACAATTGTGGTATGACGAGCCCAAGATATCATGTTATCAAGCGCAAACCCTTTTTATTTTTAAAGAACTCAGCAAGCAGGGCATTGTGAAATAGTACTTATATATAAGTATGCTTACTCAAATTTCGTTTTAGCGATCTTTGTTTCTCTTGCTATACTTTACGGTAACTTGACTAATGAGAGATGCTCCGTTATTACAGGAAATTGACCACAATTTCTTCAAATCACCTTTTGAATCCGGACAAATGATCAATTACGACGGTGACCATCTTTCATACACCACCGAAGAAGCCGATTCTGACGACCCTCAAATCGTTGAGATACGGAGTGGATATTGGAAAAGCACAAATAGACAGACACTGCTAACATGGACTATAGACCTTCACCTTGCCGTGGAGTTGGGTGTGGAGGATTTGACAACTCAGTTGTTGGATCGTGGAGCCAACATAGAGTCCAGGAATGCTTGGAAGCAAACACCATTGCATGTAGCCGCCGAGAAAGATCACGAACAGTTGATACCGCTTTTGCTGGAGTATAAAGCTGACATTGAAGCTAAAGATATCGACTTCCAAACTCCTTTACACTTGGCCGCATACTGGGGAAATGAAGCTGTCGTGGCATTGCTATTGAAGCGCAATGCTACTGTAGACTGTGTCGATAAGGGTGGAAGTACCCCTCTTCACTTGGCCACGAAACGTGGATTCAAGGAAGTAGTAACGGTGCTTTTGCGATTTGGAGCTGATGTGAACAAAGCTGATAACAAAGGATGGACGGCGTTGCATTTTGCGGCAAATCTTGGGTACGATGAGCTCGCAATATTACTGTGTGACAAAAAAGCTGATGTTAATGAAACCACCAACCACGGTCGTACAGCTCTCTATCTAGCATCAGCTCAAGGGGATGTAAAGATGGTTTATTTATTATTGGAACTCAAAGCTGATGCGGAGAAGGCTGATTTGAACGGATGCACGGCACTCAAAATTGCTTCGGAAAATGCACATTTGGATGTCATCTCCATATTGGTAGAGTATAATGCATATGCTGAAGCTCATGATACCGATATGCTATCACCTTTGAAAGAAGCCATGGAGAACGGAAATACTGACGTCGTATCTACCTTGCTGCAAACACACGCTAAAAACATTACAGAAATGGGGAGTAGGAATAACGCTCTTCATATTACAGCCGAATTTAATTATCTGGACGCTATGAAGACTGTACTTGCACTTGGCGCTGATATGAATGCAGTGAATCTACACGGACATACTCCACTTCATGTCGCCGCAACATTAGGACATTCCAAAATGGTAACGTATTTATTAGACAACGGGGCGACTATGGGAGGTACGGCTGCCGAAACAATCCCAGAGTTAGCGAAGACAGCAACCAAGGCAGGGCATGCACATATTGTGAAAATAATTCTTGAATACCAGCCTGACTTGCAACCAGACGATGAGTACCGAAATGTTATATTACATACGGCTGTTGCACTCGGAAATCTTGACACGGTAACTTATCTACTGGAAGATGGAAAAGTTGATCTTGAGAATATGGACGAAAACGGCATGACTCCACTATTCTCTGCAGCCGACCATCCCGAGATGATTGCGCTTTTGGTAGATCGTAAAGCCAATGTCAATGCAAGGTGCCCAAAACGAGACAACATAAGTGTGCTACATTACTATGTTCAACTAGGAAAGGTCAAGGCAATGAATGTTTTATTGAATTGCGGTTGCAACATTGAGCCCACAGACATTATGGGCCATACACCTCTCCATTACGCGGTATTGAACAGTAGTGCGGCAGCGGTAAAACTACTCGTACAGCGGGGGGTAAATATGGAACTTCGTAACAATAATGGCAAAACAGCCTTTCATACGGCAGTAGAATGTGATAACTTACAAATCGTAGAGCTACTAATCGACTTTGATATCAATATCAACGCGATAACTGATCACATCAAAGCTACGCCTTTGCAGCGGGCTATTCAATTGAATAACTTACGTATGATTCAGCTCTTACTGGCTCACAATGCTAGAATTAATATCAAAGGAGATTCAGGAGACACAGCATTACATACCGCAGTACGAACGGGGAAAGATGAATTTGTGAGCTTGTTACTGCGACAAAATTTAAACATTGATGCAAAGAATTCATTTGGTGATACTCCTCTTGATTTGGCTGTTTGTGACAGTAATTTTGGCATTCAGAAATTATTGAAGGCAGCTGGTGCTAACTCTGGTTCAAGATCTAACCCTACCAATCCGTCACAGCAGAATGTACGAACGGCACGTGGCAACACATCAAGATCAAATCAAGTTTCACTAAGTACATATGATGATCATAGCTGGTTGAAATGGGTGCCTGAGGAAGGAACGCAAGCCTTAGAAAGTAAGTTTCTGGTGTTTGGTTGGGATGCAAAGAGCATTATTTTGACTTGTTCATTTAAAAAGATGTGGGGAATAGTCATATGCAAAGGTTGAACGCCATTGGAGACGATTACCAGAACGATCTACCTGTGAATAGAGAGATAAACTTTCAAGAGGTTCAAGACTCTGATGATGAAGATCTATCTGCTATACCAACGATGTCCAACGAAAATTCAAGACCGCAAACGCCTATTTTTTCTGACGAAAAATCACCTAGCTCATCGATGACGGATTCTGAAAAGTTTGATAGCGAAATGACAAACTCCATTTACGATACTGTTGAAGACACCCTCACAAGTTATTTCAACCCGATTCTGAATATATGGACGGCCAAGTGGGCATCGAAAGTCATCGAGTACCTAATCAATTGGTCCGAAGCCACGTTGTATCACAATGGGACACTGTTTATAATACAGCTGAAAAACAAGCCGGATGGTCCTTCTCCAGTATGGGTGTCACAATTCAACAAGATGAGCATTATGCGAGAACCTGGTCTAATGGTGTTACCTGTCCCCGGACAGAATGTACATCTTTCAGTGCCAGATTGGCATCGCAACAATGATCTTTTGATTCGCTTCATCAACGCTATATACGTATGTAGGATAACATCTCAGAAAGTCAGCTCGCAAGCATTCTCAGAAGTACTTGGTTGTCTAGAAGAAGACATCTCCACTCCCTTGCGCGCTACGTTAATTGCTGGTTTAGCCATCACAAGTATGAGCGGAGGTTACAACAATGTTGACCTGCTTGTCAAAGCTATGTTAAGCGTATACTCGGAAGCCGCTAGGAGAACACCTCATTCACTCTCTACAGACCTACAAGTATTACACCGAAAGAAGTGCAATTGCGGATCCAAGTATGAACACCGTCCTCTTTCACCAGTAGCAGCCGCTAAAGCAGTAGGTATCCATATCTGGCTTCCAAGGAATGAAGCACGAATATTGCCTAGAGTTTGGGACTTGTACAGTGACACACTTGTGAAGAATATCGACGTTCGTCAAGTTTACTTTATCACGCACAGATGGAATGAAAAGGGTGAAATCGAGTACAAGGATATTGCGAAGAAATTGTCTCAAAGAGATGACGGTTCTACAACGGGCGAATTTATCAGCAGCTTTTCGGACAAACTGAAAAGAATCAAGTCGGTGATTATTAAACATGCAAGATATGTTTGGTTAGACACCATATGTATCGATCGGTCCAGTATGTCAGAGGTGGACAAGACCATTCGCTCAATGTACAGATGGTATGCAAATTGTCGCGCCGTTGTCCTGGACTCGGACACTTCGCTAGAAGTATGGAAAAGTAGAGGATGGTGCTTACAAGAAGGAGCTGCAGCCGGATTACTGTATGGCATATTAAAAAAAGACGCAACGGAAGAGCTTGTTTCCATTCAGGAATTGGCACGGATACAAAACGCAGAACTCTGCCAACTGGATCTCAGTCTTTACTATCGGCCTGGAAATGCGGCTGAAATCCTAGCACGAATGGATGCAAGGAAGACGACAAATGTGGAAGACATGTCTTATGCTTTGATTGGAATTTTTTCTATCAACATACCCTTAGGTTATGGAGAAGAATGGGATGCTCGAACCAAGGTACTGAATGAGCTAGCAACGAAGAAAGGAGATATTTCATTTTTAAGTTTTGCCACCAACACAGGAAACGCCGGAAAATATCTACCACTTCCTAACGATAGGAATTTTTTAGTTGCGGAATGCCTCCCAGCCAAGATATCTGCCCGAATCAGTCATTTTGGTTTAACTGTTGAAGCTCAACTCATAGGTATTCCAGAATTCCAGGTTATGCTGAGTATACTGAAGCGATGGAAAAGGCTTCGCATGAATCGGACCAAGAGTGTCGGCCTAAGTCAACTAATTAAAGCAACCCAAGAGCGAGAAATTCGAAATTCCAAGTCTATCAAAGTCGCTATTGTGCACAGTATAAGATCTCTTATGCTTGTGGAGATACATGGCGATGACCGACAGTCAGATGGAAGCCAGGCATATAAACCTTGTCATCGACTACAATGCTGCCAATTCGAACACTACGAGTTTGAACGTCTATTTGCTGATATCAATGTAAAGTATGAGACAATTTGGCTCGGTGACAAGCTTCTGATCGGCACAGTAACGCAAAGTGTTCACAAGCAAAGAGAAAGGCAGACGAAAACTCTACACCAGCTTCTTCGAAGAGGGGCACGGCCGAAGAAGGAAAAGTCGAGATAGAATGGACCAGTTTGCTTTTTGTCGTAAAGGTGTCAGTTTACAGCCCTTACCACTGTATAACTTATAAAATCTATGTTTGACAATTTATATCTTGCATGTAGATGGGCAATCAGGGAATTTCACGATATGTTATTTTTTTAATACAGCTAGTGTCTGATACGATAATATGCTTTGATCCAGGTATACCAAAAAAATTGTTGAATGACGTTGCAAGTTATGCCGACACGGCCTTTTGTGCACAAAACCCAAAAAGGTATATTGTTATTGCTCAAGGTGCATTTGTATGCAAATAATAACACAAAAAAGACAGACTGGCCAAAAGCAAAGTGTTTAAAAAAAAAAAAGGTTCACGTTCTTCTCTTTCCCTCCTAAACTAACTTCTTCATCTTTCTCGAGGCGATTTCTATATCATCATGAATAGTTGGATCGCTCACGAGGCTGCAGCACGCCGTAGACTTCGCCCAAGGAATCCGTTCATTGGAAAATGGTGCCTTTGCATGTCTCTTCGAGGAGGTAGCGCCTTTGCAAATCTCGTTTGGCTGGTATGCGAAATAGATATCGATGTTTCATATTTATTTGGTGCCTCGCACTTAACTAACAAAACCTTGGGTTTTGTATCATGCAGGGAATCAACTTGTATGTCTCTGTGCTCTCATTCGAATCACGTAGCCGTAAGTATCATTCATACGCAAGCTTCGCATTAAAGCTAACGGAAAAATTCTCTTGGCTCATATTTGTTCGATCTATAGCTATTTATTCCTATTTAAATTTCAATGCCTTCATGGTTACTGGCGTCATAAGTTTAATGTTCTGCTTGGTTACGATTTGGACCTTGCTCGCATTGTTTCAGGTATGTGATCATTGCAATTGAGAGGGGGAAGGATGTTGATAATTAAAGAGCAGTTCAGTAATTATGGGGCTTACCTGTTACATCCACAGAACAAACCACATATACTGCGTCTCTCACACATGTTGACCTGGTGTGCAGTCATTGCGTTTTTAACTGATGCCTTCATCAACATCATTATTTTTGGCGTGTTGCGAGGAGACTATGAAACATGGTGCTTGAATAAGTCTCGCAACTATGTGGACGAGCAGGTAACTGCCATTCTCGGAAACGGAACCCAAATCACCTTCAGCTTCAATCCAAGCCAGAGTGGAGTAGATCTTTACAACTGCGAAAAAATGTGGCAAGATGAACTCAAGCTTGGAATTGTTGTTTGGATTGTCTTGACGATTGTGTATGTAAGTAAAAAGAAGGCACATTTTTATTTCTTGACAATCAAATAGTCACGGTAGAACTGATCTGCCGCCCTTCTCCTTTAGATGTATTGGGCGGCATGTCTGTGGTCATACGCCCAAAAGAAGCGATTTGAACTGATAGAAGCTCATGCTCTTAATGACCAGCCTAACATGATGATGAATTTACCGCCTGGAGTCGATATTAATGAAGTCGCATGGGATGATGGTCGCGGAAAGAGCATGGCTGAAGGTGTTCGTGAGATATACGCTGGTCTTCGATCCATGCTGAACCGCAATAGAGTCCCACCTGAGGAGCCAGTCAAATTTGGATGATGAACCACAGTTTAGCTTTGATCCTTCCCTTGCGTGATATACCCTTCTTTTAACTTTTCCTATCTAAAACGTATCATGTATCTATTCAATCGTGTTAGATATCCAGAATATCCGATATCTCTATTTTGATGAACCTATTTCAATTTCTTCCCTCCAGTAATGTGGATTATTTTAAAGTGACAGTAAAAACTGAATAAATGCTTTCTGTAGTCTTTTTTTTTCGGTATTTTATTGGAGATTGATGTACCAATAGAAGGCTAAAACTTGGTTTCTGTTTAATGTTTTTCTCTACTCGTCAGTGTCGTTCGTTAAGTATGACCTGGTTAAAACGGCGCAGAGTTTATTTGCACTTGAGTACGGTCCCAAACATTTTAAACGTATAGAGCGGAGTGTCTGTCATTGTTCGACCCGTACCCTTTGGTCATTTTACAAGAATGGGTATGACATGGTATGATTCTCACAAGACACCTAATGGCAATACATTTTCGCTATATAATTTAACAATACTCCCCTTCTAGTATTGTTCGCTGGAAAAATGCAACAGGCATGCGAGATTTCACAACCATTGATGACACCGTGATCAAAACGTTACATGGCAAAAACATGGGCCGATGGGGCTTGACATGCAAAGTTTACCGAGACAACAGTCGTAACAACACAGGAAAACTTCTGTACCAGATATCATTAGCACAACAACCACGGCAGCTTTATTGTATGGTCGATGGTGGCGTGGTAGTAGAAGTGGAACGCGACGCGGAGGCGATATTCAGCCGACTTAAAAACTTGTGGGTGGTGCGACAAAGTGCAACGATAGAGGCAAGTATGCACCATAAACTATCTATTTTTCATTGCTCTTTTCTGAACATGTCGGCTATTGATGTCACAGGGTACCAGCTATGATATAGGCGACTTTACCTTACGGGTGGCGAACATTCTGCTTGGATCAACATACAAAGGCTTACTATTGGAGGTGGGTTAACATCATTTATTGCAGTAAAAAGAATGACAGAAGATGGAAGCTAATGATTGGGATTATTTCCAGGTCGAGTACCGGCCGTGTTCATCGCCAGATGGAGCAACAGAAATAATACAAGATTTCGTAGAGTCTTTGATTCCTCCCAATGCCCAGATCTCTATGGACACTGAATATGATTATGAGAAAGTCGGCCTGAGTAACTCTGAATTCACCATTGCACACACTGGGTACCAATATATGTTGCTCTTCCGCAAGGATAGCCTGTTGTAGATTTTTATCCATTTGATATCCTAATAAATTCCATACAGCATGCAATCCAAAACTTGTTGAGTTTTCCTTTGCCTTTTTACAAGGTACTCAATACTAAGTTTATATAATATATATTTTTTTGTGATTTCTTTTGTGTGAATAGGTACCAGATGAGTTGAGAAAGTAAACATGTACAGATTGAAGAAAAATTGTTGTATACAGTTGTGAGTGGCTGTAGAAGAAGGTACTAGGTAGAACATATAATAACAAGAAAAAGTGGGAGTGGGAAATGTATAATTCAAAGTGAGGCAAATCAGAAGCCGATTTTTTTTTTTGAGAGAGAGGGGGGAATCTTTTGCAAGAAGAGGGAAATTACAAACAACGAAAAATAAAACGACATGCGTGTAACGTTGTTTCAAACGCAAGCGACGATAGGTTTACGCCATATTGACATCCAGGTCACAATCGCTGAACCAGGGCATGTTTTTGACTTCAGTGAGGTCTATTCGTTTGTCTGGTTGGCGAGTCAACAATTTGTCAACAACATCCTTTGCGTCTTGGCTGATTGAACGTGACGGTTCTTTGGTCCATTCGGAAGGCCATTTGACTTGGCTACTGCTTAGAATGCGATAGAACAAGTGTGATACTTTTTCTCCTCGTGCTGGATTGTACATAAATGGTAGATAGCCGACCAACAACGCATAGAGGATGACACCTAGTGCCCAGGTGTCAGTTTTTCTCCCATCATACCCTGTATTTTGTATGATCTCCGGTGCTGCATATTCCTCGCTACCACAGCGAGTGCGCAATATTGGATTATCTCCGTCGATCACGCGCGCGAGTCCAAAATCTGATAATTTCAACACTGGGACGTCGCCATTGGAGGCCGACGAAATCAAAATATCTAGTGAAGTACAAGTCAGATGACTCTAGCCAGCAATGGTATAACATCTAGATCCATGTTTCTGAATGGGACTTACTCTCTAATTTCAAATCGCGATGAACGATATACTTTTCGTGCAACCAAATCATGACATTGACGAGTTGCAAAAATAAACGTTTGATAAGCATTTCATCGACGGTTTGACCGGGACTAAGATTGCTGTGCAATTTCTCTACATAGTCGTAAAGTTCACCACCGTCAACATGTTCCAACACCAAGCAAAAGTGGTGTTCGGTCTCCATGGTACAATCAAGCTGTACAACATTGGGATGATCGATGTACTATCAATGAATGGGTAGAATTAAGTACTGAGGACTAGTCAAAAAACGAACACTGTTAACAATCCTATACGAACCTCAAGTATAGCCACTTCACGATCAATACTGGACCGTATTCTGGAGTCATGTGCTAAGCGATCCTTGGATATCATCTTAATAGCATACTTTTTCCCGGTTTCTGTACATTCAACCAGGTACACTTTTGAAAAAGCTCCGACACCAAGCAACTTTTGAATGCGAAACTTCCATATGGTCTTTCCAATCATGCGTTCTTCTCGTTTGTTTCCAAGAGGAGATGCGCTATATTTAGTCTGAGCCGTGTCAAGCAAGTGGCTTTTTTTAGATATATACGAACTCGGTTTGTGTTCCTCATACACTGAGTCACCTAATAATGGGAAATCCAGAACGGATGGTATTTCTTGACGTTTGCGAGGGGCATATGAAGGAGAAGCAGATAAAATTGGAATGCTGGTTTCGTAGTCTTCTTCGATGATTGTATCATCTGCTTTGATGCCCTCCGAATCTGTAGGAGAGGGAGTTGCAGACTGTGCTAGGTACTTTGCTGTATGGAGCGTTGGGCTGAATTGAGACGTTGAGGCCGAAGGCGTCATGGCGGTAGCAGGACTTGGTAATGGCAAAAATGAGTCATCGTCGGAGAAGGACGAAGAACTGAAAGTGGCATTAAAGCTGTGACCACGCTGTTTATGATCTATGGAATTAGATGGACTGGGGGTGGTATCTCTTGAGGGTGAAGGGTTGCTGGAGGTTGGTGACGAACTCTCAGATACTGCAACATCGGATCGAAGATGTTCTGGAATGGGTAGAGTTTTGACCACTGTTTTACGATTAGCTGCCACAATATTGCGAAGTCGGTTGGCAAGTGAACTCGGATGGCTTTCGCGAAAATCGTCTACATGTTGCATGTGCGAAGGTTCTGAATGAGAAGGAGCGGTCGTAATGATGGGTGGTAGTTGAGGTTCCTTTCGTATAGTTCTAGATGGTGGAGGACGAGGAAGATCACTAGAGACTGCGCTGCCGAAAAATAATGAATTATTCCTAGATCCGCTTGAGGGAGGTTCGTCATCCATATCGGATGATTCTCTTGCTTGGGCATCAGACAATCCTAGACCGACATTAGCGGTTGACTCAAAATTGGGGCTGCTATCCCCTCCATCACCTGTACCTAGTTCTACCCAGCCTCGTTGCTGTTGCTGTTGAAAACTCATGGCAGCGCGGCTCGCGTGGGTCTTGTATTGGGACGTTCGACTTGAACGCGATGCCAGTCTGTATGGGCCGTTAATATCGTATACAGTATCATCGGCCAGGGTTCGGCAAACTCCAATATCGTGACCAGACCATGTGGTTAGTGGGTCTTGGTAACGGCGCGACCTTCGTATATTTTTTCTATAGGGAATAGAGCAAGGATTTAGCAGTTGAGCATGAGGATTTTGATGTCGAGTTGGACGAGTGCGAATGGACATTTATGATAACAGTAAAGAATTGAAAGCGATTTTAATTGAGAGCAGCGCTTCGAATGCGCTTGTTCTTCCCAACCAAGAAGAATAAGAACGAAAAGGGCCAAGCGGAACTTTTCTGTTTCCTTTTTTTTTTTCCCTGGGACACTTTTGTGGGCTTTCCAACGTTTCAAGGAAAAAAGGTTGCTTGGGTCATGAGCCATGTGACCCATATAGGTCACGTGAATTCCTTTTTTGGGGATTGGACCCTGAAATATCCAATCAAAACGTATTGTGCAACCCGCGTGCACAGGAATATCCCTAACTTATGCGTAAAAACAATATCTAAGTTAATTCAAAGGTCGACTGCCCTAAGTATAATAAGAACCTGCCTTACTTACAATATGGTAACTGGTAGCGATAACTGATGCGGATAAATATGATTTCTTGCTCAATTATGGTATTGATGTCATTTGCTTATAACCATGTACTCGCAGCTGGCACTTCCTGTTATATGCTCTGGATTTCAAATCCAAGATACGACTAACGACTCTACACAATTGCTGTCCAAAGCCATTCATTGGAGTATTGAGATAACAAGTGAAAATGACATTGGCTTGGTAGAGCACAATTTGCTGCCCTTTGGGAAATGCTGTCAGGCGAAATCCAGTGATCATTCGATGGAACAGCAAGCAACTTCTTATGAGATCTTTGTACTCTAAGGTCTGCGGGGTGGTTCTTGGTCCATTCTCATACCGTGTCGTCAGAGACTGAAATACTTGAGTGAAGAATTCTTTTGTCACATAATGGGATAAAGTGAAGTTCTGGTTGGGATATAGCTGTAAACAGTAATTGCGAAAACAAGTAAGTGTTTACCGTCAACTCGTTGACTGTGACAACCAGATTCTGAAGAGCTTCCTAGTGTCCTGGGTTCCATTTGCTAGCGGAAAGGCTGCACTTAATAGTCACAAAGCGATGTTGATGTCTGGCTATTCCTACATTTACTTGTTGCGCTGGGTGTGTTTCTTGCATCCAGAAACGAACAAAGTAAATTATCATTTATGGAATAATATACTACATTCTATTTCGCCTACTCCTGCTCAGGAGATGATAGTTGCTACATAGAATAGATAGAACTGAATATTGTAACCAGTCACAACAGCCAGATGAAACTATCTCATGCCAGGTGTAGAATGTATTCAACTTTCTATCAAACCAAATAACTTTATTGGTCTACTGCAATTAACTTAAATTTTTTTTTTTTTTTTTTTTTACAAGCCTTTCGTCAACAGAAGAGTTAGTACTTGTAAAACCTATCAAACATGAAAGTCGTTGTTGAATCCCGTTATATCGATTGGATGAAAATTTCAGCCATCCTGTCCATTCGAACTTCGACTTCTGTAGTCATATATGAGCTACGGAGCATTCCATTTCCTGAAGCAGCCTGCCGTATTTCTCATAGGTGCATCTCTCCTCGCTTACATCTGGCATGTCTAACTCGATAGACGCAAACTAAAATTTCACCCAAGAACATATTTTCGTCTTCAGTAGTGACAATATTATTGTGTTCCATGTTGTGTGCTCATCTTGAAGTGGTTTTTCAAAAGTAAATTATCAATCTACTGAAAACTTAAAAATTTGCTTTTTTGCAAATGATGATGAAAAAGGTTGTAGGCGGTACCAAATTCAATTAAAGGCAGGGTAGCCCAGCGAATTTTGGGAAAAGCGGTATATTCGTTGGTATTCATCATATTATGATTGCTGAACAGTAAACTAAATTCCATATATAGTATTTACATGATGTTAAAAGCAAGCCAGGACAAGAAGCCAGTGACTACAATATCTATCATCTGAGCAGCTACATATAATGTACAGAGCAAGCCTAAATGTCTAATGTTTCGTTTAAGTTCATTGAACTGCAGCCCTAGTCCGATACTAACAAATGAAAGAGTCGAAAACCATTCCGAGATGTAAAAGCAAAAGTTATTGACATTGTTGCGAACCTCTGGGTCACTGGATACTACAGTGTTGAATAAAATAGCCGTGATAATGAAACCAATTACAAACTTTGGAAAACGATTCCAGAGGATGACCATCGGTTGTGTTTGCTGTTGCTTCACTTTTTGTAATGCGACTTGACGTCGTTGCTGGTCGGATTGTTTTCGCTCTAATTCTTCTAGTGGCATAGAGGTAGAACCAGTATCATCAACATCCAGGATATTTTCTATATCTTCGGCTTCCTGCTTTGTAGCCTTTAGTTCATGACGTGCCCAAGCCCAAGTCATAATGACGGAAAGTGGGCCAATCAGAACGTTTTGCATCATCTTTACAACGGCAGATGTATTAATGGCTGTCTTGTCACCGTATATACTAGCAGCAGCAATCACGGCACCAGTAGAATCCACGCATCCTCCAAACCAAGCACCACTAACATCTGGTGACATGTACAGAGCCTTTGCAACATAAGGAAGTGCAATAATGCTAGGAATGGTGAAAACGGAAATGATAGCAATGGGCATTTCTGTTTTGGAAGGTGCGCCAATAGCGGCGCCTAATGCAATGGCAGCTGAAGAACCACAAATAAATGTTGCACCAGACAAAATAATGGCGGTTTGCAGATCAATTTTCAAAACCTTGTATCCAAAATATGCAAGAACCATGAATAAACTTGGGGTATCGATCCAGCTGACAAAAAGAGCTCTGGGGGCAAGTGGTCGTAGCACTGTAATATCAATGCACAAAAGTACCAAAGAAATGGCAATGTATAATTCTGTTTGTTGAGCGACCTTGAGCCATGACGGTAAGCGGTCTCGATAATTTTGACGAATGGAAAATAAATTTCTTAGCACAGCACCAAATATGATAGCCCAAATAGAAGCTCCCAAACTGGCAGCCTTAATAGAGACTAAGGGGAGGGGGTAGATGAAGAGCCTGAGGTTAGACGGACGAAACCTAGGCAGTAAAGCGTGATAGTGTCATGTGATGAGAAGTAGGCTATCCCCCCAGTACGTACCATTGCTTGCGAGCATGCTGCTAATGTGGGCAATGAAGAAGACGAGAGTATAACCCATTGGGAATTTGGTCCAGTTTTTTGCTTGTATACTCGCTAATCCTAGCCAGACCAGTAGACCCATTGCAGGGAAGAGGACGATTATTCCGTAATCGGCTGTCGTGGCAAAGGCATCAAACGGGTTTACCTGCCAAGGTAGGAACTCGGGTTGAGGGATATCATGTTTTACACAGGCATTGACAACGCCAAAGAAGATGAGGCCAATCCAGCATGCCCACCACTCTTCCGAATTCCACCATAGAAGCCATTTCCTATGTTTCTGGATAAAAGTTTTTGGTGCCGATTGACAAGCCGAGCGTTTTACAGTAGTGGAGGTAATTATGGTGGAGCTGTCAGACGAATTGACAGTCCCATTTGCAGGAGCTTGTTGGATTTGGACAAGCGAGTCTGTCGGCATAGTAAAGGGTGATGGGGCCAGTATTAGTGGTGAGAAATGGCGCAATCCTTTAGGAATATTATTCGTCGAGAGAAATTGTAGAATTTAGTATATAAAAGATTTCTAGGGTGGCTGCGTATCAATATCGTTTTCTGTTTTCCCAATATTTTTTAGAGTTTACGTACACCGGAACCTGACCACTCAGTCGCGCCGATGGGAAATAAAATTCCCTTCCTTCGAGCATGAAATTTTATGACGGGTTTATTAATAACGTAAATATATTCAATGGTAATCCATTGAAAAGAAAGCAAAAAGAAAAACAATGTTGATATGGGTGTTCACAGTTTATACAAGAGGGATAGGGTTGGAATAAAACGAATGAGTTTGATCGATAAACAGTTTCGCGTTTATTTTTACAGGGGTCACTGTATATTGCATCAAAGATTGTTACAAACAAAGCTTGGGCTTGAGGGCCAAATATCTTCCCAGTCGAGCTATGCCAAGCAATTAATAAATTATACGTGGTGCGTGCCCCGTTATAAATTTATTAAATCGCAAGCCCATCAAGCTCAATATATCACTTTGAGCAACCTTGATAGGCTATGTTCTCCATTAGCCGAGCTGACTGATTCTAATGGAGGAATTCTCACGTGGAATCACACACGCCACCTTGTATCATTCGAAAAAGAAAGGTAATTAGAGCCCAAAGGAATCAACGGTATAACGATTGTTCCGCTCGGAAGGGTAGTAAGCTACCTTAGACCAAAAACAACATATACACAGCCGACAAGCATCGGAACGCCATTGGAAGGGGAAGAGGCACAATGTGCATACGTCCGGGTAAACACTTAAGTGTCCCTATACCCCTCTTAGCAAGATCACACCAACAGCTACATTAATGCTACTGCGCAGGTTTCAGTTCATTCTTTTGCATAATAATATATTTTATTCATGTGGTTTGTGTGAGAGAGAGGATGATTTGTGAAGCAGATGGGTAAAAAAAAAGATGCAGTGAAAGATGATCGAAAGGATGAAATGAAAAAAAAAAAAAAGATGGGAGGGGGGTTTTCGATATACAAATAATAGATTAGATGAGAGCCTGCTCTACATCTTGATTGTTTTGGTCATCGCGAGCCAAAGTGTCAAGTACCGATCGTCGCCAGATTTCACGAGGACTGGAGTTATTATTGTTGATGGGTCGTAAGTTGTTGTTGTTGCTGTTAGCTGTATGGCTATCAATCGGTCTTCGCCTCCGTCGTGGTAACGTGATAAATTTAGGCATTTTCCTTTCATCAATGTCAGTGCTTACATTGGTTGAAGCCTGAAGGTGTTCCACCCATGAAACAATTTCTATTGCATCTGTGCTTCTGAGTAAAAATTGTGGTCCGTCCATAAGTTTTAGCCGAATGACGTTCCGGCGTTTGACATAATCAGTAGCTAGTGCCGTGTCGGCTTGTTGCATGGTGTATTTGCATAACTTGGGGGTGCGCTGGAGATCGATCGGCTCTGAATTATAGAGGCTTAAACTAGTTCCCCATAATCTCAAATACAATTTTCTGCAGACCATAACAAAAACATTAATCAGCATATGTTTCTACTCATTTTAACAGTTCCCCTTGCTTTTCCAGAAACATAACAAACGCTCCAGTCCAGGCTCTGCTCTATGCACACCAATCATCATCCCCCGTTGGGTTTTCTGTTTTCGTGCTGCTCCAGCCCCAGAAAGAGAAATTGATAGAAAATATTTACCTCCATGACCGGTTACGAGCTTTGACTCCTGGTCGATCCATTTCTCGTTTGACTAGTAGATAACCCATTTTATAAACCGTGCATGTATAGCGTGGTAATGATTCACTTCCTTCTTCAGGTCTAGGTGAAACTGGGCGTGACAAGCATGCGGGTGGAGGAGTGTATGCAGGTGGGGGCTGAGATGTTGGCAGAGACCAGCGTCGGAAACTTAAATCTTCAGGCTGAAGATTGTCGCCATTGTACCCATTTGAGCCATGTAAAGTTAGTCGCCTTGTTAGCTTTTCCAAAGCCTGTCGACGATGTGTGTCCATGATCGGAGAGGACTCCATGCTTCCACTGCTGGATGAAGCCGTTGTCGATGATGCATCGTCGAATATTAAACTCGGCATATCCTCTGGTACTGTATCTAATGTAGATAATGTAGTAGTTGAACCTAAAACCTCTCTAGATAATGCTAACTTAAATACGCCGGATTGTCGTCTGAAATCTATTATATTTGATTTGCATCGGGTATATGCTGGCCTTCCATGATCGTTAATGTGCAAGTCATCACCAAGTCGAACAGTTGATGCTAATAGAGAAAAGTCATTAGTCGAACAAGAGAATATAAGTTTGTTGTAAAAGAAGTGTGGAGTCATACCTGTCATTTGCGAGAAATTGCAACAAAAAAGATTGAGAAAAGAAAACGGAGATGGAAGAGTTGCAAAATCCGCAATACAAATAATAAAAGAAAAGAAATAGATTTTTTTTGAAAGAGGCGAGGCTTTATGATGGATTGATGGGATTTTTCACATATGACGTTTAAAAAAGCTGGTCTGTAGTATTTCCTTATTCGGACATTCCATATCATATCGTCTTTTTTTATTATTATGATTATTACATATTACAACGGTGAGTGCATCCCAAGCTATAACAGATGAACGAATCTTCGCGTCAGCCCTATTTCATTATTTCATATGATCACTCCTTATATATTTGCTCGTTTTCTTACCTTGGTACTGAACTCAAGCTTGGAACGTTTTTGAAATCTTGTAAATTCTTTCAAGTCGTGCATCTTGACCAGCTCTTGTATAGGTATGATAACCAACACAAACGCAAATCCGAGAAAATAAACGTACCATGGCAAACTTCGTATAGAGTATGGGCCATTTGCCAAGGATACCGCACAAAAAGCAAATTGAAGGGCGATACTAAAAATGGAAGTTAGCTTCTTTAAAGAGCGGTAACTTAGCTCCAAACAAAAAAAATAAAAAGAATTTTCGTTACCTCGTGAAAAACGCAACAATCCAGATCCGGTTTCGGACAGGCCAAAACTTACGTATGGATAGTGTTCGATGTAGGAAAGTGGCAGATATACAAGCTGAAAAAGAGATTTGAGGGTGAGCTGGGTTGGGGATAGCATGATATATTCAGCTGATGATATCCTCATACCTATATACCAAACAAAGATAAGCATCATACAGTTCTGTGCATATAGAACTGCCCATTGTATATCAATATCCCAATGTAACCATCCGGTAGATCCAAGATCTCCAAATATTTGAGAAGCTGGAACCTTTCCGTCCAAAAAGTGAATCAAACATCTATCATATAAACCCAGTAGTAGGTTAGTATTTCGAGGTCGTCACCGAATACCATTCAACATTCAAAATTTCTTACAAGACATAAATGATCACACTCATGATGATAGGTAGAGCAAACCGTAGCAAAAAGTAGGTCATAAAGCGCCACCGATCGACAACATGATTAATATTTTTACCTATCAACCAAGGTTTAATAAAAATGTGTTCAGTCCATTCTTCTCCCTTGGAATTCAATTTTTTTTGTGGGGGAGGGGGGGGGAGGAAGTGCTCACCTGGCATCATAAGCATGATATTGTCCTCGTGCGGGGAGAAGAGCATAGAAATGACTAAAATAGGTAGAATGATCCACATTATCCATAGCATCTGGTACCCCGTGAGGATGGGAGGAAGGAGCATGCAAAAAGATAAGAGTTGTATCAAGGCCATAGCCATACATGACGCTGTGAGGAACGCGAATGCCTGCATAGTTAAATGTGCCCAAAGAAGAATGCATGTATGACAGGACAGATGGAAACAAATGGAAGAATTAGTTAAACTAAGATTCAGAATGGATTATACGGATGAGATCCTACAAGTGTTGGAATCCTCTTACATACCATTCGGACAGCATTTAATAACCGCCTTGCTTCCCGTGTCAGCTGCGTCAGTGCGTATAGGCTCGTCTCGTATTGCATGAACAGTCCACATGGTAAGCTGACCAAAGAGGCTCCTATTGCGAGTGGTGGCTGTCTACCACCAAGTGCCAATCTTCCTTTAGTCTGAGCTCGAGTGTGCATGGGTTCCATTGCGATGCTGACATCCGCCTGATATAACATTTTCATCCATCAACGGTTTGCTGTAGTCAAGGATATTACAAAAAGAATAGAACTTACCAATGCAAATGAGGCAGTATTTTTGGCATTGAGAGCATTGCCAACGCAACACACAACTTCCCCATTTTCTTGAAAGATACGAATCATTTCCGTAGTTGCATACGGGGTGCATTCAGCAAACAATGAAACATGCAATGGGATATCATCGACGTTTTCGAGATGAGGACGGATTTGATCAATACCGCGAGGCAGTTGTGCTTTGATGTCGTGTGTTTGCAAATATCCCGTGCCACAGTTATCATCATCAGCATTGGATAACAATATACAGCTGTTCCAATCTGTCTCCAGGCCAAGTCTTTCAGCATATGCTGTTAACAATATGATTAGCAGAGAAAAATTGAATTCTTACACAGCAATAAGCAACTAACCTTTAGACTCTCGTTCAGCAGTTGGTGAAAAATAGACGAACCGAATACCAGCGAGACCAAGATCCTCGATGAAATCCACCACATTCTGGGACGAAGTGTGAATCAATCGAAATTGTTAACATCTATTATTTTGTCTGATTACCAATAGACAGTTCACTTAAAGTGATCGAAACTCACCAGCTTGGGGCGATGGCATAACGTTGCAAGACCAAGGAAAATTTGCCCTTTCACTACCTCCTTGTAGAACCTCTCTTCGTCACCTTGATTGACTTGCTCGACATCATGAAACGAAAAGTCGAGAGCTTCATCGTCACTATTTTTAGACTTGCGACGATATCGTCGTTTCCTAGTCAAGTCTTGAGTAGAAGATGCTTCGGTGGCAGCTGGTCCCACGGACGTAGATGTCCCTTGCTCACCATCATCTTCGTCTTCAGTTTGTGTCTTGGTATCAGTTCTTGACGAAGACACACTGGAACTATCAGTGCTGGGCCGATTATAAGGTAAAACAATGAATGCACACCCTGGATCAGATCCGTAATCACCAGACTGTTGGAGAAATGGGATTTTTTCTCCGTGCGTAGTATTAATGGGTCGGTATGCGTACGCTATGCACTGCATATCATTCACCTGAGCATTTTGAAACAAATCGTACACTTTCTTCTCCATCTGACGCAAAAAAGGGTTTGTTGATTTAATACAATTATCACAACATAGTCCACCATTATTAGGAAATATCTACTTACAGCATCGGTCATTCTTCGAAGGGTTTGTCCATCCCAGTAATCTGAGCACTTGTCTAAGATGAGATCCAAATGTCCATCACTCAGTAACTGGTAACTTCCTAAATTTTTGGGACAAAAAATAAATAAATAATAATATTGAGTTAAAAATGATATGCAAGTAAACAGAATAAACTCAAAATTATTTACCAGATCTGGTTTCCTCATATATAGTTGAAAGCATACTTGGAACCTCGAACTGTTGCGAAAAATTTCGTTGGGCATTAAGTACTTCGTGATAAGGTGCAAATGTATATATCTCTTTACGAAGCTGAAAGGTCGCGAGAGCATCATCAGTAAAACCGATGCTCTTACCCAGGCGACAAAGGCATGCTAAAACAAAATAGAATCTACTGTTAGCATCGTAAAAATTAGAAAGTAGTCTAATTCAGGATTTAGCATTACATTGTCGAGCTGGTAGTGTCTTGCCGTAACTATGCAGACCTGATCGCTTTCTATGATGTTCTGCCCGTCTTCGACCTTGCAAAACACCACAATTGGTATTTAATAGGAAATTTAGTCCCAAAGGCTTTAACCCACTAAATAAGGATATGAGTTATGATGTGATTGTTGAAATAAACTCAGTCGCGGAGCGTGTAATACGAACGGAAGGAATTGGTCCCAGTCTTGATCTTCAAACTTAATACCATATGGTTGATCGGAATCTTCCTCTACATCCAGTACAGCTACGTCTTCATCAGCATCTGGTAGTAATATTTGCTCCACTGATGGGAAAGGCTAGAATGGAGGCAACTGTTTTAAGTATGGGACCTAAGCATAGATGGCCATTTCAATCCCGCATTTTCCAAAGGCTTACATTCGATATAGTGCCTTCCTTGTCCAAACAACAAATAACTGTTGTACTTCCGAGTGACTCAAACAAATTGGTAGATCTAGTCAACGATAGCTTGTCCCACTTGGTCAATAGAGAAAAAAACCTGCTCCAGACCGCGTCTATAGGTGATCGTGTGGTTAGTAAACGATGGAGTGTGATAAAGCAGGGTGGAAAAGCCCGCTTACTTGGGTTGAGATCGACATCTTTGGTAGGAGGAGGGGCCTCTGCATCAAACTCATCCACATCATCTTCATCCTCATATTCAGTTTTCGAAATCTGAAGGGCTTCAAATAAAATCAATACTTGGGCATTTCCAAAACTTCTTGCAATAAGCCAGAGACTAGGTAATGTAAGTGGTAATAATGGTAAGATGGTATAGATGGCTTCAACAAACACAACTTCAGCAATTTGATCGACATGGTATTTGTTCCCCATGATATCCTTGAAACCAAACCGGAAAAGGTTGATTAACAAGGATAATGCCAAAACAACCCAAATGATTCGATGATAGAACCAAGTGATCAAGACTTTTGCTTCGTTGTGAATGACAGTTTCCGGTCGTTCTCCTTGAAGAGCCTTGCGCATGTTTTTTCTTAATGGTGTTTCTAATAATACAAATTGATGCCTTCCACGTGAAATCATGTAATCTCTCATCATACGTGCATGCGGAGGAACACCAAAGAAAGACGGTTTTAGTACTTGATCAGCAGCCATGTAATATTCTCTTCGTGAAGAGTCTACAGTGGCTTTGTCGCTTTCAAGAGACGCACCCAAGTCTTCAATAGAGTTGTTGCCAAGTTGATGGACGTTCTCTGTCGGATCTAGATATACGTATTTCATTCGACACGGTGCAACGTCGCCGTATAGCATCTCAACCACGTCGCCTTCGACTAATAAATTCGTAGGAAAGACTCTGGATACACCATCTCGAACAACCTTTGCAATCGACAGAGAAGGAATGAATGGTATTCGAGTATCCTGAACCATATTCATGCCGCTTCGTTCTAATGCCTCTATGATGGTTTGTGCTCGATCTGTCACTTCCCGTAATGTAAGTCGTTGCTCCCGTCGATACAACCAACCGTTCCATATAATGAAGAGTAGTATCAGAAGTGCCTCAATAAGAGATCCCAGAACTCTTGATTGATACGGATTTGAGATCCTATATCCGACAATATAAAATGCAAGTAATACAAATACAGATATGATACAGATAATGGTTTCAGGCCGAATGATCCAGCTTATTATGCCTGTTGGAAGGTGAGATGAGTAACGGATCAGAGAAGGGTGGTATAATGCGAACATTGAAAGAACATAGTATTGGGTACTTGCGTATATCCTGGCTGGTTTTCACTCTTTCCTCTTCTAGTATAGAATTTGCAACTTCTAGCAGTTGACTGATTTTGATAGGTTAATATGTAAGTATGGAACGTTATAAACTAAAAGAGCTTCTGATAGGATAACCAACCTTAACGCCTCTTCACTGGACAGACCGAGGTTTCGAGCGAAATTGCTATCTCTACGAGTTGATGAAATGTAAGAATTTTGGCGATCTCGTCGATTATGATGACCGGTTTTATCTGCAACCCAATCTGACTCGGCATGAGAGTCGTCCTCTATTAAAGAATGTCGTCGGTGCATGACTTCCTGGTTCCAGCGAGGCATTTCATCCATCAAATCGTCTTCTTCTTCAGTAAAGATCGTCATGATTCGATTTGATTCCATACCAGCAGGGATATGTGCATTGGGAGGCAAACTGGATAACTCCACCGGGCGAATATCTTCTTCATTTGGCGTGTCCGTAATCTGATGAGGTCTGCCATCTTCGGTGGATCCATGGTCGTATTGGCTGGGTCGAAGGATACCGCTGTCAATGACAATTTGTGCCGATTCACTGGATGACGAAGACGGTGAAGAGCTTCTCGAGTAGTCTTCTGGCTCTGTTTCATTTTCTGGAGTTTGAATATCAAGAAGAAAATAAGTCTTGTCTTCTTCATCGCTGTCATGCTCTTCATTGTCGTTTGGTGGCGGAACTAGGAGATCAGGTATGTCCATATTCAGCGGTGTTTGGGAGTTATCAGAGCGAAATGAGGTCGGCGTTGACGTCTCAGATAGATAAGGAGCAGTGGTTTGCTTATTGGTCAGACGATTCCTTGGCGTTGACCAGTCTGGATCGCTCATGGTTGTAACATGAACTCCAAAGAATTCCATTTTCTGGGATAGCCAAAGTTACATTTATGTCGTGGTGTGACTGCAAATTTCGGAATGCAACCTGTCTTCAACACCGTATATGTTCATCTTCAACACGCCTTTACATTTGTTTTTGGCATTATTTTTATTGATGAGGGAAAAAGAAGTAAAAATAGCGATAATGAATATCAGAAAGAGTAACGAAGGGAGAGGGAATGAATGTACAGTGCTAAAGCCAAGTTATTGTTTTCCTTTTTTTTTGGTTTTCGCTTTTTGTGATGTTAAAACCACTGAATGAAAGGTTGAGAGTGACCAATAGATATGCAGTAAAGCAAAGGTCAATTGAAGGCTGTTTGCAAAGAAGGGGGTGGGGTTATAAATGTATGTTTGCACATACCCTTAGTGTATATATATACATATACATATATATACATGTAAGTATATGCAAAGGTTCAAGGCTAGTTGGGCGATATATGTATACGTGTACGTATACGAGTAGAGAAAAAAATAGCTGGGTAGAGTGATGCCTAGCAGATTTTGAGATCTTCTACTTCGCCTGTTAAATGATCCATACGGCCACGGGGAAGATGATCAAAATCGTAAGGGTCAATGGCTTCAACGACTTCTCGTTTAGGTTCAGCGATGGCAATGAATGGATTTGGCTCCAACTTCGATACCGGCAAATCAGATATAGCTCTAAGTTCCATTTGCGGAGAAGTCTGGCGCTTCAGCGATCGTGTTGTGGTATGATCAATATATCGATCCAAGCCATTAAAACTAGCTGCACGCAATAGTTTAGGTGGAAACGATTGCGAGGATGATGAGCCTCCTCCACCACCTCTCATTAAGATAGCTGTGGTTCCTGGGGAAGATGGGGACCGTCGTGACAGAGACCGCCGTCTAATGGGCATGGGCTGTTCCTGCTGGTGGTGAATTTCATCAAGCCAAGACAAATCGGTTCTTGCCCGTTTTAGGGGCGAGCCCGCCATACGTTGAAGGCAGTCGTATCCTGCAGGCGGGGGAGATTGGGATCGTGAAGATGATGACGAGGTAGATGAGGAATGTCGAGAAGGATGTAATGGGGACCCATTGCTGAAACTTCGAGGTAAAACCGGTGATCGTTTTGGGCTTTTCCTACTTGTGTTGTTGTTATTGGCGGTTGGGCTCGTGAGAGGCGTGGATACGGATGTTCCATTTAATCCGTTTCCAGAACGACCAGTTGGAGTAGTTGGTGGTGTAATTAAGTTATTGTTGATATTGGTACGGTTGGATGAAGGGGCTACCGTTTCACTGTTGGTAGTGGACACCGTACTTCTAGCTCGAGCTAGGTTAGGCCGCCCACGACCTCTGGAGGCTTGTGTACCTCTGGTTCGTCGCGTGTCTTGCGATCGCGTATGTAAACCCTCCCATTCTTCAGTGATAAAAGAACGGCCACTGCGATGTACGCGACTGGACTGATCCATTCGGACACCAGGGTTTGAATGAGGTGAACAAAAGTTGAATATTATTATTGTTTCGACGGGGCAAAACTCAGAACGCAGTAACATTCGATTTTATGACAAAAATATTGAACACACGCAATGAGGCTTTGTTGCTGGGAAGGTGTGAAGGTCGTATTTTTTATATAAAGTAAGAAGAGTATTATATTCTTGGACCAAAAGGCAAAAGACAATTCAACAAAGGTGGATATATAACTTCTTCGTAAACTCTACTCTAATAGAAATCAAAGAGAATAGGCACAGTCCATGTAGAAAGTAAGGACTGTTCCGTTTAACAGAAGCTGCCTTTGGATTTACCCATGGTCATTTATGTATTCTCAATGCAAATGATGCAACAGTTTACAAAGAGTAATGTTTGTTTGAAGAGATATTACAGCAAGTTAATGTGTCAGTTTATGTTTCATTCTCCGAAAGCGAAGAGATTTACGGATGAACCTTCATGGCAACATCAGGCATACAAGTATATCTCGCCTTCACTGCAACCAAATAGCAACAATTGATTAACAGGTACAACTCCAAAGGAAGTTATTTGAGACTTGACAATAGATGGCTTGAACTTTGAAGTGTATGGTTGAAACTACGAAGTTTTAGGTTAGACATTGTTCATTCCAACAAGAAAGGCGATTTGTCCACCTACGTCTTCATTCAATGGAATAAATGACACCGAATTGTTGTTGTTGATGGCAATAATTTCATCCTTGAAGAGATCCAATGATATAAAATCGCTCTGCACTGTTAAAAAATCATACACATTAGCCAGTGTCTTGCTCGGTTTCAAAGATAGCTGAAGTTGGTACCTGGAACAGTCTTCACCAACGAAAGTCTGCTGACGTTCCAGATGCAAACAGTATGATCAGCAGGCGCGCAGCTAACAAGTAGTTCGTTTGTGTAAAATTTCATCTGTTGTTGATTATAGAGAGCGATCAGATGAGAAAAGCATAACGGGTTTGTAAATTTTATATTCGAACATTTAAGAACTTACGCTAGTCACATCCGAATCGCCACCTTTCCAACTTGCAACCAAAGATCCAGTTCGGGATTCTAAGAGAGAAATCACACCCGAAGAAAATCCAACGGCTACGAGGGTTTCAGCGGCATTTACTGCAATTACTTTCAAAGTTCCTACAAAGGTGATTTGGTTAAGATTGGATGAATAATTTAAATGCATATAATCGCACTCACCAGAGTTCCCGCTGCTGGACTTCCAGGTATGCAAGAGAGAATGCATTTTCGCATCAAGGATCCTTTGTTAATGGTGGAGATTAGTAATAGAAAGTTTAACCAACGATTTTGCAGCACACTTACATGATCGATCCATCGCTATTACCGCCAACCAGACAACGTGAGCGGAAGATGGGGCTGACAGATACCATATTTGCTTTACCAGTATTGAACTGGTAAATGGTCTTTGCCGTCTCCGGTTCCCAGAGCTATAAAAGCCACATCAATAGGTATTCTCAACTGTAAATTCAATGGTCTGAAGCACTTACATGTACTTGACCATCGCAACTTGCAACGACATCAGAGATGCCTGAACTTCCACCACCAGTGAGGAAATGTACATCCGATATAGCAGTCCTACGGTGCCCATTGTAGGATATAATACATTCTGAAAACGGATCCATTCTCCAATTTTCAATGCCACTGCAGACATCCAATGACCACAGCTTGACAGTTCGATCCCGTGACCCTGATCCAAATAGACTGGCAGACTCATTAATACCAAATGCTCGAACAGCGGAAGTGTGACCTATTAAAACGTCAGTGAAAAGGAATGTAGCTGACAGTATCAAATGTTATCAATACGACACCTGCAAAGCCGCGGAGCTTGAGATCATTAAACGAAAACTGCATTGACTTGGACATTTCTTCTACAGACATAATAATATACATATCAATATAACCTCTTCCATTAATGTTTATAGAGGATATGTAAAAAAATTACCCGAATTTGTCAATAAAAACCGGTTCCAGTTCCTGATGTGATATATACTGTGTTAGGGCATCATGTGCAGTGTGAAAAAATGGTTATAGTCCACCTACTTGATGTCTTCGGGTACAGGTTTCCACTTTGTCTTCCATGGTAATACACTATTTACAACAGAGGTCTTGGAAACGACTCTATTTATGAATTGGAAGTTAGCAATGAAGCGACATGTTGGATACTAAATACGAGTATAATTGACCCGTACTTGTCTTTCTCTGGCGACTGTGATACACTGGCTCCTTGCTTAGCACTATGAGGATCAGCAATCATTCCATTAGAGGTAGGAGAGACTCTATTGCTTTTGAAAGTCGAGGTCGTAAAGGAGAAGAGATCTTTGGTAGAGTAATTGTAAAGCTTCGTGAAATCCACACTGAGACTGCCTCCCAAACCAAAGTAATCTGTATCAGAGAATCGATCCTTTCCTTGAGTACTCCGGCGATTTTGCCGCTTAACCCAAGCTAAGAAACCTTGTGGTTCATCTTCCACCGCCGGCGATGGGACATCATCTTTACGATTGGGAAGAATTCGACCACCCGGCGAAAATGGCGTAGTGGGTAAAGGAGTCGACTCATTGGAAGAAAAATGATCATACATCACACTTTCAAGTGAAGAACTGGTGGAGATGACTCTTCGCATAGTTTCCTGGCCAACGAATAGGCAGAAATGAGAGTAAGCATAGACCATCTGATAGTTTTGTTGTGCTTCCAAAGACTTGGATGGTTCTTCTTCATGCCTAGCTGAATCTGAGGCAAAGTTTGAAAAGTAACGTTGCAGCAGTGGAGCAATCTGTCGGAAATCAAGAATATAAGCAAAATATATGTATGATCTCGAAACCACAGCATCAAAGTGGTAAAAATATACTTACAATCTCTTCCCATTCTGCTCTGGTAATATGATTGGTGACATTCAACAAAAAGTCTATAGTACGCATACTAATTGTCAACTTGAGTCTTAACTCTGTTTTGGAGCTGTTGGATATATTTTCTGTTGGGGAAATGGGTTCGATTAACGGATATAGAGAAGATATAAATCCTGACTTCAGCTCCGTTAAAAGTCTTTCATTGGAGAGGTTGGGAGTAAGTTGCTCTAGCAAGGTTAAAATGCTGCAAATAATACGGCAATTCCGCTTGTTGATATTCCTCCTATATGTATCGATAATCGAAGCAAGATATGCAAATTGGATGGCCGAGAATGTTTCACCAAAGTTGCCACAAATGGTGATAACAGCATTTGTTAAACTTGATTGAGGTCGATAATCCCGGAATATGATTTTAAATAATTGTCGCATAACATGTTTAGAGGTGAGAACTGGTCCTATGAGACTACATATATGTACAAGCGCTTTGCCGGCAGCATCGTTAGAACTCTCAAGAGATTTGTTCACGACAGCAACCAAATCGGGTGGCGCCGAGAATCCGTCACTGTCATAGTCTGTTTTGGTGTTACGTGGTGCATCATCGGTAACACTGACTGATTCCAGATAACAGGGCAGAAGCTGTTGTAGAAATGTCGAAACACCAAGACGCCGAATAAATTCCTTGAGGGTATCGTATTCTAGTAACGGTGATGGAATTTTTGGTCTGGTTGTCTGATATAATTGAGTATGTGAATATACTGAAATGAAACTATCAAATCAGTATCTTGCGTGTAATTGTAACATACCTCTAGTATCGACACAATCGGCTTCAACAAGTGTCTTTTGGTTTTTTCTGGTCCAAGTTTTTGAGCAATTTTGGGGAACAGGCTTAGAACACCTAGTCGAGTTTCAGGATGACCCATTAACTGGATAAACGTCGGCAAGATCAAATCAAACACCTGAACAAGGTTTTAGAGCTGTCAGCAAATTATCCTGATACAAAACATACATGATATATATTAGCTACTAGCCTCGTCATCGAGATCGCATATCCAGTCAAGCCACTTGTCGGCAAGATACAATCTCCTTGACCACTCACTACATGCAAACAAGGTCAACCGCTTGTCAAACTGCCATGTTCAGGTAAATAATAAATTGATAATACCTCAATTGGAAACCGGCAAGGTACTCGTACATTTCGTAAATATATTGCTGAAAGGGTAATGCAGCATTCGGGTGATAGATAGTCATCAAAGGGAAAGACGAGAAGAGAACTGCTTTCGCGGATGGTCGCTTACACCAGTCATCTTGCGTTAGAGAAGATATGACTTGGCTCACAGCCGGTGGTATCTAAAGGAGATAAATACTTAGCCTAGACAATGGTAAGAAATCAAAAGTACAATCTGTTGTACGTACGCCAATTTTGCCCGATGGAGCTATGTCGTATGCCATGTAACCGCCTCCAGTTTCAAACAAGCCACCAATTGTCGTTTCCATGAAATCACCATCTAAGTCCACAATTTTGGCACTTCCAGCGGTATAAATGCTTTGAATGATTACTCCAAGATTGCGCATGTCATCAGCAGTAGCCATAGCAAAAGGATGATTCTGTATGGGGTCGTCATTATTAGCATCGATTTTGTATTGTGCACCGTGGTTAGATAAATATGGATTCTGGATGAGTTCAACTTCATTCATTGCCGAATATTTGACACCAAACTTGTGGGTTTCTTCAAAATGATTAAGTTGCTCAGTGAACATATCGTCCTCCATGCTTGCAGGCAATTGTATAGGATCGGTGTTGAGACTTAAAAGAGACGGTGCACCATCAACATTAATGCTTTTGGTTGTTTGGTATGTATCAGTTGAGGTTGTGGAATTAACTGACGCAGCACGATTTCTACTAAATTGTGACGCAGGCGAAGGAGATTCTCTTAACAAATGTTTTGCAGATGAACCAACTGACGTAGGTGGAATAGAAGTCTTTGTAGCGGCTGCTGTCTGTGGTGTAGCTTCTAATGCCTTTGCTAGATCTGCAGCGGTTTGTACAGACACTGGCTTGCTTGCTTGAGGAGATAAATTGGAAGACCTATAAATACACTATAAGAAAATTACGTTTTGTTGGAAGCTCCAGTGCGAAAATGATATCTCACTTCTGTGCTGTATGCCAGTTGCATCCTCGCTGTGGATGCTTGTCTTTGAACAATTGAATTATACCATGTTTCATGAAACTATCCTGCCCAGCAAGTAATGGCAGTGCGACATTTTTTGCTTCAATAGCACCTTCGCCTATACATTGACTGAGTAACCATGACCGATATAGACTCAGACTCGTCGATCTAATCTCTCTCTTACCTGTTAAGTTACATCCAAACGTCAAATCGATCCAAGTGTGTAGTCTACTAGACACATATTCGGACTCAAGGCATTCTGCATGCTTTTTTATAAACACTTCCGGTGTCGGAGCCCACCTTTGATGACAGGTTATTATGTTAACATTCCGATTGTCAGCTTTACTTAAAGTGAATACGTTTACTTACTTGGGTGTTTGCAAATCAGGCATATCAGGATGTATTGATTTGAAAATGGTAGGATCTAGAAAGAGGATACAATCAGCGTCAAATTCTTACACATACAAGTAATATCATCATTGAACTCACCAGAGTAAAATTCAGGAATGCATTCATCTGGAGTCCATTGGTATAATCGCTGAATCGACAGAGGATATTCGTTTGATTCATACTTTGATCTAACGAACTGACACAATACCTGATATCCGCGCATACCGCATGGTCAGCACATGGATCTCTATTTCACTATGATTTTTTGTGCCTCACACTTACAGGTATAGGCGTGCGTCTAGCCAAGTATACGTAATATGTGATGTCGGACAAGATATCAGTAACATGATGCGGAACAGGTCCATCAAATGTGAAATTAAGTTGTTCATCCCCTGCAATGTACATACATCAATGCGCCGACCATATAGTGCCTAATAATACTGAACGACAATATACCTTTGTTCAGTCTGAATTTAGTTTTTGTAAAATCTCGCCATCCATCCTCTGGGGTATCGCCGCTAAAATCCGTTACCCAAGGTAATACGGGATGAAAATTTGGATCACCTTCTCGTCGACCTAAAGATAGGATAAAGCCCGTGAGATTACAAACATCTTTTCCCATATAGAAGGAAGAAACATAATTGATATTCACCAGCCAAGTGGTTAAGCGCCATCAAGTATGTAAAGTTTGATATATTTCCTCGAACCCACCGCATAACCAAGCTCTCCTCTTGTATGGCTACGACAAAGGTTAATAGATACCTATCACCATACCATCTCACTTTCTTCCTACTCACATTTTGGTACACTGGAGTTCATAATGTCTATAACAAAGTTACTGGTATTGACGGAAAATTCCATTCCTGCGAGCTGCAGCCATAAATTTTCGTCAATGAAGATATTACTCGCACGAAGCCTATGAGGTACATATGAGTACATTATCCTCCTCTCCATTTCACACTTGAATAAGTATCTACTTACGCTCCATGCACAAATCCTCTACTGTGTAACCCTCCGATAGCTCTTAAGAGTTGATAAATCACAAAGCTCTTTTTCATATTAGAGCTTAGTATGCCAGGGTTATATGTTATCAGATCTTGTAATGTTGTTCCTTTGTAGGAGGCGATGAAATAATATGCTTTTTCAGACTCCACAATAGCAAAAACTTCTGCTAGATTTGATGTACTTTGATGATATCGATCTAATTGAGCTTTTCCAGAAAGAGACGAATATGCGGCATTGGAAGGAAGATGATCCTCCATTTCGCTTTGAGAGGTTGGATCGGGCTTGTCTGACATCAATTGGAGATCCAGCTCCGCTTCCGTTGATTTCAAGATTCTGTAACGACGACTCTTTGGGCATACGGAATGGTGAATGGTATTTACAAGATTCTGCCAACATCATTGAAGGTGAACACAGGTCGCCAAAACTTTAGTAATGCCCATTTTTTCCTCACTTACTGTTAGACGCTCCAAGTAAGGTAGGTCCTCCACAGATGATTCCAACGGCGTGAAATCATGAAAATTGTCTCTCAATAAGGATATTTCTTCTTCCCGCTTTGGATCATTTAATAAATTCAAAATGCGATCTGAAAGTAATGTTCCATGTGAGGCATCCTTCGGAGTAGGATCGACAGGCATATACAACTGTGTGCTGGATCAAACAGATCAGCTGTGTTTTCCGATGGAAGAACCACTAGTAACATTATCTCTGTCTCACCTATTTCCTGCCTCTGGTTCTTTTGTCACTACACTGATATATACGTTAGCGGTATTGACTGTAATTGCATGCCTTTTGTCGGCTGGCAGTGCCCCAGAGCTGAGATAAGATGGTTTCCGAACGTTAATTTGCTGCCCATTTGAGAGATCTGCGTTTTTGATACTTTCAAGCCATGCTGTATCCACCTGAATGCATTGCGTCAGCTCAGTGAAGGTGATATCATAGCTTTCAACTCTCATTCCATTCAAATGAGTACTTACTACGCAACAGGCGCTACTTCCCCGACTGCGTCCAACGGGATATAATGGAAATGCGATATCGACGCCCAGATCAGTTTGAATTAAGGTCTTGAGGTCGCTTGAACTAAAGCTGTTCCCCATTTTCCTCTTGCCGGAACGAAAAGCTGGGACTCACCTGAAAGCTGCACCAGCAGCAGTGCAGGAACAGTGCTGAAGCCCAGTCAAGTCACGTGATTTCGGCAAATGGACATAATGCACTTTATTCAATTCTATCAAGAATATAGATATGCATTTAAGGACTGGATGGCATATAAATAAATAAAATGTACATCCTCCTCAAACCACGAGAATTATAAATTTCTACGCTTTTATAGTGTTGAAGTTTTAAGCAATTATAGCATTATAACTCGATAGATTGATACAGTTCAGACTATTACGATCAATTGAATATTCTGACCTGAGGGTACAGGGGGTACTAATAGTACCATTGTTAGATACTTCGTGGTATAACTCATTGATCGTAACATTGTCACTGTCAGCCAATAAGCTAAAATATCGGGCAAAAATTAACCGGAAAGAAGCTACGCTCCCGGTCACGTTTCTTTGAGTCATCTGCACTCCGTTTCGGCTATCACTTTCGTCATTTCGGTTACCTAAGCGATTCTATATAAGGCAAATGGGTTGCGCGGTAGGCTGCGTAGACCTGCTCAACTGATTACGTGTCGGTGTTCCATAATGTATTTTCTTACTGACCCAGCAATAGTATATAAGACCCAAATACGCATTGAGATTTATTCATTATTCTTTCTGATACCACTTGAAAACAAGCAATTACTATGGCTGACCTCTACGGTTTATATGCTCAATTTAAAACTCTACCTAAACCAAAGGGTCCTTTTACAGATCAAATCGTCATTGTGACTGGATCAAATAGTGGTATTGGTGTAGAAGCTGCTCGACATTATGCCAATCTTGACGCGAAAAAGGTTATTCTAGCAGTTAGAAATCTCGAAAGCGGAAATGATGTCAAGAAATCTATCGAAGAAACTACAAAGTGTAGTGGTGTGGTAGAAGTGTGGAAACTGGATATGTCAAGTTCAGCGTCGGTGAGAGCATTCGCTGACAGAGTCAACAAAGAGCTACCTCGTCTCGACGTTGCAGCTTTGAATGCTGGTATCGCTACCTTATTATTCAAGCAGTCGAATGAAGGATTTGAAGAGACACTTCAAGTCAATGTAATCTCCACTGCTTATCTAGCTGTCCTTCTTCTCCCAAAGCTGTACGCGACTGCGGATCAATTTGGTGTTACACCACGCCTCAATATCACATCTTCCGGAGTTCATGTTCAGAAGAAATTGACAAAAGAGATGCTTGTCGATGGCAAACCTATTGCATGGCTTAACACCGAAAAAAATGTCAAAAAAGAAATGACCCATTATCAAGTTTCCAAGCTACTAGAGGTCTTTTATGTTCAAGAGCTGGCAAAACATATAAAGACGAGAGAGAACGGACAAACTAAAGTTATCGTAAACGCCATCGATCCTGGTCTTTGTCATTCCAATCTCGTGAGAAATATAGAAAACCGTGCACAATTACTCTTTATGCAGACCTTCAAAGCTATTTTCGCTAGATCAACCGAGGTCGGATCAAGAACCATTGTCAACGCTGGTGAAAATGATAATTTCGAAACTCATGGAAAGTTCCTTGCTAACTGTGTAGTATTCCCGTAAGTATATGATATATTGTTAATATATGTGCAATATAAAATGTCATGGTTATTCATGTTTCTCTATCATAGACCATCGGCACACGTGAGAAGTAAAGAAGGTCAAGATGCTCAGGTCAAGGTATGGAATGAGTTGCACGATATATTGTACAAGATCGATCCAGAGACTGCATCAATTGTTTGATAGTGTCAAGTAACGGAAATGCTGGATAGACAGAATAGTTGAATGGTACTCTATACTTAACATTTTAGTCTGAGATATAAACTGAAACCAATGAATAGATTAATAAATAATGGAATATAGCTTATCTACTAATGGACTATTTTTTTGAAGGAAATCTAGACCTTTTGTTTACAGTATAATGGCATGTTTGTAAGTTTGATATGATAAGTTCTGTAATCATGTGCTAGATAGTACCTTCACTAAATAATGGAGAGTTTTTGTTATGGTAGTGGTGGTTTTTGATACCAAGCTTTGACACTTGGAATACAAGTTATATCGCTTTCTTTTGATTCATTCGTGCTCCGAAACGATAATCATTTCGTTGGGACCGAGAAAGCCCGGCAAAACTACAAATGTTAACGTTGTGAAGTTTAACAATCAGATATGATTGGCAGGTGAACAGAAATTCGTTAGCGGAGATCGGCTTTAGCATTTACGGCTCGAATATATCCTGCTAGCTTGACATGATTTTATCCCAAATGTATTCCAACCCATTATAAAAATTTACATTAATATTAGGTACAACAGTTAGGCATATTATCATCCATACCAATGATATATTTACGTATGGGAAATCCTTCTATGATTTTAGGAATGATTGCTGTTGTCTCGGACCGGTAGTATAAGCGGATTCCAAGGTATTTATGTATTGCCAGTCGCGGTGTTTCTGGGGAAATTAGCACCAGCTAGATCAATATTTAAGGCTCGCCAACAAATTGAGATTTATTCATTATTCTTTCTGATACCACTTGAAAACAAGCAATTACTATGGCTGACCTCTACGGTTTATATGCTCAATTTAAAACTCTACCTAAACCAAAGGGTCCTTTTACAGATCAAATCGTCATTGTGACTGGATCAAATAGTGGTATTGGTGTAGAAGCTGCTCGACATTATGCCAATCTTGACGCGAAAAAGGTTATTCTAGCAGTTAGAAATCTCGAAAGCGGAAATGATGTCAAGAAATCTATCGAAGAAACTACAAAGTGTAGTGGTGTGGTAGAAGTGTGGAAACTGGATATGTCAAGCTCAGCCTCCATCCGAGAATTCACTAGCAGAGTCAACAAAGAGCTACCTCGTCTCGACGTTGCAGCTTTGAATGCTGGTGTTTCGCTACCTTATTATTCAAGCAGTCGAATGAAGGATTTGAAGAGACACTTCAAGTCAATGTAATCCTCTGCTTATCTAGCTGTCCTTCTTCTCCCAAAGCTGTACGCGACTGCCGATCAATTTGGTGTTACACTACGGCTCAGTATCACATCTTCAGGACTTCACGCAGATGCAACATTGACAAAAGAGATGCTTGTCGATGGCAAATCCATTGCATGGCTGAGCACCGAAGAAAATGTCAAAGTAGAAAATTCACATTGTGAAGTTTCCAAGCTACTAGAGGTCTTTTATGTTCAAGAACTAGCAAAACATATAGAGAGGAAAGAGAACGAACAAACTAAAGTTATTGTAAACATCATCGACCCTGGTCTTTTGTTATTCCAATCTTTCCAGACATATGGATCAGCCTGGAGAAAAGCTCTTTATGCAGGTTTTCAAAGCTCTCCTTGCTAGATCAACTGAGGTCGGCTCAAGAACTATTGTCAATGCTGGAGAAAATGATAATTTCGAGACTCATGGAAAGTTACCTTGCTAACTGCGGAATATGCCCGTAAGCATATGATTTATTGGTAATATCTGTACAATACAGAAAATGATGGCTTAATTATATATCTCCATCATAGACCATCGAAACAGGTGAGTAGTAAGGAAGGTCAAGACCCGCAGATCACGGTTTGGAACGAGTTGCACGATATATTGTACAAGATCGATCCAGAGACTGCTTCAATTGTTTAATTTGAATGTAGTTTATCTACCAATAGACTATTCTTTGAATCAAACCTAGTGCTGCATATGTCCACATTACAATGGTGTATTGTAGGTTTAATAAGCTAGTTTTTGTAATTATCTTCGACATAGTTTCACGACCTTATAATCGAGATCCATGGTTATGATAGTGGTGCTGAGTGATATCAAACTTTGATACTTGGTATACGGGTTATATCGCACTTGCATTTTTCATTGGGAAATGGTATCATGTTTCATTGAGACCCAAGATGGCGTAGCAAAACCATAAATGGTTAAATTGTAATGTATCCAGACATAGGCATTTAACAGTTTGTTGTGGCTCTTATCCTGCTTATATGACAAAGATTGGATGTACTGCAAATGGCATGCACCAAATGTATTCTACAATATCAAACGAATTCTATTAACATTAGGTACAACAGTTAGGCATATCATCCATACAGACGCTAAAAAAAATTTACGAAAACATTCGATCATTTGAAATTTTTGTTGTTGTCCCGGGCCGGATATAAGCGGATTCGTAAATCCGCTTGCGTACAGCCTGCATCACTAATCACAGGTAACCACGGAGAAAATAAAACCGACGAGGTCAGTATTTATGGGAGGGTTATTTGCATATATCCGTCTTCGATTCACTCTCTTTTCTAACTACAGTCAAATTATGGTCGGCCTTTACAATTTATTGTACAGTCAATTTTCAGCTATACCTCTGCCTAAAGGTCCTTTCACAGATCAAATCGTCATTGTGACTGGATCAAATAGTGGTATTGGTGTAGATGCTGCTCGACATTATGCCAATCTTGACGCGAAAAAGGTTATTCTAGCAGTTAGAAATCTCGAAAGCGGAAATGATGTCAAGAAATCTATCGAAGAAACTACAAAGCGTACTGGTGTGGTAGAAGTGTGGAAACTGGATATGTCAAGTTCAGCGTCGGTGAGAGCATTCGCTGACAGAGTCAACAAAGAGCTACCTCGTCTCAACGTTGCAGCGTTAAATGCTGGTGTCGCTACCAGTTTATTCAAGTTGTCGGATGAAGGATTTGAAGAGACGCTTCAAGTCAACGTAATTTCCACTGCTTATCTAACTGTCCTTCTTCTCCCAAAGCTGTACGCCACTGCTGATAAATACAATGTTACACCACGCCTCAATATCACTTCTTCATCAATTCATGAAGACGCAACATTAACAAAAGAAATGCTTGCCGAGGGCAAACCCATTGCATGGCTTAACACTGAAGAAAACGCAAAACGCGAACGAAGTTATTATTCAGTGTCCAAACTATTGGAGATTTTTTATGTCCAAGAGTTGGCAAAGCATATAAAGACGAAAGACAATGGACAAACTAAAGTTATTCTAAATACTTTCTGCCCTGGTCTTTGTCATTCCAATCTCACCAGAAATTTGGGTCAAGGAGAACAGCTCTTTATGACAATTTTCAAAGCTCTCCTCGCTAGATCATCCGAGGTTGGCTCAAGAACCATTGTCAATGCTGGAGAAAATGATAATTTCGAGACTCATGGAAAGTATCTTGCTAACTGCGTAGTATCCCCGTAAGTACATGATCTATCGTTAATATCTATGCAATATAAAAATTGCTGGTTTATTCATGTTTTCTCTATCATAGACCATCGGAACACGTGAGAAGTAAGGAAGGTCAAGATGCACAGGTCAAGGTTTACAACGAGTTGCACGATATATTGTACAAGATCGATCCAGAGACTGCAACAATTGTTTGATGGTATCAAATGGACATGATCGCTAGTTGGACTGATAGTTGGACAGACAAACTGATAGGTTACCCAGACAGTGACTTTTCACTCTGGAGATTTACCATAAATACTTATGGATTTATCAATAAAATGTTTAAAATGTTTACGTACGTTTTATCTCCCGTGGCCAGTTCTCCGGAGGACATTCATTATCTTCTGACCCGTGTGTAGTGACTGTAAATTTTATATGGGAATTTTTTATAATTCTTTCCAGACTGTGTCCGGACTTATCGAGAATCATTGTTATTGTAGCTCTGGTGCCTGATACATATGAACATATACTTACGTTGTTCGTTTGTTACAGCATATCTCTGATTCCAAGTCTGAGACAGATCAATGTTGGATAAGTAACTGTCCCCTGAATGAATCACAATCCACTAATCAACAACCTCCGCAGGAGCAAGTGTGCATTGCTCAAAGACACGCTCCATAGACGAAAAAATATCGCTACCTGTAGCACTCGAATATAATTTTAGTTTTAATGTGCAGTTTTGCCGACACCGTAAAATTTTTTTTGCTCACAACCCAAAGGCTAATGAAATGCAGTAATTGGATAGCGAGAAAGTGACAAGCAAGTTTAATCGTCATTTTCAACTCGTATGGAAGCAATGTAGTTGAAATGACATGAAAAATGGTCCTGCTCCAACATTAGAAGCAACGTTATAAGATTTTTTGAAAGATTACGCAGCCGAGAACTGGCCAGCAGTAAGATGATCAAGCATTGGAAACTCTAATCTATGAAAGCACTCCAAACACCGAAGAAATCCATATACGGACGATGTCCAGCAAGATCGTTCTCATATTGTATATCTCTTGGAACACACGCATGATACATTCCAGTACAACGTACCGAAACACAAACCATGCACTAAAATCTTTCATCTGCTTGCAGGAAGTATAGTAGTGCTCTGGCTTATAGTACGAGAATCGAGCTTTTAATTAGTGCATTAGTTCTTTTGCTATTTCTTCTTCATATAATATAAGCCAGACTTGAGAGCAATGGACAATATCTATGCGCGTAATTTAGCGCTTACTGCCTGGATTGGAATTCAATTTCAATAGTTGGAGTGAGTCATGAACCAAAAACAGCTCCAAAATTGAGCTGTGACTGTCTTTTCCATTTTTCCATTCATATTTTTTTCAGCCTTTACACCTTCCCCACCTTTCAAATCAGCATTCACAAACAATAATGAACAGCCAGAGAGTAGGCATTCTCGGTGGTATGTGTCACGTTTGTACATTGACATTGTATGAATTTTCCAATAACGCATTTGATTTTAGGCGGCCAACTTGGTCGCATGATGATTGAAGCAGCTTCCCGCTTGAACTTGCAAGTGGTTGTTTTGGACAAGCCTGCTGATAGCCCTGCCAAACAAATCGAAGCAACACAGAAGCACATCGAAGGAGAGTTTAAGGATCCAGCAAAAATTGTAGAACTTGCTTCTCAAGTCGATGTCATCACCATCGAAATCGAGCACGTTAACGCTGAAGTTCTTGCCTCCCTCGAAACGAAAGGATCAGTTGTTCACCCCTCACCATCAACTATTCGCACCATTCAAGATAAATACGAGCAAAAGCAACACTTGGCTTCGCATGGTATTCCTCTTGCTGAATATGTCGAAACTCCTGATCGTGCTGCCATTGTTACGGCCGGCCAAAAGTTTGGATACCCGCTCATGTTGAAGAGCAAGACAATGGCCTATGACGGCAAAGGTAATTATGTTGTCAAGTCCGAAGCTGATATTGATGCCGCCATGAAGGCTCTTTCCAGCACCCCTTTGTATGCTGAGAAATGGGCTCCTTTTGTCAAGGAACTTGCGGTTATGGTTGTTCGCCGAGCCAACGGTGAAGTCCGCGCCTATCCTGTTGTCGAAACTGTTCACAAAAACAGTATCTGCCATCTTGTCATCGCCCCCGCACAAGTTGATGGTGTTGTTGCTGAGCGTGCACAAAAGGTTGCTGAGAATGCCATCAAGACCTTCAGTGGCGCAGGCGTCTTTGGAGTTGAAATGTTCATGATGGAAAATGGTGATCTTCTTTTGAATGAGATTGCACCACGCCCTCATAATTCCGGTCATTATACAATTGAAGCTTGTGAAACATCTCAGTACGAAAATCATTTGCGCGCTATTCTCGATATGCCATTGGGATCTACCCATATGAAGGTTCCCGCCTCTATCATGGTCAACATCTTGGGTGAAAACTCTGATATGGAGCAATGCTATAAACCATGTCAAGAGGCTCTTTCGATCGATGGCGCATCCATTCATTTGTATGGTAAGAAGGAGTGCCGCGCCGGACGCAAAATGGGTCATATCACAATTGTTGGCGAGAGCATGATGCAGGTCCAATCACGACTTGGACCTATCCTCAAGGCGATTGAGCCTGATGTTGAGCGCCCTCTTTCTCTCCAACCATTGGTTGGAATCATTATGGGATCCGATTCTGATCTGCCCGTCATGAAGGTTGGAGCCAAGATTCTCAAGGACTTTGGTATACCCTTTGAGTTGTCTATAGTCTCTGCACACCGAACACCACAGAGAATGACTGAGTATGCACACACTGCTGCCAAGCGTGGTATCAAGGCTATTATTGCTGGAGCTGGCGGTGCTGCTCACTTGCCCGGTATGGTTGCTGCTATGACCCCCCTTCCTGTTATTGGTGTCCCAGTGAAAGGCTCTTCACTTGATGGTGTTGATTCTCTTTATAGCATTGTTCAGATGCCTGTAAGTAAAATGGTTATGGTTTTGGATAGCCGTGGATGTGAATAAGTATCCTCGGACAGCATGACTTATTGGTGTCCATTTTCTAACGTTCATTTTATTTCATATAGCGTGGTATTCCAGTTGCTACCGTTGCCATCAATAACAGTACCAACGCCGCCCTCTTGGCTATCCGCATCATAGGTGCCTTTATTCCTGGTGTCTTGGATCAGATGGATGCCTACATGACGAAGATGGAATCTGAAGTCATGGGCAAGGTTGAACGCCTAGACAAAGTTGTAAGTATATTAGGAATGTTGATAATGGTGAACGGGTGTGCTGTTTTACTAACATTGATTCTGCATGCAGGGCTGGGAAGATTATTGAAGAATATACTGTTTTGAGATTCACAAATAAAATATTACATAGATGCTTTTTCTTTAATCGTGTTTCATTGTGCTAAACGCAGAAGGAAAGAGCAATAGACAAAACTGTGTATGTATGTAATGCCAAGAACGGTTATTCATTCTTGTAATGCACTGATTTGGATTAACTTGAGTTGGAATTCGCTACAGATATCCGATGCTTTCGTCAAAGAGGCGCCAATATCAGTGAGCAATGGCGACTGTGTTCGGACACGGCACTCGTCCAGAACCACGGCGTACTTGTCCTTGTACGGTCTACCACGTATCAATCATTAGAAAAAGTTCAAAACATCAACAATCATATACAAGGCAGCATTGCAAGGAGGAACTCACATGTATTTATCTGACTTTTGGTATTGATGTAATTCCAATGCGTACACATTGCAGAGAACATGGATATGATCGATAGATATTTCAACCACCAAATCGTCAGGCAATGGTGGTGTAAAATGCTTGGGTTGACAGACGCGATATGGAAACGATTTCGCCTCGGATGGCGAATTAAATGCCATCTGCGCTTGCTTTACATATTTAAGAATATCCTCTAGGAACTGGAATGAAGTTATTTTAGCACTTTGATGCAGTATAATATTGGCTTGAATTCGAAAACATACATTGGATACACTGCACAATGAAGTGGATGTTGGGTGTCGTTCAATGAGGTCAATGGCTAACCGTGTATAGTTTTGACAATTTCGAGCTTGCTCTAAGTGATATGGATTGTTTTCTGAAATGCATGCTTTGATTTGGCTCTCTCGATGATAGTTGGGCAGCTTGATCTGCAAATCCTATAACGGTGGCCGTACAGATCAGAACTATTGCTAGACCGTCATTGGATGTATTGATAAATTTACCCCTTTGATGATTTCCGTTCCTGCCAGTGATATTACACCTTTCAGCGTTTCGTTACTGTAGATCAAGTTGTGTGTGCGCATGCCAAGGTAGCACCATCAAGACTGCGTCAGTTATATTGGTAATTCGTACTCAATATCGCGGTGTTCAACTGACCTTAAAGATGACAGTACCAGTGAATCACATTTGCCTGATCCAGAGTCGTGATATGAGCCCAGCATTTGCATAATATTGACTAATATACATACTACTTACGTTCACCCGTTCCGGATAGTCTGTCTAGACATTGCTGTGACAGAATGTGAGGTTCATACCAAGTCTTATTGCAAGTGACAGTACATCTCGATTGACTGCAACTTACATTGAGCGCAAGTGAGACGTCTTGCAGAACATTAGGAAGTATGTCATTCAGTAGCCAAGCTGTTTGGTTTTCCTGACAGTAATTATGTCAGCATCAGTATGAATAGGCATCACGACATGTACATGTTACATACCAGACGAGCATTCATGACATGAGGAAAGGGAGTCATAATGTGACCTTTTTTTTTTTTTAATGATTTTGACCATGATTTGAAAGAACCCACACATCTTTATTTCTTCACATGCAAACACTATCAACAATTTCAAGATTTTTCACCATGATTCCTCTCATACTCTTCAAAAGATGGATGCATCATTCGAGAGTTTATACCCATACCGTTTCCTCCCGGACCTTGGTGGAAGAATTGTGGGGGTATGGACCCAGCTAATGAAAATTGCAGACTTTAATGAGATATACCAAGGTTTATATTACCCCGAGCGTGAAACAATATAAACTTACTATTCGACATGTTTGCTCCAGGCAACATACCCATAAAGTGCTCTTTAGGAGGTGGTCTCATATCCGATGGAAAGCCAGGTGGCGGTGGTCCTTGCATTGAACCTGGCGGAGGATTTCCCATCATGTAAGGTGGGAACGGAGGCATATTACCCATCATAGGCATTGGTGGTACCGCTCCTCGCTGTGATGGTGGTGACTGTATGTTACCGCCATGAAGATTATTTCGCATTTGCATCAACTGGTCTAGATTCATGTTCTGCCCGCCGCCCATTTCCATGGGTGAACCAGGGTAGCCACCACTAACAGGAGGAGGTACACGCTGGTACATTGGCATAGGGTTGAAACCTCCGCCGTATACTGCAGGATCTGATGGTTGAGGGTACTGACTGGGCTGTCTTGGTTGTACAGGCGTAAAAGTTGCTGGCTGTTTGCTGGCAATGGGGGACCCGGATTTACCAGGGCTATCGGAAGACTTTGTGCTTAATTGTCGCAAAACAGATGTGGGTAGATTGCTTGCAACCATCTTTGGTCGCTCAGGGTATGCACTTGGATTGTTGCCGCGTGCTCGTCCAGGTGAGTTCTGAGACGGGTACTCATTATATGACGAGCCACGCATCAGAACTGGCGATTGTTGCTGTTGTTGCTGGTCTGCAGAGCGTCTTTGTAGTAGGGTGGATGGATCTACTTGTTGCATTTGTTGCATGCGAACTACATCGGTCTCGCTACCCATATCGTTGGTTGCAAGGACATGGTTATGTGACAAAGGAGCTTGCTGCAATGGTGGCTGACCTCCTCTTCCACTCATCATAGGCGCCGATGGTTCCATACCACGAACCTGGCCGTTTTGAGGTGATCTCATCTCTTGCTGAGATGGGCTATATTGTGGTGGCATTACAACAGGCTAGATCACGAAACATGTTTAAAACGGATTATGCTGGTTTTTCTCTGCTGGGATGCGATTTACCTACCTTTGACTTTGAAAGAGCTTCCAGCACCTTGTTGAACCCAGCGGCGTCATTAACTGTGTCAGGTTGTTGAGGGCCAGGCTTATTGGCTCCTAAAGATTGCAAAATATCATTTTCTGAAAGCATCCGCTTGCCAGTTGGCATAGAGGAACCTTGTGGCTTAGGTACACCATTATGACTTTGAAATAGGGTATCAAGGCTAATTGATTTAGGATTTCCATCGCTCATCGGGGAAGTAGGTTCTTCTTTCACTGAGGTGGATGGACTGCTTTCATTTTGCTTGGAAGAGAAGAATTTTGCAAACCGTGAGCCACCCTTATTACTTGTGTTTGGGGAAGCTGATGATGACAATCTAGAGCCAGATCCACTGATAACAAAATTATCAAATGCCATGGTTGTGTCAGCCAGGCTACTAGGATACTTTGCGAATAGATCATCTACATTGTCTTTGATGTTTCCTATATAATCAGTTGATGATCTCAAACTTAACATAAAAGGCAAAAGAAAATTGGTACCAACCCTTTGTTTGTTCTGGTGCTGTTTCAATTGAATTGACCGACATACCAGGCGTCTTTCCCGTTGGAGTAGATTCATTGTGTTTGGCGTGCTCGTCTTCAGCGTGATTGTTCTTTTCTTGGTGCTGTTTCTTCATCTTTGACTTCCAAGCTTCAAGATCATTAATAAATTCAGCCTCACTATCTTTGCCGTCAGGTTGCTTGCTTTTCGATGAAGCTTCAGTTTCCGGGTCGTAATCCAACCATTCTGGGGTTCGCTCATTGTGTTCCGAAAATCCTTTTGCGTTTCTAATAGCATTATGGTCTCGATTATCTGCACACCGACATGACAGATATTAAGCATATTATGTAATAACAAAGAAATCCCTGGATAGTGTGTATTGCCCTTACTTTCCCGTTTGTGTCGAGATTGTTCTACGCTACGATCAGAATGGCGTTCATTCTGTCGCAATCTGGGGTTTCGAGATTGGAATTCATTGGTTCCTTTATCCACTGAAGTCCTGAACCCTCTCTCTGTACCAGCTCTATCGCGACCAAACGTTCGTTCATTCATGTTGTTATGTGCTACACGTTGAGATCTCGAGTCTGTATTACTGCTGTCTCTCGGAGTTCGTCCCTCGTGACCCTAACATAACAATTTCAACAATGTTAAAAGGCAAGGTTGATATTAATAGCAATGTAGAATATTGAGGTCATTCGCTGTACCTGGCGTGGCCGATTGCTGTTGTAACTGCTTCCTGATTTACCACCTTGAGTGGCGTCTTCCGAATGTTTAAGCCCACCAAATACTGAGGAGTTGAAGTTTGTTTTTGGTGGCCCAAGGACAATGTTTTTATCTAAATGATTACAATGTCGAAAATGTCAATTAAAGGAGAACAGAGTAGAGTGGACTTGACTACTGACGAAGAAAGACTTAATTACCTAACGTTTTTGGAGAAGTGCTTCCATTCAAAGCACCTTTGGTATTTAAGGACTGCCAGTCATCGCTAATATGTAAAATATCATTAGAACATTACCTTTGAATATTCGATCTGGCCTCCATTGAGATCATACGATGGAGGCCAAAAAATCTGAAACATGTTCTGTTCCAGAACAGATGAATTCGAAAGGAGAACCTACCCAAACCAAAGACTCAATCCTGGGAAATTGTCAGGCTTGACTGCCAACGGACTGGCGTGCAGAGAAAGAAGAAATTCCTTGGAATATCTTATCACCTTTGGCTCCTCGTTGAGTTTTGGACTGCCGTCAGACGAGGAGCTTTCGGCCATTGTGTCACAATTTGTTCGAGCAAGAAGATAGGAGAGGCTTCAGCTATGTAAGTATTTGACTGTAGTGTGAATCTCTTGGATGACACTGGTGTGTGAATTAAATATGAATCTGTAGTTTGGCTGATTCACTTGTTTTTGATCTGTCACAATCGAGTATGATCGGAGTCTTAGCGTTGGATTAACAGAGTTGTTGTATTTGGTACAGATAAATTTGAAGTTGGTGCGCTTTTCTATGGCCGCAATCGTCAATGGAATGCTTCTTAGATATTTGACGTGTGTGTGTCCTGTTTAAAAAGGAGAGCCACTTTGTTTCTCAGGCAGAGCTGATTTTTTGGTGGCATTTCTCGAAGCTGTTGCTTTCAAGTGATGTCAGCCTTATTACTGTAGTGAAGTCAAGGTCGGAGTTTCAACTGAAGTAGGAAAGGGCAAATATAGCAGATGGTTGAACTTTCGATGTTAGCCGTTGTTTGGCATACATCTTCTTTACTATGTTCTACAAAGTTTTCACCTATTAAGTGAATAAGTGTCATTTGACTGAAGATGAGAAAATCACAGATAGATGAAGATATACAGAAATAATGTGGGCTCTAGTGGCAAGAAAACGCGCAGTTGAAAACAAAAGTCAATTTGAACAGTAGGGATAGCAATCAAATTTTCATTGTAGTAGTGGAGGCATTGCACTGCTATCGATAGTGCCACAGTTGGAAAGATGAGGGTGCGAATTGTGACAACTTGGGTGCGATTTTGGCGGAAACTGGCCTCTGGTGAATCAATCTCAAATCGCACTAATGAATTCCTGTGATTTTTGGTTTAGCTTCTTTAATTACTCTAATAAAACTATTGTTGGTGAGCGTTTGCTGGTTGCACGAATTGGAAATATATGAAAGATGTCAGAAACGGTGTACAAATTGAGTAGTGAATTTCAGCAAGGAGAATGAGTATAAAACAAAAAAGAATCTGTACAAAAAATAATAAAAAATTAAGTATGCAAACAAGAATAAGAATGGTGTATAGAGGAAGACAGAAAAATAAAAAAAGTTGATGTAACATAAGAAGATTATGTATGTATAAATGCTATGTAGTTAGAAGGTTCACGTTGAATGAAGCTCAAATACAAAATTGGTTTGAACACCTCTGGATTGTTTCTCCCATCGTCGTTTTTCCTCTTCTCGTTTGATGTTTCTCAGAGCGGTTTCGAGTTTCTTTCGCTGTTCTTCAGCCTGTTCAACCTCTCGTTCATGATCCGTTTTGACGTCGGCCATGAGTTTTCTAAACTCTCGACGAAGTGTTTGTGTGCTGTTGGACTCGCTTCCCATCTTCAAGCTTCGTACCTTTTCATCTGCAAGCTCCGTTTGAATCTTGTTCTTGTATTGCAACAACTCATGTATGCGTTCATCGTAAGCTTGTCGTTCACTTGCAAAGTCAGTAATATTGCGTGTGAGCCTCTCGTACTCTTTAAAGATGGCTTCAAAGTCGGCTTCGATACTAGAACTTTGCAAGAGGAGGGCTGATTCCCTTACTGTGAATTGGCTTTGAGCTGTCAGCAAACCTTCTTGCGTATCTCGTAGTTGTCTTTGAGTTATGGCCAGCTCCTTTTCTATCATGTCACGACTGTTGTGAAGTTCTTGAACCTCGGACTTGAGTCGTCGTACTTCCTCACTATCGGTTTGATCCTCAGTATGCTGCGAAATTTGGTCTCGAAGCTGAATAAGTTCCTGCTCCAACTGTGCGATTTGGTCATTAGCAGCTTTTAGACGCTGACTTTTGGATGAAATAAGCTCTTCAGCTTGGTCAGAATTGTGTCGCATTTTTGCTTCAAGATCTTCAATTTCCCGTTTCAACATGTTCATTTGAGTGTCGTGATTTTTATGCATCTCTTGCTCTGCTGCGAATAGATTTTTCTCTGATCTTGTTTTTTGCTCCAACCTGTCTTGCAGCTTGCTCAACTCCAATTTGATTGTGCTGATGGAGTTCTCCTTCACATTAAGCTCATTTTTCATGTTGTCCATACCTTTCTTGTTGATGTTGAACTGCTTTTCGAAAGACTCGGTTTCACATTTGAGTCTCTCCTTTTCCTGTTCTAGGAAATTGAGCTGATCCTTTAGTTGTTCTATTTCGCTTTGGTGTGAGGTTTGTAAGGTCTCCAGTTCACTTTGATGCTTGAGCTTGAGATATTCCATTTCATGGTGGTGCTTTACACAGAGTTCTTCCAATACAGCTTCATGTTGGCTTTCCGATGCCAACTTCACATCAACATTTCGTTCCCATTCCTCTTTCTGCGTTCTCAGCTCAAACGCTTCGGATTTGAATTGCTGAAGTTCTCTTTGCAGTGCCTTTTCGCGTGCTTCCATAGCTCGAGTGTCTGTAGATGCAGATGGACTGTTGGTAGGCAAAGGTCGGGACTGTAACTGCATCTTGGCAGCTTGAAGTTCTGCCACGATAGTCTCACGTTCTTTTTCATGATCCTTAATGGCTGCCTCCATGGATTTCATTGTCTCCTCTATTCTTATATTTTCACTAACCATATCTCTGATCTTGACGGCCGCAAGTTCGATGGGACTGCGCTCTGAAGAATTACTGTGAGATTTCTCCATGGGGAACAGCTCTGTGAGACTATATAGATCCATCTCCATTTTCTCCAGTTGCTGCTTTGCATGAAATACTTCGGACTCAAGCACAGAGTTATGATGTTTGTGGGTATTTTCTGCGTCTTCACGAAGTTTGGCATTGTCTTTCTGAAGCACCAATAAGTCTTGCAATAATTGTTCATTCTGTGATTTCAATTTCTGGATGTCCATCTCCAACTTTTGACCACGCTTTGCTTCTTCGTCTTCATGCCTTGATAGCAGCTTTTTGGACTGTGCCAGAGACACACGGGCTTCTTCTGCTTCACTTTCTGTTTTCCGTAATTTGATTTGTGATTCCTTAAGCAATTTATCGAGGGTATTCAGAGTCATGGTGTGAGCGGGTATAGTGGTGGACGAATCATCTTCTGCACTGACGTCAATAATACTGGTTGCACTTGTATGCAGCGATTTGAAAAAGAAATCTGTGCCACCATGTGTACCATCGATCGATGCGGTATGTTCGCTTGCTGAGCTGCTTGCTAGAATATCCGAAGTCTGGGTTTGTATGTTATGGTGGTTTAATTGATGTCGGCGTACCAAAAAATCCAGTCCATTATGCAGCTGCTCTAACTCAGTACGTAGCTCGCGAATCTCTCGTTCTTTAGCTTGAATGTTGTTATTGGATTCAAATTCTATATCATGTAACATATCGTTGCGGAGCTGATCCAATTCTGCACGCTGTTTTTTCACCTCCTGATCTCTTTTGCGAAGGTCGCTCGTAAGCTTTCGTATCTTCTCATCTGCATCAGTGTTCACTACAGGTACAGTAGGCGTCAAATTTCTCTTTGGCGGCCGTCGTGATATTTCTTCCTCAAGCATTTTGACACCAACGCTGAGTGTACCAGCAGTATGTTGCAGCAATCGTTGTTGGGTTTCCGATCCTAATTTCATGAGCCTCCATAATTCCTTTGCCTCCTTATCGACTTGTTTGGTCGAAGCAATAAACTGTTCTTGCGACTGCTGAGCCATTTTCTTGTTTGTAGAATGCAGTCGAGCCAGCGACTGTGAAGCTTCCATCATTTTTGATTCTAATGACAATCTGGAAGTTTGATCTTCTATCCGGTGTGTCAGTGAAATGTGATTCTGTGGCAGATAAATATATACAATGCAAAATGAGGGATCAGCTGTGTTACTAAATATCGCTGATAGGCATGTTTCACGTCTTGGAATTATAAATACGAATCATTTACCTCTTTCACATTCTCTACTTCTTCCATGGTCAATATTTCAAAGTCTTTTGCATCAATAACAGCTTGAGAGATTAAAAGCTGCATGATCATGTCGTCGAGATCGGCTGTACCTTTCCAAGGTGGTAAAAGCTGACTTCGAGGTCGTTCAGCTATTTCAAAGCTTTTCCATGGTAATGGAGACTCCATGGAGGCTGTTGAAATGAATGATTTCCTTTTTTCAGTCTGTTCTGTTGGTGAAGTTTCCATTTTGCTTGGTGTAAACGTCTCAAATTCATTTCCAAGAGATTGATCAGGCTGACTGGTGATGGTGGACGCTGTATTGGGCTTAGTTTCGACTGGTGATTCGACAGGTGCTGGGGGGTCGATTGATTTTTCGGATAGTTTCGGCTCAGCAGGCTTTGACGGTGGGGCTTCAGGGACGTTTTGAACGGAGACTGATGTCTCAGCGGGAGCTTCTGTTTGCTTCTTCTCTGGTAAACTTTGTTGCGTCTTGACAGCAGTTTCCATTTTTGGTACGACTGTTGGTTGCCATTTCGACTTGAGCTGATTTGGTGGTTTAGCAATGGGAGGCTGATTTGTGTTTATGACAGGTTGATGGCGATTCGCAAAGAACGGGTTGTTCATAAGCTTATTCGGTGCCGGCTATCAAAGGATAATTGTCAAAATTATGATACACGAGTTTTATGGAAATTGATTGGTTACAAGTTGAGCAGTAGGTGGTAGTAGGGGTATAAAGTAAATCTTACTTTGGCCATGGCGAATGCAATTGTGTTGCGAAATGGTTTGGAAGAGGAAGGGAATAAGGCAGGTGGTAATAACAAAAAGAAAAGCAAGAGGATAAAAGACCCAAAAAATAAAAAAAATAACAGAATCATACAAAAACACGGGGTAAAAACAAAAAGGTCAAGCCAATTCAATTATATCATGCAGGACCACGTCTCTTAATAATGATCGTGTTTTCTCGTCACTTGCTTCAATGCGAGTGGTTTGATGGCTGACCACAATTCTACCGTTCATGTCCAATGGCAATTGAATGGTTGTTGACGTATCGTCTATATCAATGTTGAGTGAAGACGAAGGAATCCCAAGCTTCATAGAAGGTTAGTTAACCAAGTCAATAACAGAATAGTAAAGTAACACAACTTACTTCATTGAGACGATCCACCAATCGCTTCAGCTGTGGTTCTCTAAAAAGAGTCCGCTTCTTGTGCAACTGTATCAACTCGTGGTGGCGTACACTCAATAAAGGTGATAATTCCAACCTATTATCATGAAGTGACAGTATCCCACTGAATGAAGCATAGAACTTTCCTTCATCCAAAGGAAACTCTTTGATAGCCATAGACTTTGCTAGCTGTAACATTCAATTCACGTGTGAGAAAACTATTTTTAAGATGACCAAACATCCCAATCATGCTATTACCTTTTCGGTTACGGCGATTCGCTCCCATTGATGCTGCAGGTCTATACTAATAATTTCACCACTTTGGTACGCTCTCCATTTCATATTACCATGCGTCGTCCACTCGTCTGGTCCTTGTAATGTTGGGAAAAGTACATGTACAACACTTGCTGTGTGAGTACAGTGTCGATTCAAAAGGTCATGCACTTGATTGAGCCGTAAGCGATTATCAATTGGTATCCGTAGTAGTGTCAATTCACAATTACGTGGAAAACTTTGAACTAGAACATTTAAATGTGGTGTATCTGGTTCTGCGATTGTCCGCAGCGTCAGCAACAATGTAATCTTTTTTGATTTCGGAAACCGACATACTATGACCACTCACCGATAAATATACACACGTTCAGCGATGACGATTTCCAGCGGTTAATGAACCATTTCATTGGTCCCTTGCTCACATTGTGGTAATCCCCCGTGAAAACGATACACGGTTCTTTTATCTTTTGTTTGCCAATGATGGACGCATCCATGGATTTGATCACTTGTAAACCACCTTTGGCCAATAATTCGCCATGCATTAAGGGTTCTTCAGGGACGTACATCATATCTTGGTGCTGGTCGGTCATCCTTTTTTGACATGACGTTTGAATTAGTAATTGCAGTAGAATCGGTTGATATTAGGAACAATATTACTTACCATTCACCACAAATATTTGAATATTGCAAGGACTTGTCCGCAACTGGACTGGCCATATACATGATTAATTGCGATTGATCCTCGCCGCCAATTTCTATGCCCATAGTTGCCAAGTATTGTCGAATCTCAGGAATTAAGTCATAGACAATACCTGAAGTGCAAAGTGGAAATATGACATTATGACGACTCCGTATAGCACGTCCTAACGCATACGGAGAGAGATTTAATTTTTATAGTACCAATGGTACACTACTGCGACACTAAAAAGGCACTTACCAACATATGAAAAGAGCTTATTCTTGGAAGTAGATATTGGCTCCATCTCATCTTGCTCCATTCCATCGTGATTTCCATTGTTCACGAGATCACTGAATATGACAACCTTTGCATCAGTCAGCACCCCCAAGTCAAATGGTGCTGGATGTATATCGGTGTTTATGGAGGTAGATGACAAGAAAGCCACCTTTTCATACCCAGCTTCTAGGGACCAATTGGCACTGCCTAGGGAATGCCCTGCGCTATATGGTATGATGCGCATTGTTGAAAACAAAGTCTGACGAATAACTGCTTTAGTAATGTTTCCCAAAAGCAGCTATAAGTTCCACAATACTTACAATATTTTCACGAAATCGAACTGCTTGGACTTTGTTAACGCATGACCTTGCGTCTCTTAGAGTATAGATAGATCTCCAACCATCGTCCGAAGTAGATGCATCTGTGTTAGCCATAGATGTGGATGGTATATCGCGGGATGTGGAAGAGGTCGTTCGTCCATGATACAACACCAACTCCTCCATCAACTGACTGTCTTTCCCGAACAAAGTCATTAATATGACATGATAAGGAAACCACACAATACACGATAGCCGACATTACCTGGCAAACTCAATGGATGATTCAGTAGCCAATATTCTTCCCTTGTATCCAAGATATTCGGTGAGGAAAGGCAAGCCGAGCATATGCTTTGAGCCTGTCAGAAGCACACAGTCGATCACTTGCACGTCCACAAGACTCAAATCTGGGATACTAAAGACACTTGTGGCTTCATTGGGAATGCCAGATTGGCTAATGGGATCTTCTAAGCGCATTTTTTGTCTTTCAACATAAGACGACAACACCGAGGTAAAATCTGGTAGTTGGGTCTGTGCTTCCTGCGGCGGATCATGATCGCCTTGATTGGTCGATAGCAGGGAAGTGATGAGTAGTGGACAATTCACCAGAATGGTGAGTTGTCTTAGCTTGATCAGAAAGCAATTTTGAGGGCTATTCTGACGATCGAGACATTGCACTTTCATTAGATGTCACAGTGCTTTGTTAATTGGTAACAATACCGCGCACCGATAGATCCGCTTCGCACTGTAACAGTCTCGATTTTTTTTTTCAAATTTTATTTCTGCCACTCAAATTGCCATATTGGAGTCGATTGTTGGGGCAAATAATCTAGCTATTACACAAATTTATTGCTATTCGACTGCGAGTCAGTTAACAAATTACAGTAGATGCCACAGCTAGAAGTCAGAAGACAGGACTACATAGCTGCAATGGGCATCCAAACAGGGTTCGATTTACCTTAACTAGCCATGAAGGTCGAAGTGACCCGTGAGATTTTAACTGTGGTTGGAGCGGATACCAGTAATTTCCACTATGTTCACTTAAAAGTATCTTGAATCTAAATATGATACCATGTGGCAGCTAAGCCTTACTCTTGACATGGTATTTCTATAAGATCGGCCCAATGACAAAATCTTTGTTCTAATTACATGCTACAGGTACGGTCTTCGATAAAAATTCCCCCAGTAGATGAGATTGTAAAATCCATCGTGGCTCACCCAAGGAAAACAGCCGCTCAAGAGCACATGGTACCAATTTGCTCAAATAAAGAGTAAATAGAAAATTTCTTATTCCAGCCGTAGTGTCGTCTCTTGCTGACTTGACTTGGGGGGAGCCGAGGCGTGAGAAAACTTTCGGACGGAGCTTGAGATTTCCGGCTGAATGATGAAGGCGGTTTTACGTCTATATGCATAAGCAGTTCATTCAATATGAATTATGAACGTTCAAAGGGTGAGTGATTTCATAGATAAGTAGTTGAAACAATATAGCAAACATAAGGCGATCATTGTGACTCTGCCACTGTCGCAATAAGAATCAAAACTCATCTCATCCCTGCAAGTTACATCTCCGCTCCAAAGGGTTATTTTTTTTCTCTTCTCCACACGTTTTACTGGACATGATGAAAGATTTTATTTTTTATAGGCACCGCTTGCACAGCCCAACCTTTCTCTCTTTCTTCTTGCAAGAGCTTCATTCAAATGCCTCTTCTTGACTTAATCGATACCCCGAAAACTTCTATGCAGTGCTTCAATTGCAATACACAAAATACTCCACTTTGGAGAAGAGATGAAGACGGAAATCCAATATGCAACGCTTGTGGTCTTTATTTTAAACTTCACCACATCCATCGGCCATTAAGTATGAAGCGAGCTGTTATTCAGCGTCGAAGGCGACAACGGTCGAAAATCAATGCTTCAACCTCATCGTCTGAATCACATACTGATGAAGAGGAAGATGTCACCTCTCCTCCCGTCCGTCATAGAAGGCATTCAGCAATCGAGACGTCTCCTTTAGTAGGCCTTGGAAAGCGTGGGCCACAAAGTGAAGCCACAGGAGAAACGAAAAGGCATGTATATCTAAAGCCTTTAAAAGCGTCTGTCAGCAAGACATCATGCTCCCCAACAAGCCCATCAGCTGAGCATCCCAAGTCTGGAGAACCTCAACTTATCACTAAACCCATTCCGATGCGACCAAATAGCACAACAAAACTTCCTTTGAGTCCGCGGAGTGAGGAGAACCAACCGACCTCTCAGCTCAACTCCCAAGGAATTCCATCTCCTGTATATCAGCCATCTAAGTATGAGAACCCAACATCATTACCACCTATTGAGCTACCGCCATTGAAAACGCTCCAACCGATAAATAACCAACAATGCGACCGTCTGAGTCGTCAAGAAATTTTAACCCACCGAAAGGAACTGGAAACAGAGGCAAAACACTTGGAATCACTCTTAGAAAAGACGAGATGCATGATACATGATTTGGACCGCGCCTTGACGTTGGCAACTGAAGATCCAGCAGATATGCCATCATCGTCTCAAAATAATCCGACTCAAAAAAAATCCTTACCATGTCGAACTCTACCTTCGCCTTTCAGAGATACGGCACCAAACCAGCATCGACAACCAGTTTCTTACGCAAGGGCGTAGCAGTGCTACCCCCGTCCTTCACAATTACGGAAAATCAATGCTTTTAACCTCTCGCATACCTGCCTTCATCCACAATAGATTCATGTCAAATAACATCTTCAATAACCTTTTCACACTTCCCCGGCTCACTCACATATCTGCCATATGCAGCTGTTTGCACGGAACTTGTATAAATTAGCAATCTCACGTCTAACTTTTTCTTTTTTTTGTTTTTTTTTTTCAAATCTGTCCTCACAATCTTTGACTAAAGATACTACCCTACAATGGACAATTTTATTTATTATTTTTGCTTACTGTTGTGTAGTAGATGTAGCCTATTTGGCTTATGTGCCATTGTTTTAAACTTTGTTGACATTAACGGTCAAAGTGATAAGATAGTGAAACTTATCTAAACTTTTGATTATCAAGGCCAAGGACTGTCTATTTTGCAAGGCTACTTGCTGGCAGCTGACTGAAATTATAGTAGTTTTTCTTCAACAACGTTCTATTACATTCCTTAACTTCATTAGTTGGATATAGAGCAAAATAATATTGTAGACTAAAAACTGAAAAGACGGAACATATTTGAAGTAAGATGTCAATTTAATGTATTTTACGACGTGGCTAGAGGAAGTATTCAAGTTTGCATAAACTTGAATACTGCTGAAAACTTTAAGGATCACATTGATCTTGTATGTCATACTCAATGACAATGGAATGGCAGACTGTCTATTAGGCTGTCGATGGCCCAAGCCCAATTTATCAATTTTTGTGTGATTTTCTGTTTGTTGATTCTGTGAAAGAAATTAAGGAATGCCATTTTCCTACTTATTCCAAAACTTCCCTGTTAAATCATAGTGCTGTATACAACTTCTTCGCGCCAATCTGCATTGAGTATCACATATATCCAGAAGAATATATGTAGTAAGGACTATTGCATCATAGACACCGCATTCAATGCGATTTCAATTAGCACTAGCCGTCCCTTTATGAATGACTATCCTGGCTCTTAAACCACCTCTTTTGGTTGGCTTCCTGTTATACTTCGGAACTTTTGTTACAAGTGCTAACAATGACTGTTAGACAGGTCGAAGAATGTAGGGCTGCCACAATTGTCCATAAGCCTAGGGAGCGGACACGCACGCATTCCGCTCCATATTCATACACCGTTGGGACATGTGGTCCTACTTGCAGTTGCGATATATTCGGCCTAGAGAGCCATTCCAAGTCTCGTCTAATAGCATGCATGGACCTTCGGAGCACTGGAAACTCGATATATCAGCAAAGTGTGGCAGTCACCGTCGTAGAGCCAAAGCGTCTAAATGAACAATTATTGTCCAAGCCCACCGAAAGCATTGATAAGACCATTGACGCCTTTCAAGTCATAACAGCAGAAGAACTGAAAGAATCCGATCAATTATTATCGAAAAGTAAGTGGATCATTCACTAACGGAGGAGACAACAGTTATAATATTAAATACTTATCAGTGACTTGTAGATTCACATATTGACAAAATCAAACTCTCAAAAACGAGAACAGCTACTAATGGAATTTCAACAAAAGGGTTCCACGTGGCGCATCCAGTTCAAGAGTTGTTAGAGACGGAGCAGGACTATGTTGAACATCTTGTGATACTAGTGGAGGTAAGTGAGAATGCTCGCATTAATTGGTATGAAATACATGTAGCTTCTGACATGTGGTAATGTTAGGTATTTCTTCGACGACTCACTGAGCTGCCCTGGATTTCCCAAGAGAAGAAAGATGCTGTAGCACGAAATGCTGAAGACATTCTAAAATTTCAGTTGAATTTTTTGGATCTACTGGAAAAGGCATGCGAGACATCTCTAACATCCAACATTGTTTTTCCTGTTGCCGAATGCTTTACTCAGACGGTTGGTAACTTACAAAATTTATCTTCAAACACAATGATTTAACTATCTCTGACTGACCATCGCTTTATAGGGTAGTAAATTCTCAGTCTATACCGAGTACTGTGTTCAGCATGAGTCGGCCCTCAAAGCCTGTAAAGAGCTCTCTTCAAAGGTGGAGTGGCAAATCTTTGAACAGAAGGCTATGATGGAAGCACAGCAGCTATCTACCCAACGAAAGTTGCAATTTCAAGATTTCCTCATAAAGGTATTGCGCCTGCAGTTGAGCACACTTTTTTTTGTTATTATTTCCAGACAATATATAATTACAGCAATAATATTCAGCCAGTGCAGAGGATATGTCGTTATCAATTGCTTCTCAAAGAGATTGGTAAATTGATCCGTCATGAACAAGAAAACAGGACGGAAATACAAGAGGCTCTGAGAATCATGCACTCTGTAGTCAACAGTATCAATACAGAAAAACAGAAGCGAGATGTTGCTCTTATGACGAGCCGTTTCATTGAACGACTTGAAGGTGACTTGGTAAGTAAATGCAATTCCTACCTGGTACGAAATCCACAATACCCTAATAGTGAGGTTTCGCAGAGATTAAACAAGCGGTCTCTGCAACTGCTTGGAAATGTTATTTATTCAGGTGCCCTGGAAATGCTTTCGCTTCATCATATAAATCAAAAGGTCAAGTACTATGGCTGCTTCCTCTTTTCAACCTATATGGTTATAGTGCGAGCAAAGAAAAGCACAGTATACGAACCGAAGCATTGGTTTCCTTTGAGGCAGTTTTCTCTACAAAAACTTCAAGACGATGATGGTAAGAAGCGTGTACATTCAAATGGATCCCATGTGCACGTTAATTGCTAATTTAGAAAAACGGCAGGGTACCTAAGTAACTCATGGTTACTGGTGTCAGGACAACATGTATTTGAATTTGGGGCCTCATGTCCACAAGAGAAACAAATTTGGATGAAAGCTATACAAGACGCAATCGATTTGTTACACCCGGAGGAGAATTTGGAGACGGTCACTCCAACTCGAAGTATGGATGAATGGCCGGAAGACATGTTGGTTTCATCATTAGAACAAGGTGTAAGGTCGCCTTCGCCAAAATTACGATCTCGATCTCTAGCAAATATCAAAGATGCCACCTCTGCATCGGCCACTTGGAAGCAAATATGTATCAAGTCTCCTCAGAATGTGATACCCAAACAGTCGTATTCTACACCAAACTCAGTGGCAAATACACCAAGACTCTCGCAAGATGTTCTGTTTTCCAAGAACACCTCCGAGGACTTACAAAGTGATGGTGGTTCCTATTCGGAAACGTGTTCTAATGAACGAAAGGAATCAACTGAATTAGATACCAAATTTGTTCTGATAGCTTCTTCTACGCACCTTGGTTATTCCAATATAGACTCGACTGGAAAAGGAAAATTCAAAAGCCCCAAGAGTGCTCACAAAGAATCAAGAAAGGCAGTGGTTGACCAGAAGTTTTTGGATGTCAGTACCCAAGAAGTATTAACAGCCAAAGCACTATCAGCCCATGAGAAGGGTATGACACCTGCCAGGGCTCGGCGTCTAAGTTTCGGAAAGAGCTCACCAAAGCCATCAACAGTACCACCTGATAACTGTGAAGATATGAATGCGAAGCTACCCATGTCACGGCGCCAGTCTCATGAGGCTATTGTGAGAAAGTTACGATCTCGATCTAGCGACATAGCAGGCAACCAACATACCGATTTACATTCCCTTTCAATGGACAACAATACCCGAAATTCTCATAATGAAGAACAGCCGTTAACCGCCAACAAGGAAATTAGTCCAGTTGGTAACGCTGCATCTCCTGGATTCTTTGAAAAGGTCATTGACAAATTTAGTGCGATATCGTCCCCTCATAGAGTAAGTATGATTGATGCTAAATCGATCCTATCAAAACGTTCAAGCACTAACATGCTCTCTGGAAGCAACGTCCTCCGGCTATCAAAATCAACTTACCTCGAATAAGCCTGTCAGAGTCTGTCAATATACTCCATTCAGCTTCGGCGCCTACATCAGCCTCTTCCACATCTTCTGTGGGCATGGATGCGCATTTTGACGTCCAAGACAACTCAAATATCCATCCAGAGCGTCGGCTCAGTGAAAGTGCCCCCTCAGAAATCCTTTTAGAGGAGGAGAAATTCAAGCGTACAAAAAGGTCATCTCAGCCAGTGTCATCAACCTGTGATCGAGAAAGCTCTAAGCTGCCTTCATGGATGAGGACGCCAGTCAGCAGGCGGCGAAGAGACTCCAAATTGAAACAATAGATATTCCGGCGGCCAAGCACAGTACAGCAACGCACAGCACATAAACAACGCATCATCTATTCGTTCATCGCACATCCTCACCACTCTTTACACTATTCTATTCCAAAGTTTCATTACATCATGTTTTATCTATGCCTCCCACCTGTAATATAGCAAATAGTTGTTTACTATTAACAAAAGAGTAAGCAAATACCTTGTATGCTACAAGGACTGCATCATATTGCACCATGTTCAAATGAGAAATATAATAATGATTTTAAAATGATAGTTATGATTTTTTAGTTGATGACATTGCGCACAGAATTTTTTGGGAACAGTATTACAGTATATCTAATTTAACAGGTATGAACAAAACATCAAAGCAATGAAAGTAATGGAAGTAAGAAAGAACATGTACAAAACGTAAGTATAAACAAAAAAATATAGAGAGGAAATGAAGGTCAATGAGATGATTGAATATACACAGAAAGGGAGGAAGAAAAAAAAAATTGTTGTTTGAAAGGGAGACAGGTCTCCAATACGGATATATCCATCATTTACTGCAAAACCTTTAGTTTTTCAATTGCTTCTTCGTGACCTAGAATATGAAGGTGAAGGATGAATACGATGGACACATAGTAATTCTAACAGTCTGATTATAAATACGAACCCATATCAGCAGCCACTTGATAGAGATCTCTTGCCTTGAGCAGATTAACGTCAGTACCTAATCCGTACTCATAGCATTCTGCTGTCTTGACTACAGCTTCGACGTCGTCTTCCATAGCGCTTGCTTCGCTCCACCATCCAAAGGCTTTTTCCAAATCTTGGTCGACTCCGACACCTAATTCATAGCACTTTGCAACTTCCAAGAACGCTTCACTCTGGCCGTTTTCTGCCATGCCAAGTAGCCTATTGAAACCAAGGACAACGTCCTGTTCCACACTACCCCAACCATGTAAATGGTACAGGGCAAGTAGCTTTTCAGCGGGAGCACTTCCATGTTCAACAGCTTGGGTTAACCACTCAATAGCTTGGTCGTGTTTTTCCATGTTGTGGAGAAGTTGACCAATAGCCATCTCGGCAATGGATCCACCACCAAGTTCAGCTGCCTTCTTGTAATATTTGAGAGCAGTGTCGCGATCTTGATTAACAAAGTACCCGTTTTCATAGTATGCGCCAACGACAATGGTGGCGGTAGGATCATTCAGAGCTGAGGCTCGCAAAAAGTATCCAAAGGCAAATTCATAGTCTTTTGGAATTATACACATATCGGATCCAGCAGAGGAACTAACACCTTCATGGTAGAAATAGCCCAAAGTACGTAATGCATCACTAACGCCGCAAGATGCTGCTTCTTCATAGTAAGACATGGCAGGATTGTATGCACGTTTGGACCATAGAATATTAGCTAGCTCATACATGGCACGAGGGTCACCTTGATCAGCGGCTTTTCGGAAATAGATTTTGGCTACTTCCGCATCGCCATCCAAACCACCGAGGCCTTCCTTGTGATACAGACCAATGAAGTACTGTGCTTGAGGGTAAGCTCCTGTCTCGGCTGCTTGATGGTACCAATAAAGGGCTTCTTCGTGGGACTGCTCAACGGCAGACCCTTCACCATACATTTGTGCAATTTTACACATGGCTTCAAGGTCTTGACAAGCGATAGCGGATTTTTGATACCAGTTGACAGCTTCAGTAAGGTTTTGCTCAGTGCCAAGACCACGTTCATAACACTGCCCAATAAGATTGTAAGCCTCAACACAATCGGCTTCAGCACATTCCAATAGAGTCTGGAATATGATAAACATTTTAATAAAACTCAAATAAAACATATATCAGCAATAGTAATACTGCAGTGCCACCTACCTTGAATCCAGATACCGGGTCTTCCTTAGATCCGCCTAGACCATTCAAGCTATACCTTGCAATCATGACTCGTGCAGTCATTTTACCATGGTTGGCAGCTTGCTCAAATAGTTCCAAGGCTTGAGCATAGTTCTCGCTCGCGTGGAACATTTGTGCAGCTAGGAACATTGCATTGCTATTACCAGCAGCAGCAGCATCTTGATACAATTGCATGGCCTTGTCGCGATTGCGGAATATGACAGTTCCCATACCATGTTCGTATGCCAATCCAAGATACACCATTGCTTCTGAATCGCCTTCTGTAACAGCACGTTGCAGCCAGAAGCTAGTCTTGCTCAAGTCTTGTTCAATGCTTCCTTCACCATGCTGATAGAGTAAAGCAAACTCTCGCATAGCGGCCACATTGCCACGGTCAATAGCTTTTTCATACCATGTCAAAGCTTCTTCTTCCTCTCCAAGTTCCATGGAAATCAGGCCCAGCATGTATTCAGCGTCAGCGCTTGAGTCCTTAACAGCCAAGGTATACCAATATTTAGAAATGTCAATATTGCGTTCAACATCTTTAGAGCCTTCCCAATAGATTTGTCCTAGAGTTTGCTGAGCAACAGTCTGATGCTTGGTGTCGACAAGGGCTTCAAATATTTGAACAGCCTTTGCAACATCTTTTTCAACACCTGATCCATCTTTATACATCTTGCCAATGCGAAGTTTAGCATCTGGATCTTTGCATTCTAAATCAGCTCGTTGGAACCAATTGAAAGCTAAGGCCAAGTCTTTTTCAATTCCATTTCCATTATAGTAGCAATCACCAGCCCAGAAATAAGCTGCTTTAAATTTTGATTCAGCAAGAGCAATGAGTGATTCAGCTGCCTTGGTCTTGGTAACTGGATCGGAAGGACTATCTGGACCAGGAGGACCATCATAACTGAGAATGTAACGAGACACCATGAGTTGCGCTGTGCGCCCAACCTTTGAATTAGCCAGTTTTCTATTTTCAGATGCCTTCTTGTATTTGATAAACGCTTCCTCGTAGCGGCCTTGATTATGAAGAATTTGAGCAATAGCAAATGGTGCACTAGAGATAGTGAGGTTAGAGAACCTTCATTGTTATTAAAACATCGTACATACATTGGGGATACTTACATATGAGCACCGTGGGATTCTGCTCTGGCATAATATTCCAATGCCTTTTCAATGTCTATGTCGACGTAGTATCCATGCTCGTAGTAGCTTCCAATCATCAGTTCTGATTGAGAGTCATTCTGAAGGCTGGATTTTTCGAATAACTTGAAGGCGATTTCATGGGAGACTGATACGCCAACACCACCATCGTACATCATAGCCAATTGCCTCAGAGATACTGAATCACCGTTGGATGCTCCTCGCTTATACCAGTAGAGAGCCTCGTCATACTTTTCTTGAGCTTCAAATAATGCTGCCAACGAATTAAATGCTTCAGGCAATCCTTGGCTTGTTGCCAGTTCAAAGTATGTTTGTGCCTTTTCCAAATCTTGATCGATGCCTTCAAGACCCTTGGAATAGTATAGACCTAAGGAGTATTGGGCAGTACGATGACCCTTGGTAGCAGCCTTGGAATACCATTCAAACGCTTGCTTTCTATCTTGAGCAACACCTTGTCCATTGGAGAGCATCAATGCAACCTATGTAACAGTTCGGAGAAATGGTAAAATAAAATAAGTGACTGTAGGTCATACACCGCAACTCAACTTTTTAAAAAATGTATTTGTGGCATACCTGGAATTCACCATCAATATCGCCTGCTTCAGCACTCCTCATATAATATTCAAAGGCAATGGACAAATCCTTGTCGACACCACCACCTTCTTCGTAGCAAGCAGCTACCCAAAAATAGGCTTCTTGGAATGACTCAACATTGGCTAACTGAGAGAGCTCCTTGAATGCTGAGCTAGCATCCTTCTCCAGTCCACCCCATCCATGAAGTTTGTAGCGAGCGACCATCAATCTTGCATTCTTACGGCCACGTTTAGCTGCCTTTGAGTACCATTTGTATGCCTGGCTATAGCGTCTCATTTTGTGTAGTAGTTGGGCGATGGAGAATTCAGCAGCATCAGAACCAAGGTTAGCGGCTTTGGTATAATAGTCCAAAGCTTGAATGGGGTCACGATCAACACCATAGCCATTCTCGTAGTAGTTGCCTAACAGTCCATAAGCTCGCACATCACCTTGATCTGCTGCCTTCTTGAACCACTCCATAGCAATGTTGTAATCTTGTGTAACACCTACACCTTCGCCATACATGAGACCAAGTACACGCTGGGCTGAAGCAAATCCATTATCAGCTGATTTGTTTAGATACAGTAGGGCATCTGGGTAGCTTTGTGTTAATCCTAGATCACCAAGGCGATAGTTAAGTCCAAGTAGGTATTGTGCCACAGGGTCATTCTTGTTTGCTGCAGACTTGTAATACATGACAGCCAGATCGTTATTTCGCTCAACATGATCTCCTTCTTCGTAAATGATACCTAGTTTGAGGAGTGCGCGCGCGTTATCCTATATAAATGTAGAACAATGTTTCGCATTAATAATTGAAAATCAGTGTCAGACAGATTCGATTCAGGTTTACTGACCTTCTGTGCAGCCATTTCTAACCATTTTACACCTTGAGCATGATCACCTGCCTGTAAGAGAGCCATGCCAAGTGCGGTTTGGGAGTCTGGGAACTCTTGTTGTGCACTGAGTAGATAGTAGGATCTTGCTTGTTCCATGTCACGATCAATAATCATGCCTTGTTCGTAGTGAATACCGACAATGTATTGTGCATACCTATGCAGGTAGTATCATTAGTAATTTGATGTTAATATGCATGGTTATAAAATGGTAATTAAGCTTACTTGCTGCCATTATCAGCTCCGTTTTTGAACCATTCGAAAGCTTGTGTTTCATCCTCTTCAACGCCTTCGCCTTTAGCCAACATAGATCCAACACGGTATTGAGCCATAGCATCACCGCTGTTTGCAGCAAGCTCAAACCAACAGAAAGCCTTCTTTTTGTCTTGAGATACTCCAGCCCCATCATAGTAGCAACATCCTGTAGGATAATAGGCGTCGATTATGTTACGTCGGGCCATACTTGATAGAGTCTGGAATGCAAAAGTAGGGTTTCGAGGTACTCCCCAGCCGTTGAGGTGACACTGTGCCACCCAAATGCGTGCCACAGGATCATTAGTTTCATCGGCATAGCATCGGGTAGCCTGGTATGCTTCAATGTATTCTGCAGGACTATCTAGCGCTTGAGCTCGTGTGAAGGTGACCTGTAGTATGGATTGAATGGTTTTGGCCTCGGTAAGGTCGCCTGCTTTGACGTCCAAGGGAGTGGAAGCAATTGGATTTTGTGGCCTGGAATTTACCTTTCGTTGAAATCGTAATTCGGCAAGTAATACTTCATGTGATAATTGAGGCTGGCTATTGGACGAGGATGATGACAAGATGGAAGGCTTTGATGCGCTTGTGGAAGCAGTATGTATGGAGCCATCGATGCTAGAATTATTGTCATCAGAGTCGGCAGGAAGCATCTGCAGTTCAGATTGGGTGGGCAGCTGTATATTGGAGGTAGAGGGTGAGTCTAGAAGGTCCTCTCTAACATTGGTTGATCCTGAAGAGGATACGGGTATAAGGCCATTAATGATTTGCAAATAATTATCCTTTGTAAATTGACCTGGTGAGTAGGGGGGAGGAAGGAACTTGTCTCCTCTCATACTAGAGGAACGGCTAGAGACGGTGGTAGCTCTTGATGCTATGGAATCGCCAGCAATAGATGATGCTGAATCTATCTGTGAGAAAAGGCCCGTAATATCGCTACTATTGAATCCTGAGCTACTTGCAGTTACAGTTGAAATATTTTTGTCGTCGTCACTAATAGCATAATCGTCTCTTGCAGCACGTTGTGATGATGACAAGAAATTTTGTGATAGGGGCAAGATGGTAGCAGGCATCTGTTCGTGCCTGAACTCGACGGATGATGATGATGAAGAAGACAAAGTATGTGTAGAACATGAGGAGTCTAAGGAGGCCTTTCGCACCCGATGTGCAGGGGAAGCCCTCCTTGAGTGTTTATTAGCTGTAACTTTGATTTGTCGAAGTTGTGATCTATCAAGTCGTTCTTCTTGTTGATACTGTTTGCTTGCTTTTGCACCCATGGTAGTTTGATATTAATATGATGTGAATTATGATACAGAGTGATAAGAGAGATAGGTGTGAGAAGAAAAAGAGAGGTGCTACGCAAAGGATTTCAGTGCTCCTCTTGCAGTTATACTCTAAAAGGACAAAAACCTGTTGGCGGACCTTTAAGACGTGGCGTATCACCAGGTGCTTCAGCCTTTTTTCAAAAGCTATCTATCGTACCTGAAGGACCAAATCGAGTAAGCACCACAATGGGGCAATATAAAGGGACCTAATTGACTAGTCTATGGCACGAGCTATTAGTGCTAGGTTATGATATGATAGTACTATGACATCAGCATATGGGAAAAGAGTCTCGTATTCCAACATAACTGAGCTTTTAGAATATCGGTTGTTTTGATGTCCCTATATGGGAATTTTCGGCGGAAGTCACTATTTCCCACTTTCATTTCTAATTAACATGGTGATTTAGGAAGTGAGCGGCGGTTATGCAAGGGTACACATCAACTATTAATATTCTATCAACGAGTTGCATTGCAGAATATGCTCATATAAGTGTGCTATAGTACTTTGCGCAACACCGAATCCCACCCAAAGACGGTGAAGTGAAGTGAAGTGAAGTGAAGCGCAGCGCAGCGAAGCGAAGCAGTGACTGATTAGAAAAATTGTGAAATCCATTCCAGCCTTTCTATTTTTGATTCGTGCAACGTTTGGCATCATTGCCCCCCATTTTCCAACTAAAGCAATAAAGAAGAGGTAAATCGCTTCAAGGTACTTGAAGACCGCGATATAGTATATCAATAACGTACACTAATTGAAAGCTTGTACACTATATATCAGTGCTTTACAGTGCTATACTACCATTATCTCATCTGGAACGATGTTTTGTTACACCAGGGAAGCCGCAGGTGTGCTTCTTGTCCAATGACCCAAAGAAAAAATATGAAATCTTTGCTACGGTACTGTTGAGTTGTGTGCTTTTACGAGTCATTCCTAAACCAAATGTGCTGCGACAGTCTCTCTATCTATTGTCCCTGCTATGTATTGCCCAACACCATCCGCTATGTTATCCCATCTCTCCATCTAAAAATAAAAAATCAGAGATGATAATTATGCTCGCTTGGAAATTCCATATCGAGCGTTTCTTAAAGCTATGGGAAAAGGGCGAATAACAGGCACATGCTGTTGATGACGAATAGATTTATTTATATAGTATTTTATCACAGATTGCCTAATAACTAACAAGCATTTTGTACAGAGAGAGAAGAAAGGTAAAGACGTATAGATGAGTATTCAAATGAATAATTGTATGGTTGAATAGTATTATTTTGAGGATGAGATTTCACTCCTTTTCAGCGATTATGACCTCAGTTTGGTCACCAGCTGTTTTAATGCTACTGGCGCTAGATGATTCTGCGGACTTCTTTCCTTTACCAGTCAGATCGCGATAAATGCCACGGCACACTATTACAATGGATGCCCGAGATTCAATTACAGGATAAATAGCTACAGCAATAGTACTGCAGAAGATCCAGATACAGCTTACGACAATCCATCCTGTGAAGAATTCCCTGGAGAAAACGTATTGAGATCCAAACATAGGGAGTGGCCATAGTATCACCAACGCCAATGTCAACACAACACTTGAAATCTTGGCAAATCGAGAAGCCTTGTTTAGACCAATCAAGTCCTCTTCTGTAGATTGTACTACTGCAGCAGGCTTGGGCTCAATTTCAATTGCAGTAGACCCATCACTGACGTTTTCATCGTCGGCAACCTGTTCGATCTTCTTGGTGCTTTCCCAATCAAAATTTTCGGGCTTGATCCAGGTCAAGATCAGCATACAAGGGATAGGAATAATAATAGATGCGAGGTTACCAGCCAACATAGGATAGTTAGCTGCGGTAGATGCCAACGTGATTTCGCCATAAAGGCCCTTAGCGGTTACCAACCAAGCGATCAGTCCGCAAGCAAGACCAAGGATGGGAGACACCATAGCAGCAAGTTTACTTTGCCTGGACCAAAGCAGAGTGCACATCAAGGGAGCTACAGCAGGGCAAAGCAAGACACCCATCTGTATAATGATGTGGCGGATAAACATATTAGCAATTTTGCTTCCCAATCTCTTTGGTTCAAAGTGCTACTGCTTACCAAAGTGTACAAGTATCCAAGATCAACACCCGTCTGCTTCAAAATGACGGCCAATACGCTCATGAAAATTCCAAAACCAACGACAACAGTGTGAGAGAAACGGATGACAGCCTTTCCGGAGGCCTAATAGAAAGGTGGATCTTAGCATGGAACGCAGAGCATAGTCTTACATCTAAACAAAATACCTACCCCGGGACGAATGTAGGTTCGGAAAACGTCATATGTTAGAAGAGACGAGACAGCGATCAGCTCGGCAGAGGAAGCACTAGTGACGGCCATAAAGACCAAGATAAGACTAGCAAAGGCACCAGCTGGACCAAGCAATCGAGCAGCAACATCAGGCAGGACCAAACCAGCGCTAACGTCAGAAGGACTTATGTCGATTTGGAGAGCGCGACCAGCAAGGCCAATGCATGTAGCAAGACCAAAAGGAATAGCAAACCAGGCAAGTCCTCCCATCAAATAGGCTTTGACGGCATACTGAGGATGTGAAGCAATTGCACGTTGCCAGTAAGCTTGGTCGACACCAACCGTAGAGGTATTGCCACAAATGTTGATAATTCTAGAGCAGGCAAATTACCCGGTAAATACTTTCGTTGTTGACAGGTCCACGTATGTCAAACGGATAAATAAAAATTCTAAAAGAAACTTACCCAAAAATCAAAGCACCCAATGATGACATAGTCAAGAGTGATCCCTGGGCATTATCCGCAATGGGGTTCTATTAAGACGGATTAGAAATCTAGGCCCTGTTTATGCAACCGAAATATGCTATGAAAATCAAAGTACCTTTTGGGCTGATTCAACCAACATGTCATACATTTTACTAGGACTTCCAATCAATGGAGATGTTGCGTAGACAGTCATAGTGAATGAAATAATGATAATAAAGATGACGGTGGTGTGGCTAGGGTAACAACGGTACATGATTAGGTAAAGCACAAAAATCAGCGTGCCGGTAACATGTCAATTTACTTACGCATAATCAGTAAGAAAAGTGGCCTTGATACCACCAAAGAGTGTGTAAACTACAGAGAAACAAAGCAGATCCTAGTTAGTTTCATTGACAAGCATAAACTCCTAATTAGAATTTATAAATGTCAGTGACATACCTATAACACCCAAAGGTAGCAAAAAGCAAGCAGCAATAACGTTCATGTCAGTCAAGTATGATACAACAGCACTTCCGCCCAACAGAAGCATAGCTGACACCACCTAATAAAAACAGTTAATAAGACCCATATGATTGCCCACCCCTCCACATTGAAAAGCAGTGCATTGAGCTCTTACAATATTTGTGGCCAAAGCGAAACATAGATAGATAATATGCGTGGCTTTGCCATAGCGAGCATAAACAATTTCCAAGAAGGTATGTGCGTTAGGTGCACGCTTCTTCAACTCGATAGCCAAAACAGCAAATAACAAAACTTGAACAGTAGCACCAGAGGCATACCAGAATGAACCAGATACACCGTATTTGTAAGCCATAGCAGTACTTTGAAGTAAAGTAGCAGCCTGCCGCGCGAGAGAGGCAGTATGGATTAGGTTGATTGGATCGCGTAGACTCGGAAACAAATTTTCAAACTTTAAAAAAGACAAACTTCCATACCCAAGTCCAGGCACTGACAATGGCACTAGCAGTAAGACCCATCTTCACACTTCGTTGAGCTGTCATGTACATTTCTGACGATTGTTGATTTTCATTCAAATATCTATGCAATGCCTTTGTGACAAGACTCATGCAAACTGGAAGAATGAAATATATCAGAATGAGGTGGTTGTCATTGTGTGGGGAAAGAGGCGGAAAATGTAAATCAAATTTTTTTTTTTTTTTTTTTGTTACCTGCAAAGAGGGCTCCAAGGCCGATAACAATACCATAGCCTACGCCTTGTGAGAGAACAGCCATGTTATTTTCTTCAATACAAAGATTTTGACAATAGATATGCAATAATTTGTAAACTGAGGTTTATATAGTTTTTAGTGAATCTTTCTTATCTTGCTCTACTTTAGTGCCAAAAGACAAACAACGGGGAAGGGATAAAGATAAGACAATAGATAATGTGTATCCGGACAACAATTTTGATCCGTGATTCAAAGAAGACCATGTACAGTGTCATAGACAGATGTGAGATCCCGCGGAATCATATGTTGGTCAATGTAAAGGTAATAAAGAAAATAATAGATAAGAAAATGTTGCAATAGATAAAGCCGCCTCTCAATGTACTGTCGCAGTCCATATCAGCATTTGTCTAATGTGGTACAGGGCTAGAACAGTATCTCGGGTTATTCAATCTTTTTCTTTTAGCAAACAAAAACTATCTTCAACCCTTTATGTTCTTGAGTCTGGTTCTCTGGCTGAGTGATTTCCCATGCGTTCTTTATTCATTATCATCAAAGCTACCATTGATAGGCTGAAATTTCTGTTACTGTCACTTCGTTGTTACGCTCACCATCTCATCTAGACCATTTTGTTTTTCCTACGACGCTATACTATTATAGTATTGTGTATTAACAAAACGCCATCTTTATTGAAACGTCAGTACTTAATATACCCTGCAAAGTGGTATACTCACTTCCCCTTTAATCAATTGCAGTTTTGTTTCATACTATACTTGTTTGGTGTTGCAGTCACAACGACCTGGTGCTGAGTATTGGATGAGTTTCCGAGCTGTGCTACAATGAGATAATGCAATGAAGAAGATGATAAAAACATGAAACGCAATTCCAGCGATGAAAATAATAATAGTGCTCAGATTTATCGTATTGCCTGTTTGCTCTCTAAGGGATCTACAAAAAGGCCTTGTCCAGTATGGATCAGCGCATCGGGTTTGTAACTAACCTGAAAAGCACGTGCATCGTAATTTGAACACCTTAAAGCCCGAAGTTTGGCCCTGCCTACTTTGTTGCATGTCATTCCTTCAACATGGACTCAGCAAGGCAAAAGATTTTATATCGCAATGCCTTGTATAAAGAGCATGCGCCAACCATTGATAGTCTCAGGGATGCGTTGCTACGCGAATTGACTCAACTCGTTGACGAGTTCTCCTTGAATGAACAACAAGCAGCTGCAGTAGCAGCCTATATGAATGACCGAGGTAAATTACTGATGCCGAGGCAGGATGAACCCAAAAAATGCAGCTTTACTAAACGTGGCCCTTTGCTCAATCCCGACAGTTACATTGTTTCGCTTCCTGTTGAGAAATTCATACAGCTTGCCTACCACACTCTCTCTAGTTTTGGATAATATACGATGGAGACTAAAACATAACATCGACAATATATCATATGCTACCCTCCCTTCTGAGCTATTTGAAAACCCATTTGTGTTCTTCCACAAGCAAGACAAGCTTCAACGACCTGTACTGGTCATCAATGTGCAATATTTACCAAAGTTCGATGCCAATGAGTTTGCCGACCAACTTCGACCGTTTATGATATTGATGATGGAAATGGCTAGAAAACTTACTCGAGATATCACCAAAGTTCGTGTGGAGCGTGGAGAGGAACTTCCTCTCGTGCAAGATCTCGTTATTATTGTCAATTTAGCCAATGCTGGACGAGTTCCTATGGTAAGTTGTAGCAATGTTTCATTTTGGCATGTGATTCCTGTGGGGTAAAATTGTGCTGACCTAAAATTTTACGTTCCAAATAGGACAAGCGATTTGGTCAGATTCTAATTGATTTGGTATCCACCAAATACCCTGCTATGGTCGGATCGGTGCATGTATTAAACTTTGGTTGGATGTATCAGGGTATATGGCAAATGATCAAACTCGTCATGACAGAAAATGCAAGGCAAAAAGTATCGTTCCCTAAAGCTGCTGAACTGGCCACCATTGTCGATAAAGAAGACATTCTCAAAGGTGAGCAAAAGTTAGATTGAGCGATTATATCGGTCGAAAGCTATGAATATTTATGCTGATCCTCTTGTTTGCTTTGTTTAAATCAACCAATGTAGACTTTGACGGATTTGATGACTATGTATGGTCTTTAGAATCAGATACGGTGTTACAGAAATATGGAACACAATATGCGATTCAAGATAACAACGGAGACGCTGTTGTGCCCGATATATCGCGACCGATTTCATCAAGGCGATCTTCTGTCAGCAGTGATATATTTTATGATGCTATGAGCGAAATTGACGAAACGAGTTTGCAAAATACTCTCTCACGGTCATTGTCTACTTATAGTGTGTACGGTACACCGACTAGAGGTCGAACACCAGCCTTAACACCCGTGAGCAGCAATTTGGCTTTGAACAAAATACCAATTCCTGTTCAGCCTTCGCGAGCGGTAGATTACTCCAGCATGGCGTACCTGACCACTTGGTTTAGGGTTGTTGCCAGCACGTTGAAACAAAGTCGAACGTCCGAACCAGTTGTTCCAATTATCTCTCTCAGTGATCATTCAACAACTATGCAACCTTATGGTCGTCAACAGCGAGGTGCGCTTGTTCCTCAAGATGATGACGCTGAATCGGACGATGGGCTTTATTTATCTCCAAGAACATCCAATGTGTGTTCGCCGCCACAAACACCCATTCCATCCGGTTACTCAGGAGATGTTTCCACAAAGAGCGAATTCATAAGATACTGGTTGATTTTCCAAAGCAAATGTCGCAAAGGCTTCCAAAAACTTACGAGACTCATGTTCCGTTACCACAGTGCACTATACTGGGTATTAGTGTACCTTCTACTTCGAGGTGGAGTCACTGAGCTCATCAATTATACGCTTCAAGCAGCTGTGAAACTCATTGCCGCCAATGGTGGATTAGGCGAAGGCGCAGGCGTTAACAAACAACAAAGCGTCGTGTCGAGAATATTCTCGTCATTAATGGAGGAGTTTCCAGGACGATTGGCATTGTAATTTTATTTATATACACATACTCGTACAGTAATTAACATATACCACGCGCGACTTTCTATTATAAAAAGAAAAAAGATTTTCAAAAAAAAAAAAAAAAAAAGGGACAAAGAAAAGGGAGAATAGAAGAGACCTTGTTTGACAAAAAAAAGCAAATAGGGTATAACTAGAATGTTGAAAACGTGGAAATGTAGTCATCTGGTTGACCAGTTCCTCTTCGATCTAAAAGTAGATCAGCATCCTGAAGGCATGCCAGAAAGGAAATGGGGAACAAGGAGACAGGTTCGTCAAAGTGAGAATCTTGAACAATAACCTTGATATGTTCATGAACCAACTCGTACTGGACATTGTGTCTTTGGAGCAAATTGTCGTCTAGTTCGGACTGGGTTTGTTTCTTAATAGTGTTGAATAGCTCACCATAATTCTGATATGCGTATTCTAAAATTTCTTGAGTTTTGAGGTCGAATGGTATCCAGCTACCTTCTTTATTCAAATCCTCAAACAGCCAGACAGGTTCGGGTGACGTTGGGTGTTTGGGCAATGTCATGTCTTGATCATTCAATGAAGGTAACTCAACTACCTTTGATTGGGTAGTAACGGGTATTTTGCAGGATTCGTTAGTATTATCCAGGGCTACCGAAAGCCAATTGGGGATAAGAGGGTTTGTGTTATATGCGGTAGCAAGGCGACAGGGAAAGAGGAAGAAAAAGAAGAAAGAGAAAATGGAAATGAAAATAAAAACGTATTAAGTAAGAAAACAAGGTAAAAAGTAAACGTATGACCGCATATCAACGTTGTGGCCAACAGAAAGGAAACCATATCGTGATTTGACAGCCGAGGACTACCACCACCCCCATTCCATCCTTTCCCCTTTCTCAACATTTCTTTTCCTTTCACGCAAACAAGAATCAACATTATCTTGGCTTGTCAATAATTGTTTCACATTGGTGCGAGCGCGACAACAACTACTTGCTGCTTGTTTCTCTATCTCCCTTCTCCAAAGGATTATAGCTAACATCTCCGTTTCCATGTACCACTTACTTGGCTTAACAGATAGCCGAAATGCAAGTCCACTCCCATCATTTACGGAACATGCCCATTTTGGGAATAACCGGCAGCAAGGGCAGGTCATGATTTGGTCTGGAGAACGTTAATGAAATCACAAGTGAGCTCAGCTAGTAGCTAATTAGTTTGTATATTTCTTTTATGAGCTTGCTATTCTAAGTTGGGAAATACGTTCTTGAAGTGACGCTGGCAAAGCATCCAGGTTATCCAGTTGCTTGTGGACTTCCTCTTTCATAAGCTGCAAGTTGTCAGAGTGAACTAGGGGAATGAAATAAATAAACCAGTTTTTAGCAAATGATTAATAAGGAATAACATTTGTTCCCTTCTATTTACCTTTCTTTGCAGCTAAAAAGGCCCTTTCAAGTAGCACGCAAGCATTACAACGTACTTGATCAGGCATTTGCGCGTCATTTTCAATAATTATTCGGAGTAGCACTTGAAATAAATTAAGGGTTGCCTTTTCAAGCGGTTCGCTTTGTGTCTCAGTGGATTCGTCAGTAACGTGGCTTAATGACTCTTCTGGTGCGACGAACACAGCCAGACCTATCCATTTTGATATATGATAAAGTTTAGTCAAAACGGGTTCGCACCAATACGCTTTCATCCCATTAATTGCAATCCATTCAGCCAGTTGCCTTATCTTACCATCTTGAATAAACTCATCACTGCTTTGCTGTGTAAATAAAAGTGTCAAGGCAATGATGCCTTCATTTTGAAGTATGGAGAACTTGGAAGTGCAAACAAGTGCGGTGAGGGCAGTGACAACCTTCTTGGAACACAGCCTCTCTCTGAGAACTCCCGACGATATATTCTCTATAGAATATGATGATTATTATTCAATGTACTTGTGAAATGCTTGTCACGGTCATGGTACATTACCTTGGGACCAGGCCGTCTTGATCAGATTGACCAGGACACGTGTCGCCTCACTTCTGGCGGCAACATCGTCTACTCGATTAATAAAGTCAAGTACTCGATCGAGCGGGCTAATATTGTCCGATCCCCCATCTTCCAAAACCTGATCAGCAGTAACCATTTGAGTAGCATTGAAATCTAGGTGAACCAAAAAAAAAAAAAGTCGGTAAACAACACCAACAAAAGAAATAAACGCATCCGATGTACATATCCATTTCGCTTGTCTTACCATCACCAACAGACAGCAATTTCAATATTCCAATAACAGCAAATTGAACTGGTTTAAGCATATCCTTTGAAGCATCCAGGTATGGCGAAACAACTGAAATTGCACCGGCCGCGCCTATACTCTGCTTATTTTGCTCTTAATGAAGCCAGGCAGTAGAATAAGTGGCGTGCTCTTGCTCAATCTACGTTGTACAACCATTAACTTACTAGGTAAACTCAAATTCTTCAGTATACTGACAACGGCATGCTGTACGCGGAGATCCGTAGTCTTTTTCAGTAATCGCAATAATGAAATCTCAACATGATACTTGTGAACTAAATCAACGCAGTGCTGCTCTGGAAAACGGCCGTTCAAAGTATGAATTCTTGTGAAAGTTACGCCATCCAATTGAGAATCAATGTGGTGCCTTACCGGTTCTCGCCAGGTTACCGAGTGAAAGTGCTGCGCAAGTTTGCATGTCGCTTGTGATCCTCTCGTCGTCAGTAGCCTCAATCCATTTGAGATATCGGTTCAAGATAGTCGAATTTTCGTAGAGATGACTAAGATTATCATCTAAAGTGGGAGAGATGAAGGCATGGTGGGTATGGGTTGGTTGCAATCGACGGTGTGATGGAAGGTAACCTAAAATTACCTGCCAAGGATACATCCACAATGGCTTTAACAAAAGATTTACAAATCTGATCAAACTGTTTTTGCTCTTCTTCATCCGCATCATCTGATATTTCGGCTTGTTCAATAAAATCCAAAAGAGTAATGAAGCTAAGGCTCTTGCCGGTAGATACTTGAGCATATTCTACAGAGAGGCGTGAATTTAACACATCTGTTAAGCAGCGTATAGACAAGCAATGGGCACCCACCATTCTCAGCCAAAACATGCTGGAGAATCTCTGATAAATATTCAATGAGATCCATATCCTCCAGTTTATCCACTGTCCAGCTGTAACGAATCAAGCCTATTATTTTGGAAATACCATCCTCTGCTGCGATTTGTGGTACCGCTTTTTCTAATTGATATTTGCGTCATCGGTTAAATAAAAATACATCCCAAGGGCATATTTCATGTTCAAAACTTACCGTTGCCTTGAAGGATGGTAAGTAGCTTTGCTGCAGTGGTCACCATTGCATCTTCTCCATGATCCATCTGAGCGGGCTCCAAAAGCTTCCTGAGAGCTTGGATTCCATTACACTCACATACCTGCTCCTGAATTTCATCTTTTTAAAGGCATACGATCAGTTTCAACCATAGTCGCCCATTGTATAATACAACTGAGTTGTATGCATTACCGCAATCGATACATAGATTCATCAAGGCACCACATGTGGTGCGAACAACAGCCGGGTTCTTGGACCCCAAACCTCTTACAATCGTGGATATAACGCCGGTTTCAGCAACCAGTTTGCGATTACCATCTTGCAAATGAGTATTAGATATGACATACGCCTTCCATGTTGATATGCAACCCTCCCTTACCTTGATCAAAGCATAAATTTCCAAACGATCGCAGTGCTTGAATCAGGTATTCAGTTCTGCCCGAATTGGTCAGTTTCATGATTTCAGCTATCGTTTGTATGACTCCAGTGTTTCCTAGAGGTTCTCGAGTGCGTTCTAAATGTGTATATTTAGTCATATTAGTCAAACACAGGATGTCATCAAACATCAAGCAGCACGTACCGTCTCTAGCTGTATTGGCACAAAGCTCGGTCATTTTGGTAGCATTCTTCCAATGACCGTCATTGCTCACATCAGTAGATAACTGATCTTTTGCCATGGCCAGATTGTCGCTCAGGGACGTGGCGAGATCATTGATGATTGAATTTAGCTCATCGTCTATAAAGTGATAGCAATCTACTCTGTGAGAACACAGCTGAAAATATTGCTCGAGGTGTGAATCTTGTGCATACCATTTAATGATGTCAGTCGAGCTACAGTCGCTTCAATTTCCTGGATCGACATGATTGAAAGTTAACGTGCTAGGTGTCAAACAGCGCACAATCACATCAATTACCGAACACCAATATTATATGCTCCGCCCAAAGTTGGGCCAAAATTGCTCATTCAGCTTTAGAATTTACTGGTACAAATTTTTGTTCATCATGATTGACAGTGGAAACCCCACAAATTCAATTAAAACATAGCTAGTAGAAATAACTTAAGCCTATTCCGGAGGCTGGAAGCAGTCCAAGGGATTGCGAGTACAGAAGCCTTGGTTAAGAGGAGAAGCATTAGTTCCGCGAAGAAGCATGCGATCACGCCAGGGCAGGAGACGAAGGATGGCATCAGCGCTGGTGATATTTTCACCAGTAGGGGTCTCATAACCGGACCAAAGACGCTCTGCAACAGCAGAAGCACGAGGCCAAATCTTTCCTTGAAAGTTGGTGTGGTCAGCCAATTCTCCCCACATTGTACATTCACCTCCAATGATAAGATCAGCTTCAGTCTTGCTCAGGTTAGCTCGGATATCATACGAATAAACGCGGTTCCAGTGGTTATAGCCAGCTCCTGGAACATCAGGATAAGGGTTGCTACGAGGTTTGCCTGAAGATGGCAATGGGTTAGTATTGAGAACTACTGATGAATACAACTATAATAGCTATATGTAACTGTGAAACCCAACAAATAGGCTTACCATAGCCGACATCCAAGTACCAGAAGTCACTATTAAAAACCGAAGTAGGACATAACGTTAGCATATGAGTAAATACTGTTTAATCTGACAAATGTCGTCACAACAAGACATACCTAGATGAAACAACAGTCTTGTATCCCATTGAAGTAGTAGACTTGACACCGGATGCTCCAATCCAAACTTGAATGACAGTATCCATAGGAAGAGTAAAGTTATATTCCAAGAGCTGTTCTTCCCAAACCATAACAGTCTTCTTGTTCGAGCGGATATGGTCTTGCATACCAAATACGAATTGTTCATAGAGTTGAGTGACCGTCATGTCGTGTTCCTTCAGGTAAGAAGCGACAGTAGTATCGTTCGTCCAGCAAGCCATAACAACCTCATCACCTATGGACAGACAAAGTTAATAAAGTTTCACAAAAAACCGATAACAATAGGGTTTAAGAACACACCGGAAGCATGGAAGTAGGAATCAGTGAAAAGTTCAGACCATTCATCAATAATCTTGTAAACAACTTCCTTGGTCTTATTCTTAGCAATGTTTAATTGACCAGAAGGAGGTTGGACGGTATAGCCAGTGTAGGGAACAACATCAATGCAAGAGCCGATTTCGGGAATACCTGGAGGGAGAAAGAGGGTAGTAGTACAATGTAGTACAAAGTAATTTGCATGAATATCAGGATTACGTTGCTTGTTACATTTTAAAAGTTAGAATATACTCACCATAGCCCCATGCGGTACTGTGACCAGGAGCTTCAAGTTCAGGAATAACACGGACACCTCGTTCCTTAGCATATTGAACCACTCCGCTGATGGTCTTTGCATCATATTGATGAGCAGCAGTGTAGGATCCCTTCTCAGCGAGTTGAGGATAAGCCTTGGACTTGTAAGGGAACGCAGTGGAATCAATCATATGCCAGTGAAGGACATTCATTTTGTTCCAGGATAGAGCTATTCAAAGCGGGATTTTACGTTAGGATATGCTGTATACATTGATATTCAAATATTCCAATTGAGCCTCTTACTGTCGATGGTCTTTTCAATGTCCTTGACAGCATAGTAGTGACGAGCAGTATCCAGCAAGAGACCTCTGTGCTTGTACTTCGGGTAATCGGAGATCTTCCAAGGAGCATTGGGGACGACATAAGAATGAAGGTTGGGAGAGTATTGAACGATTTGGGAGAAAGTTTCAATACCATGAAGAGCACCATAGACTGTCTTAGCCTTGATAATAGCCTTGCCAGAGACGGGAATGGTCAAAGAGTAGCTCTCATCAGTATCGACGTCAAGATGATCCGACTTATCACTGATATCAATGTAAATTGAGTTCAATGAAGAACGAGCATTGGCGTCTGTGGTAGTCCAGTTGTATGGGATCATAGGATAATCATCCTTTAGGAAAATAAGATCATGGTAACGCTTGACGGCTTTGCTAAGGATGGAGTTGTGGCCGTCAAAGTCAAAGTGAATGTTTTCATTGACCTTCAATGTAGAGGATCCACGCTCCCATTTTTGAGGAATAGGCCAAATCCAGGGCTGCTTTACCGGGTTATTAGCAGGTAAACCAACAACCGCTTGATTGTTGTGACTAGCAGCATTGACGCTTCCCACAGCAGCAACGGCCATGCAAAGAACTGAAAGGCCAACAATCATTTTTCTCGAGGTGAATGAAGGTAACAAGTCTCTGGGTAAAACGCGAAAATAAAGGAAAGTCTTTTATAGATTTCTGAATTAGTATATTCCAAGCATTCTGAGCACCTTTTCCAGGGTTCAAACAATCCTCGGATTGTAGCTAAACTTTGTTTTATGCATGGTATTTAGGTGACATCTTTTTGTAAGGTGGCGGTACGCCAAAAATGACAAGAACATTTAAACCTACCCAGGCATTATTGCGCTTATCAACCCTGTTCAGGTCGATATTTAGGTTTACTGAGTATTTTAATATGAAACACCAACGTGGCTATGTCCGAAGGACCCTGAGAACACCGAGCATTACAAGTTAATTGGTACAACGGGTGACGAAAGTCTTATCATACAGTCAAGGCACACCAAGTCTTATATCATTAATGTAGGACTCGGTCATAACTAGTCAAAACATTACAAAACTCCCTGATAGATGTCTTCTATTACAGTTTATGAGGGGGGGGGGGAATTGAATGTGAAAATTATATGACAGTAGAGTATTACAATTTCATCTTCACTAACGCTATACTACATTATACAGAAATGCCAATACGTTGAGCCATTTTGCGATACTGATCCCCTGCCAGCTTGCGATGTCTCCATGAGAACACTCCCACTGCAAGTAATGAGATGATAACGTTGAGAACCACGAATTGATAATACCGAGCTCGCTCTACCCATTGAACACGGGAACATCCTCGATACATGGGAAGTGGTTCAGATATATCAGTAACATTACTGTTGTATTGGCAGCTTATCCGCTGCTTGTTACCAAACTCTTTACAATAAGGTTGAGTTTTCTGCCATACAAAGAAGATTCAATCAACAAGTAAAGCCGTTAGTCCCCGCTCAAAAAAAAAGAAAATGAAGAAAATAACTGAAAAAAGTCTACCTTTTCCAAATCCGTACAGACTTCGCACTGCCCAACTACCGAGCACGAGTATGCGTCGGTGGGTGATTGTCGGGGATTTAGTGATCGTAAAGGGGAAGACGACGTGGTGGCCGTTGCCGTTATTATGAGAGCGACTAGAATTAGACTGCAGTTGCAAGTAATGTTAGTGATAATCAGGTAGATAGGATGAGTATACATGTTATATGTCGATAGTTACAAGATTGAGGTGCAATTATTTCGGATTCGCATAAGATTGAAATTCGAACTGAGGAGGAGGCCGCCGCTTCGGGTCCTCATATTGTGACTTGGCTTGAAATGTTTTGACCATGTTCGACAGCTGACAAAATATTGTCACTTTAAATGCAGCGCAAATCACTCTGGGGATCATACAAGGCCATTCCACCAAGGACTCGCATGTACATTGGACTGGGTAAGATTTGCAATGACCCAAGTTAATGTTATCAAGAATGAAAATAAGCTCATTCTTTTCATAGCTGGAATGGCATTCGCAGGACTTGGTATCTTGTTATCCGACAAAATTGAAGAGCGATATCCCGCAGAGAAACGCAACGAAAGCGTGCCCGTTGTCATTGATCGCTCATAAACAGCTCACTGCACTAGGGGCGGCCAAAAAAAAAAAAGCAAAAAATCCACATTGACACGCAACCATCTCACAGAATTTGTATAATAAAAAACTTGTTCTCACTTTATCCAAATGCCATTTATTTATTATCGAAAACAGAGCGCTAGGAAATATTACACAAGATTAATTCCACTATTCCAACGGAGTGGTTTCCTCTTCTTCTGTGAATGTTGCCTTGGGAGGAGGAAGGTCTAGCTTTTGGCGCTTAGTAGGCGTTGAAGATCCTGATTCTACAAACTCAACAGTCACTTCCGAATTATTAACCTCCTTAGGTGACCTTGATATCGTCGAACCTTTAAAATTGTTTTTAATTCCAATCATCTCACAAAATTTCTCTGTTTGTGGATTTGGATATGGGATGACTAGTAGGGGGACATTAATTAGTAATTGCCAGGCAAAGAGGGGGTTACTTGAATAATGTGAACATCTGAAACTCACTGTTGTCAGCAATCTCCTGTGGACTCATTCGCCGTGAATAATCATGGGCTGGCGCTGTCAAAACAAAGTTATCTGGTATTTTCAGATCCAGAGTTCCTTTCTCAACCTTCTCTTGCAGTTCTTTGATTCTCCCATCAATCTGACTACGATACGGGCTTAGTTACGCAAAGTCAACAGTGTTCATGGGGGGGGGGTGGAACCAACTGTACCTATAAAGAGTGCTGTCTGAAGGTATGGCAGGCTGGTGATGCTGTAAGCTGAGGTAGTCTTGCATAACCTGGGTAATTGCGAGCCACTCCAAATCATATTCAAAGGAGAGATTTTTATCTGAAGATGGGACATCTAGCACCTTCAACAGAAGTCAGTGTGGGTGTAGTAAAGGTTTATACTGACAGAAGAATCATATACCTGTAAGAATTCTCGTCTTGGTAAACACTTGTCGAGACTCAGGAATCGTGTTGTTTTGGGAGCTACATAGTAATCAAAACGTTAGTGAGCCAATTCAATTTTCCTTATCTGACGGATTACCTTACCTTGGTCTGATACTTCCAAAGCTGGTACTTTCTCAGTGGTTTCGTTTATCAACTCATCATGAGCATCCAATTTATTTTGATGATGGGATGGTTGGCTACGTACTGGTTCCTCAATGTCGACTTTTATAGCGTTGGAGGTCACGGGTTCGGTAAAGTCTTCATCGTCCATAACAATTTCATCTGGATTATTCGTCGCTGCTACTGGTTCACTTGCTGTACTTGGTGTAGGTTCGTCCATATCTACAGATATTTCATCAGGATTGACACTAGGTGTTTCAATATCATCGTCGTCGTCCATGGGTATTACAATTTCCTCGGGATTATTGATCTTGATTTCCTGTCCGGTGGACTGAAGACCCGGCCGCTTTTGTCCAACTCGCGAAAATCTATTTAACCAAGCATCATGAGCCACCAATGCAGGGAACTTTACATGTAGATGCGCTGAAAACCAGTATTTAGGAATGAGCTTATCGAGAAGCTCTTCATTTGCTCTGCTACCAAGATCGTTTTTCGCAACCTATAAGGAGACAGGTGGATCAAAGTTGACAAAGAAATGTTAACGGCAACGGGTGGCAATCACTTACATATAATAATTACCTACCTCTTCCCTAAAATGTTTCTTAATTCTAAGAAGCTTTTGAACGTTACCAAATTGTTCAATTCCACGCGGCCAGTCGTGGGTCAACATAATGTCGATCGGCTGTCGAAGGAGACCTAGCCTTCGTATATCGTATTTTCTGACGTGGTAGATGCTCCTCATATCTGAAGGTGAATAAGGTGCTTTTTCATAGTGTCCACAATTGTAGTGATGTGCATTGTATATTCCTGAACTCCCAGCTATGCGAACACCTCCAAAGTTGATCACTCCGGCCCAGCCAAGAAAATATAAATTTTTAGCAGCCCAGCCGCCATAGTATCTGTAAATAGAGTATAAATAACTGAATAATGAGTATTTCCGAAAAAAAGCTAATACTTACAACTCCCAGAGATAATTGCTGGCTTCGTGGTTTCCGCCGATGAAAACTGTTGGATATGGCACTTCTTTGGCTCCAGAATAGTATTTATGGAATGTACCTATCTGCTGGTATTTTTTCGGAACAGCCATGCATTCCAAGTCTGCAACGTTTCTAATGGCCTGATTGCATAAAGTTCATGTGAATATTCTCAGCGTGGAGTGGAAAAGGACTATCAATATCATACCTGAAAGTCACCGCAGATCAAGACTAAATCGATCTTGATTCCTTCTTTGTGCTCCAAAAGTCGAATGGAACCATAAATGTCGTCCAATTGGCCGTGACAACAACCTTCTACTGCTATCTAAACAGCGAATGAGCCAGAAATGTATGAAATAATAAGTGTGTAGAAATGCCGTACCTTCATGGTAATCTTTCTCGCGTCAAGACACAGACGGAGGACAAATTCTCTCACTACTTAATTTTTAATAATTTTTTTTTTGTTCAGAGACTCAGCCTTGTCAATACGATTGTCATATGTGTACAGCAAAGCAGTACACGAAAAAAGTACTTAGCCTTTATAGTAGCAAGATGAGAACAGGGATTTAAAATGTACATGGAGAGGCAAGTGTATAAAGTGAATGCAAAATACAGAAGAAAAGAGGAAAAAAGAAAAAGAAAAGAAAGGAAAATTGGTATCGAGGGAATGCAAGGTGAAATTGCAGAAAAAAAGGGTTACAGATATTTTAAACAGATGAAACACTGTCCAAGCGAGAACGGTCTTCACCTTCTACAACCATCAACGGCTTGTGATCTCTGCTGTCAGTGCTTCTTCCATTACTAGTTGAATCGAATACTGGCACTTCTGCAACGTCCGCGTGTGACCCAAACCCGCTGGCAGGTGGCTCTTGGAGCGGTGTATCGCAAATTTCGACGGGGGACGAAGCTAATTGTGTATTTGATACAGTCTCACTACCTTGTTCGTCTGATACATTTTGTCGCTCACGCATACCGTTGACGACAGAATGGAATAACGGCTCGTCATCGTCATCTTCTTCTTCGTTAACGTTCTCCAAAATCAGTTCACTTTCGTTCCCTGCTCGTCGGCGATTTTGCTCAGCATTGTCTGCCGTCGTAGATGCTGCAGGTTGATCTTGCTGTTGCTGGCGCTGAGTTCGTCGGCGCTCTTCCTCTTCGAGTAATGACAATCGAACAGCTTCCATAACCATGAGATCCTCTAAATCCATATTTTGTAAATTCATTCGTCGCATTGCAGCTGAAACATAATATTCATTAGAAGCTGCTGAAGATGCAGACCGACCAGGTCGAGTCATAATGGACCCTATCGCTCCGCCTACACCTCTGGTTCTTGAGGAATTGGCCTGTGTAGCCGAGTTTCGACGAGACCCGGGAGCAGCTCTTGAGACATCTAACATTCTGTTCCAATCTGGTCGAATGTGATCTAAAGATAGAACAGTAAGATTTATTACGTTTGGTCTGACGTTTGCAAGGCTCACAAAGTCCGACTGAAAAGAGAACTCACCGACGAGGACTACTTCTGGGTCTTTATGACTCACGCTCTGTCTTCGTGGTTTATTAGTGTTGGTGCCTTTACCAGATGTAGTATGCGTAGCCCCATTGCGAATTGGGACTGCTTTTGCTGCTTCCCCATCTTTTAATAAATGATGTCTCTGTATTTATAATGAAAGGTATCGGATTAGAAAAAGTCCAATAGTGGTAGTGGAAAATAGGATCGGAGCTCATTTACCTCAAAGATCTGGCTCCACTGGGGAGGTTTATAGATAACTCCAAAATTTTCCTCCACACAAAATGGGCAAGAAGCTGGTGTAGCAGGAGTTTCCGGTGGCCTTTTGATTTGAATAAAGCATTCAGTACAAATCGGTTGATCACAACATCTTGAATGATTGATATTGGACGGATAGTACTACAGGAAAGGGGGGGGTCAGACAGTGGTCTTTTTTTGTATACTAAACAAACTGAACATAACTTACTAAGAAACAGATGGGACATTCTATAGCATCATTGTATAGAATCTTTTCTCTTGCCTTCATGCGCTCTATGAGTGCTCGTTGTCGTTCCTTTGCAGAGTCCACTGCCAGAGATTGTCCTGTGGGTCTCCCAGCGCTATTGACACTGCTACTAGAAGCACTTCTAGGTCGGCCAATATCCGGACTCTTTTTCGTCGTAGCAGTTGAAGTGGAGGATGATGCTTGTGGCACAGCCACTGGTACAGAAAGGCTCTCTACTACTCCGTTGGTCGCAGGTGGTTGTTGTTGTGGGACTTGCTCTTCTATATCTGGAACATCGTTCTGGCCTAATGAAGCATTGAGAAATGCGGTACGATGGGTATTTTTATAAAGGTTAATGGTAAGATTAGCATACAAGTATTATGAATTCGGTATGTCCATTAGTGAGAACTGAGGACTGACCTTTGTAAAATGGAGCTATTCGACGGTCAATGATTAACTTTCGAATACTGCGATAGTCATAATCCTGGGTAGCGTTGGGATATAGTCCACAAGGCAACAATGAACCCAGGTCAACAAGATCTGAGTACTTCTGAGGGGTTGTTGCACCTGATGCAGTGGAGCCTGCACTTTCTCTCGAGCTATTTGCTCCCATGAGGACAGAAATGAAAGAAGTGGAACAAACAGACTAAAAGTGTGAGGTGGATTGGTACGCCTTTCACATCTCCGATACACAGTCCGCCAAATTGCGGCCCACACACCTTTTCACTTATAAATTACAGGTAGTTCGAGGCCAATAAAAATTCGCAGCTACCTTCCCCTTGTAAATAGCAAACATTTTTTCCTCTTAATCAGCAAAGCAAAGCAGTACATGATCATTTTACTATGTTTAATAAAATTACTATATAGCTTATCATATTACTGGAGTTCTCACGATGCCCAACTTTTCAGTACTACCATGGAGACGCTCGGATCACATCTAGTGACTAGTCCGATGCTATTGTTTCTCCAGCCAGTCGTAATAACTTCCATAGCAACGCAATTCTCGGAAGGAAGAGAGACGATTTGCCAAACGGAAGAAATCTAACCCGATTGAATGTTCCTGTACCAATGGGTAGCCCGTACCGTTTCAAAATTTGGTAACTGACACTCACTGTCACCGTTTTTTGGTTTTTGGGAAAAAAGCAGTCAGGCCCAGTAATGATGATGCAAAATTTCGTAGTTGATTACATTCTGCCTTGTAATTGAACGACATAAGCAGTTAACAAAGAGGATTCTCCAGCTACCATATTGTTTTTCGCTAGGAGAAGTGTGAAATCTTACATTTCAGAAGTTAAACTGGTTTAAAAGTCTTGAACATTTTTGAATATTGAAAAAGAGTCCACGATTAGCTATCCACCCCACCCCACAAACATTGTTATCACGTTGTTTAAAACTGAAACCAAAGAATAAACCTGCACCTGCACAGCCAGACACATAATCATCAACGTTCATTTCCAATTCATTAAATTAAATTAATATCATCATGGGGACCACCAGTTATGATACATGTCTATTGCAAAAAAAAAAAAAAAAAGGGATTACCATCTATTGTGTCTTTGTGGTGCACAAGTGAGGTATCAGTGCAATCAGGCAAATGCGCCTTGTTGTTCCGTCAGCGCTCCATCTAGAATATATGTATAGGGACCTTTTCTCCTCTCCGGTGTGGTCTCATAGCCAATGATCAAATTGCACCCTGAAAATTCCGCATTACTAGACATTCTCACAGTCGATTAACCAAAAAGATCTAGAGCTTACGTGGACATATGAGTCGATATTGTTTTTCGTATCCTTCTTCTCTTCTTAATATAACCGGTTCTCCTTGCTCTACCGTCAACTTGAAAGTTCTTCCTGCATTTGATACAATATGGCTGTGATCTGTCTCCCGTCGTGGTAATTCCTGTAGATCATGATCTATGACAAGAATGAACTCGGAGCATAAGCAGTAGTATACGTGTAACTTTGTGTTGCTAGATATGCTTTCGCTATTTCCTTGTTGATCGGAAGACGAGACGGTAGATTTTGAAACAATCTTTGGCATTTTAGATTGTTGGTGTAGCGGACGCTATAAATTGCGGGAAGGGAAAAGGGGGGAAAGGCGGTGTCGACTGGTGACTGACAAAAATTTGAAAGAACTGTATACCACACAATTCTGCCTCACCATCTTTTTCACATTATTTTCGAAAAAAAATCATTCAACGGCTCAATCCCAAACATAATCATAACCGATGGATAAGCGGAAAGCAGGTTCGTTAACGATCATTAGCTACAAACCATTTTTGTCTTTACATTGTCGCTTTGAGAATCAACGGAACGCGAACAAGATACGTTTCTCGTACCAACATTGTGATTACAGCCGTCTAATGCACCTTTCATTACCTTAATGTAGCTGTCCTGAATGCCAAAAAACAAGCCTCCATCAGGAAGAAGAAAATAGCAAAGCCTCAACCGCTTATTAAGCCAGAGGAGTTGGCTAAGAAACCTTCAACCGCCAACTCAACTTCACCGTAAGTTTGTTCTAATTCAATCCTTGTAACCATTGTTCCACCTACATACTCATTTACTTGTATAGAAAGCCTTCAGCACCACTTAATACACATCAAACTTCTTTAAATCATGTAAATACACATCAGGCACCACATCACACAGCACCGGAAAAAGGACCTGATCCGTTGGATGAAAGTGACTATTCGGACACCGATTCAATATTATCGAACGAAGAGGAGGACCTAGAAGACTATCGAAAAGGTGGATACCACCCTGTATCTATTGGCGATACATTCAGTAATGGTAGATACGTTATTGTTCGAAAACTTGGCTGGGGCCATTTCTCAACCGTTTGGCTGGCTCGTGACCTACAGTTAGTGTCAGATTTCGTTTGAATATGTTTTGGCGTATAACATATGCACCTCCTTAACAGCCTGTTAACAAACATACCCAATCTTATAGGAAAGACCGCCATGTTGCTTTGAAGATTGTAAAATCGGCAGCTCATTATACTGAAACGGCTGTCGATGAGATCAAATTACTTGAACGTGTATCAACAGCAAATCCAGAGGGAGTGGGTCGGAACTATGTTGCTCAGTTATTGGATCACTTTACACATCGTGGTCCAAATGGTACCCATATTTGTATGGCATTTGAAGTATTGGGCGAAAATCTTCTTTCGGTAATCAAACGGTATAAACATCGAGGCATACCAACCAATATTGTCAAACAAATCACGAAACAAGTCTTGCTCGGTCTAGAATATCTCCATACCGAGTGTAACATCATTCACACCGATCTGAAGCCTGAGAACGTATTGGTTTGCATACCGGATGTCGAACGCTTTTTACGACGAGAGGAGTCTTTGGCAGAGATTCACAAATGTAGCAACGAATCTTCCAAAAGGGCAACGCTAGCCTCACAGCCCTTATCTGGTAACACTACTCGATCAGGCAGTAATACGCCGTCTCCGGCTTCTACTTCCACTTTGAACATTGTGGAGCAGGGCATCAAACAAAATGAGGTGGCACCTCCCACCGCCACTGTCAATAAAGGCCCACTCACAAAGAACCAAAAGAAGAAACTCAAACAAAAGTTAAAAAAACAAGCTAATAAGGCGGCTGCATCAACTGCTGTACCAAGAGACCGAGAAGAAGATGACGAAGAATCCTCTTCTGGAAAGCTCTTAGTATCTGACGCAGACTCTCAATCTGCCGATCCTTTAGTCGATCGTCGTGTCTCCATGGACACTAGAATTCGGATTAGGTAAAATAGAGTTTCTGCTTCATTTTTATAAGCTGCCTTAATATTGTTACAATTTATTTAACATCATTCATTTTTCAGTCAAGCCGGCGATATGTTCGAAAACCTGGAGTTGACGGATGCTGAGCAACAACAACAACCTTCTGAAACAGTAGCAACCTCTGTCCTGGATATCACTGCTGTTCCACCAGAAACCCCCAAGTTCCCACCTGAAAATGGTGATGCTTACTTTGATAGCCAGTGTGCATCCAGTGAACATGCTTTTGACGAAATCGTGGTCAAGATTGCTGACTTGGGAAATGCGTGCTGGGTTGATCATCATTTTACTGACGATATCCAAACCCGACAATATCGTAGCCCTGAAGTCATTGTCGGTGCAAAGTGGGGTATCAGTGCTGATGTTTGGAGTCTTGCGTGTATGGTAAGTGTTATCCAGAACTGAAGCGGACTGGCTGCACAAAGTTGATCCCCATCATTAAATATCCTTACTTGTGTACTTTAGACCTTTGAACTTCTGACTGGTGACTACCTGTTTGACCCTCAATCAGGAAGTAGATATAGTAAAGATGATGGTAAGAGATTTGATCCAATACAAGTGGACGCAGATGGCTTGCTGATATCTTAAACACTCTTTGGTCTCACAATTTTCTACTCACCTTTCAATACTTCAGATCACATGGCGCAAATTATTGAACTCGTCGGCTCGGTACCAAAACAATTATCAGCCTCTGGTAAATACTCGAATGAGATTTTCAACCGCAAGGGAGAATTACGACATATACATAAACTTCGCCATTGGCGATTAAACGATGTGCTTCATGATAAGTACCACCTATCACGACACGATGCAGACTTCCTCAGTAGCTTCCTCTTACCAATGTTGGATTTGAATTCCGAAAAGAGAGCAGCCGCTGGAGTCATGGTTAGCCACCCTTGGCTTGCCGAGATCAAGCTTCAGCATGATAAGACTGACGATATCAGTGAAATCTTGGATATGATGGAAGCATCACGACCATGGGAAGTCTGGGAGAAGAGATTGGAGCAAAAACGGGAGGAAGAACGACAAATAGCTCTGGCCAAGGAGTACGAACGTGAAGAAGCAAATAAAGCTCGAAGAGCAGATATGATTGCTGCTGCTCAGGAGAAACACCGACAGGCTCAAGCCGGTTCCAAAGGATGAGATTATCGAAAGTTTCGAGTCTCAACCCTCCCCCGATAAAAAAAAAAAATCTATAAAATACAGTAGAATTTCATGCCTTCAAGTTCCCAATCCATGTGTGCGGTCCAGTATCATAATTTCTTTTCCCTTCATTTATTTCATTGTTTGCATCCTCTATAGATGGTTCTTCATTTTTTCAAAAGATTTCAACAGCAATTTTTTCCAAGTACTGTATAATTAAAGTGGCCTAGCCTCGTACAATTCTTACACTTTCTTGTCCTATATTGATTGAATGATGAACTCTCAGCTAATGTGGTTGCATCGAACTCACTGATATCAGTCCATATACTCACTCTGAATAAGAGAGAAATCCGCCTTCTCCTTTCAACTTCAGTGCCTTTCCACGTCGTATTATCCAGTCTGATTTCATGTGTAAACGAATATCGAATCGAATCTCTAATTATAACATGGCAAGCACATTAGGATCCAAAGCATCGTCAACGCCGTGGTTTATTTACAAAAGCGAGAACATACCTCTGTATATAAAATGTGCCTGGCTCTAGTAGCACGTCTATTTGTATTTTTGAATCCTCTTTGTGTCGTAGTGTCATAATAGCTGGTGAAAGTAGACACAAGCCTGCAACCACTGATCCAGAGTACTATCAGAGAGAATGTAGTTGAGCCACTGTTTACCAAATCGATGTATCCTTTGAAACACATCTGTTAAACTTTACCTCAATATTGTCGACATGAGCTTTAATCTCTCCATCAGCATCCAAGTCTGCAATCAACAATAAGTGCGATTTTTAGCCTCCTCATAAGGAGATTTTACCATTCTCCTACCCGGTCACTTTCATACTTTACCTAGAATGTGAGGATCTAACCACTCCAAATGATCAGGAAACATTGAATAAATCCTCTTGTTGATAAATTCCTTCATGAATTCGTCCTGTTTTCCCCAGTGACTGGCACTGCACTCGCGATATTGATGAATGACACTATCCGGATGAATTGGGAAGTATTCGACTTTAGGACCAAAAGACCTTCGCAACTTCTTTTCACAAATAGATGTAACAGTATCATGCTCTTCCTTGGTAACAAATTCAGGATAGACCAAGAAATCGTCTATACTGTAGCCTTTACTAGATGCATGATCAGTGAATGCCGTTGACAACTTGAAACAACCATTCAAGATCGACGGCGAATTGCGCAAGGACGCATAGGCGTCAGTGCTGATATTTCGCGCTCGTCCTGTCGCTGGAATATTTCGACCATGCAATGCGAATCCTTTTCTTGCATTTACGAATTGCAGGTTACGCAAGCTACACCGGAAACAAGTAGCATTCATTCCAAGAGAGTATCGCAGAATATGTAAGCAGTGAGGTGACGAAAATTTGTTGGTCTTACTGCTCAATCTGACCAAACATAATCTGACTTCACCAAACCTCCAACAGACTGTCTCCGTCACATACATTATATTCCCATTTTTCCATTCATATTATCACACTCTTCATCCCTTTTGTCTTCATATGATCGAGAAAATCGTTCTTTATATGTGTCATCAAAGTCAAGGATTTGTGTACAAAACCAATAGACTAAACAATAATAACTAGCTGTTAATATGTAGTTCCTTCCTGTTGTCTAGTAGTATAAGTGTTGATCGGTGCAGAGTAGCGCAGAGTTGGGGAAAAAGTCGATAATCATGTACAAACATAAGGAAATAGAAACAAGACAATAAAAAAAAAAAGGTTGCGGATCGAATGGCCAAACGCTTAAGTGCATCGAGAAGGAACATCAAAGCTCTCGGTGCGAACGCCCATCCAATCATTTCCGTCGTAGCGAGCGTCAACACCAAGACCACGACGAGCAAAGGCCTTCCAGATGAGACAGAAGTTATCACCACCGGTCAATTGTTTATCAGCCTCAATGATAGCATCACGAGAATCCATGAATGAAGGGCGGCATGGCTGGAGCTTGAGGCCATCTACAACGAGTTGGAAGACAAGAGTGTTACCGTAAGAAAGAATGTGGAGCTTGGCTTCGTCCACAGGATCTGATGGCTTCTTCTTCTTATCCTTATTTACAGATGCCGAGCTAGGAGGGAAGAGCTTAGGAGTAAAACCGTGCTTGTCAATCAAATCCCAAGCAACTTCATAAAGCATTTCAGCCCAGACTTCACCCTTAGCGTGGACACCCCAATAACCGGGCTTGTCCATGATCTTATAAGTTGAAGGATTGACATCCATGCTTGTAGAGTACTATAAAAAATAATATAACAAATTGATTGTGAGTAAACATTTCTAAAAACAACAGGCATAAACATTAGATTTCGCACTTACTTTGTATCGTCGAATGCCATCGCCACCATTGGCCCAGTCTCCCATACCAAAGATAGAATCGCGGTTGTGGGTGGAGTTCAATCTAATCATAGTAGCAAAGAAATCGCCCCATCCTTCACCCATGCCTCCAGCTTCTCCCCAGCCAAGACAACCACTATTGGCAGGACCACCGGTCAAGCGGGTAGAGATACCATGAGAATATTCATGGATAACAATGCCTGCTTCCAAATCACCGTCGCGCATAGGGGATACGACATTCCAAACGTACATTCGCATCTTTCCGTGCTGACCATCAGGTGGAGTAGCAAAGTTGGCATTATTATATCCAGAGCCATCCTGGGCATTAGCAATTACTGCGTCTCCACCGATACCTCCATTAGCGTTTTCCTCTTGGAAATTACCAGCAACTTCGTTGAAGCCATAACGGAAGAACAAATCGTGAATCTGGTGGTAGGGAGGCGGTAATTAATTAAAAAAAATTGGCTACTTCAGAAAGAGGCTTTAATAAATTGGCGTCAATGCTTACCATATTGTTCAGGTAGAATAAATTAGTAACGGCGAAATCAATATAGGTGCTAGGCTCATCAATGTCCACACGAGCTTTATAGTCAAAACTCAAGCTTCCATCAGCTAGAACAACCCCGTTAGGGCGTTTATTGTTCTTCCACGAGTTGCCACCTTCAAAATTTTCGTGTGCATAAACATTATTTCCAATTGTTTCATTGAAAGTAACCGAGCGCCCTTTGATACTTTGTTGAACTTGCCAGCCATTAGGAGAAGAAATAGGATCATGAGGATCAGTTAAAAGCTCCTGATCACCTTCAGAAGGATCGTTGATACCGAATGGATAGACTCTATAGTGAGTGGCATCGGATACCCAATCCATGAGAGCAACAACACTACCGTCATGAGCATTCACCTGACCATGGAACCAATTGTCTTCCATTTCAACTTGTAAGTCCCAGACCAGTTGTAGGGTACCATCATCCAACTGCACGTAAGCCTGACGTGCGGGAACGGGAGCAAGAGCGAATGGAACATTGTGGATGAGCACTTCAGGTTCATCTCCGTGGAAGCTTGAAGTGGTGGTGACTGGTAGCTCGACGGCAGTCAAAAGAGAAATAACACTATTATCCTTGAGTACTGGTTGGATATAGTAAGCCAAGGCTTGTAAAGCTTGAACAGGTGACAAGACCGAGAGGTCGGAGCCTAGAACATGGAAATCATCCAATGGAGCTGCTGCGGTTGGTGTATCCACACGAACTTTAGGCTGTTGAACGCCAAATACCTTTTGGCTGACAATATTAGCACCATGTTGAATGCGACCCTGATAAGAATAGTCGTCATTTAGTAAACATTGAAAAAATGAAGTAAGGTGTATTGATTAGATCTATAAAAGGAAGATCCTCTCATAAATAGGTCCAACTTACCAAAATTGAGTTTTGATATGTCATGTCCTGAAACTTACTCTCCGCTGCCTTAGCCGCGTTCAAAGAATGAGTCTTGCCCTTGTAGAACGAGTCACCATACGATATGATACGTCCAAACCGGTCGACATTGATATTTATATCGCCATTGACAACTTCCAAGTCATTGAGTTTCTGACGTAAGTATACATGCGTAACACCGTTGTGTTCGCTGGTATAGGAGTTTTTAACAACAAACATAGAGGCTCCAAGTTCAGTCTTGGCAAACTCCATAGCGATATCCACAGGATTGGCATTGAGAGCATTTGTGAATGTAGAAGGAGCAAGAGTAAATGAACCGGATTCATACGTTTTGTGATAGAGTGCTGGGCCAAAGTTATCCAAACGAACTCGTCCATTCTTATTGAGATCATGACTAGAAGTTGGTAAAGCTGATGAGAATGGTACAGCACTGGCTACAAGCAGTACTGCTGATACAATGGAGCATTTCATGATATAGGGAAAGGAAGAGGAAAAAGAAGGTGAGAAGCTTCTCAAGGCACAAGACAGATTCAGTTTTATTTTTGTTAAGAAGATAAGGCCGCTCTTGATCGGGCTTTGAAGATTTGAAACGTGACCTTACACCTGACATCCTCTAATCTCTCAAGCCAGCAATTATTCCATCCAGTTGCCTGACGACTGGCGTATGACTCCATAAAATATAAGTAACCCGCTGATGCAAGAAGGAACCAATCATATCTTTCAAGTTGTCATTCTCTTGGGAATACCATGCCAGCTCCACTCAAAAAGTTATTCTAGTCCGTTTGAATACCAGGTGCCTTCCATCATCCGATCGACCCCTCCTTGGATAAAGTCGCAATACATCACGCGAGCCAAGATACTTAGAGAGAAATTAAAGCACCTATGGCATTATTCAAATTTTTAAAAAGAAATATTACAATATTTCTCATCTATAGTCATCATACTAATTAAAAATTTCAGATAGTACTTTTGGTAAAGCAAAGCCCAAAGCAAATGATAAGAGCTCGGATAAACTGTGTGCAATTATGATTATGATAATAACAGAAAACCCATGGATGAAACAAACACAATCGGGTCATTCTGAGCAAATATGGCGATCACTGGTATCCACAGGAGCGTAATTGCATGAGCTCACACACTATGCTTGATACTGACCACTACATCTTTCATTGAACTATCAAATTAAACTCGATACATACACCACGGAGGTAATGTTTATCTTTAATAAACCCAGGTCTCCCTTTGTGCGTGGGTATACTATTGTAAAATAGAGTATTGGGCTAGAGCGCTGTTGCGCAATCTTCTCTGCTTTGTCGTGCCCACTACATAGCTAGTCAAACTAGCCATCAGCTGGTAACTATAACGGTATGCAATCACAATTCCGATTTTTTGTTTTCTGTACTGCTGCGAAACGTGGTTGATTAAATGGTTGAAGTTTTGGATTTCAGCTCCAATACCCTTGGTAAAAGGAGCAATGAGTACTATGTGGCCTACTAACCCGCATACATTCCGACAATGAGGTGGCCAAGTCCGATATCATGGCTGAGCCATTCGTATGGAATACAAGCCAATGGGGCTGGAAAATATTGACTTTCACTTTGCCTGGCCATATCAAATGAGGGTTGTAGACACAGTATAGACAACAGGTTGATCCACGAGTAGTTCTAATCTCAAATCATGTGTTATCACTGAACCCTAAAGCAATTTAAGAATGTGCTAATCCACAGTATTTTTCGTGTAAATATCTGGATCTGGTTATCGATTCCATTCAGGGCCTAATTCAGTTTTTTTTTTTTCTGTTAACTCTATTATAAAATATTGCTGTCAATTATATCACGTCGTTAACGTTTCCAATTACTTGTGATTCACAGACACTGGCAGACCATTTTTTAAGTCTTTTATTATATAAAAGAATTCAGAAAAATTTCGTAAGCAGACAGAACGTAAATAGCTGATGATAGTTTGTAAACCAAATAGTGTATTACGATACTGGACAATTCTCCAAAAACGCAGATGATATGTCAACAAGAGAGATTACCACAGAAGGGCCTGATTCGAGTTAGTAGTCTTATGTGGCAGCACTGCAAACTCTAAATATGTTGGGGATGTCTTCTGGACTGAGTTCTTTGTATTGCAATAGAATAAAAGTGTACGGCGAAAACAGTTTAAAGAAAAAATAACTGCTATAAGTTCGAATATTGTTTAAGTACAACTGAAAGAAGTACATCACAAAAACATTTGGCAGCGCAGTTGCTACAGACTACATGTACTGACCTAGGAACAAGAAGCTGCACTCAATATGACTGACAAATCAAAACCTTCTTTACGAACTTGGAGCAGTCACATTATCGTACCTGACATTCAACTATAAATCGCGGTCCACGTTGCGTTTTCAGCTTTCTTTACTGTTTTATTTCTAATACAAGCTTTCAAGAATGGCTGTCAAGACCTACTTTATCACTGGTGCTAACCGTGGACTTGGACTTGAGTTCGTATCCCAACTCAAGCGTGCTGGACACATTGTAATTGCCACCGCTCGTAAGCCCGAGAGCGCCGAGGAGTTGCAAAAGTTGGTTGATAACAAGCAAGTCTTCAGTCTCGCATTGGACACTGTTGATATCAAGTCTGTCGAAGCTGCTGTCGATAAGGTCAATCAAATCGCCCCTGAAGGCATTGATGTAAGCCTGCCACACACGTCACATTGTAAACAATTAATTATGTTTGGCGAAAGTACTCAAATTTCATAATATATTACTCAGGTCCTCATCAATAATGCTGGAGTCAACACCGATCGCTCACACAATTCTTTGGCCACGTAAGTTTTTGAAGGCAACAATATACTTGTTTCCGCAGGTACAGTCCGTCACCATTCACTATACATCACGTTTACCCTTTCTATCCAATATAGATCTGGTCAAGCCTTGCTCGATGTTTTCAACACCAATGTCGTCGGTACTGCACTCGTCTCACAGCGTTTCATACCTTTGTTGAAGAAGAAGACCGACCGCAAGATCTTTACCATTAGCTCTATTCTCGGCTCCATCGCTTCCACTACCTATGCTGGTACCACAGCTCCTTACAATGTCTCCAAAGCTGCTGTCAACATGTACGTCAAGGAACTCTCTGAGGACCTCAAAGCTGAAAACTTTACAGTCTTGGCAATTCACCCTGGATGGGTCCAGACCGATATGTAAGTAAAATGACTAGATGCAGGTGGACTAGCTTGTATGATAACAAAGTACTAAAAATCGCGTCATCTTGTTTAGGGGTGGCGCAGCTGCACCATTGAAGCCAGCTGAATCTATTTCAGGAATGCTCAAGGTGTTTAACAATGCTACGGCAAAGGATACTGGTAGCTTTAAGGACTATTCCGGCGCGACTTTGCCCTGGTAAAGCATAATGAGAATGGAATACAATTCTCTTGCGCTATGGTTGTTGCATGAACCGCCGCCCATCGTCCATAGCATCGTTTTGTAAGAAGTACGGAAAATTGCATTACAATGCTACAATAAACATATCTATTCAAGTCATCAGCGGTTCCTCTGATATTGACGTCAATTTCACCAGTGCTGCGAGTAGTGATACACCGGACAGCGAACAGCACAAAACCTTCAAAAATTTTATTGCCATATATGATGAAATTTACTATTATCGTTTCTTTAACCAATGCCTTAATTTGAGAATCGCAACACTATTCAAATGGTATCAGTGCTTGTATTGCCAGTGTGCGTCGCAAAAGCACTGTAGCAATTATATCAGGTGACTCTACCACATTGGATCATGAACAGTCACCTCAGCAACCAGTATACTGTTTATTTAAATAAAATGTACGGCAGCATCCAATGCAAGTTGCGGCGAGTTCATTC